>JBBBDQ010001575.1:0-30000 GCA_037127315.1 Ascarosepion bandense
CATATTATAGTAGAATTACCAACAATATATTTTATATCAGAATGACCAACAATACATTTTAAGGAATGATGACAAAAATACATTTTATAGCAAAATGACCAACAATATATTTTATAGTAAAATGACCAACAAGATATTTTCTAGCAGAATTACCAACAATACATTTTAATGAATGATGACCAACAATATATTTTATAGTAAAATGACCAACAAGATATTTTCTAGCAGAATTACCAACAATATATTTTAATGAATGATGACCAAGAATATATTTTATAGTAAAATGACCAACAAGATATTTTCTAGCAGAATTACCAACAATACATTTTATCTGCTCTTAAAGTCATCCAGTCAGTCAGATAAGAGCCAGGCAATCATGATTTTTTTTTTATCCATGACTGACTAGGCAGAAAATTTTCCTGCAGTTGGTTGCCATTTTTTTGTGGTAGACTTGTTGCCAACCATTGCTATATAATCCAAACCATCCTGCTATTTTATCTATAGCTAGAAGAAGAGATGGTATTTGCACGTAAGTTAATGCAATGAATTCAACTTAATTTCAAACTCGGCTCTTCCATTTTAAATTCTGTGACAATATCCATTATTTATATATGTGTGTGTGTGTGTGTATGTTTTTTTTGTAGAATGTATAATTATGAATACAAATTTAAAAGTTTTTATCATAAATGTGTTTTGAAGGATGAAAAATGTCTCTTCAATCCCAACTCCTGAGGTGATAACGTCAGTTAAATGCCATACGTGATACACGCTTGGGCGATCATGTCTCGAAAGAGACATGACTGACTGGGCAGAAGATTATCCCGCAGTAGGTTGCCATTGCTTTCTGCGGTAGACTGGTTGCCGACCAAGGCTATAGAACCCAATCCGTCCTGTTATTTAACCCATAACTGGAAGGAAGAGACGAATTAATACCTTTCCCAAGGGTATTTGCGCGTAAGTGAATGCAATGAATTCAGCTGGAATTCGAACTCGGCTCTCCAATTTCTCGTTCTGAGCCAATATCCAATGCACCACAACGCACATCCGGTGATAACGTAAGGTAATTAATTTGATTTATGATACCCACTTATCCGCTGAGATTTCAAGTCATTTTTCCTCAAACACAATTTTGTCTTTTCTCTTATTCAAATTGAAGAAGCCAAAGTGAACACATGTTTCCTCTGGTGAAACTCGTTTGATTTTCCAGTTTGTTTCATCGTCTTAACTTTTACGAACTCACTCTTCGATTTCTCGATTTAAGCCACTATTCACTGCACTACAATGCACATTGGCAAAGGCGTATAGTTTCATTTTATAGGTGATTAAGTGAAGCCATAAAATTGTTCAAAATATTTAGATTTTGGTATTAAATAAACAAGATCAATCAAAAACTCTTTCATGACATTAATCCATATAATATCCCATAATTTCTAAAAGAACTCAAACTGTTATATTGTTATACTAGCAGTATAGACCGGCATTGCTCGGGTGTAATGAAAGCTTTTACATATATATATTATCGATTTTCTGCACTATTGTAAGAACTGCAATGTTGAAACTTCTGAATAACGTTTCTTATGTCTTTGTCTATGAGTGTATCAAATTTGATTAAAATTGAACCACTCTTTCTATAACCCGATTTTTTCGATTATCGATTTACGATATTTATCGGGGTTCCCTCGACACAAAACCTAGCTAAAAACACTCGCAAACGCTTATAGTACAGCTATGTAAATTTTCAAGAAAATCGGTTCAGCCATTTCGGAGTCTATAGGTAATGGATACACACACTCACGGATACACACACACACACAGACAAAATTCCAGTTATAAATATGTTTAGATATATATAAGATACATATAATATATGTTATATATTATAACCTATGTATGTTATATTGGTAACATTTAATATTTGATCTCTATAAATGTTCAGCTAGTGTCATTGAATTATACTTACAGCATATCACTTGAATACACCCGTTCTCGCTCGATCACCGAAGTTAAGCAATGTGAGCCTGGTCAGTACTTAGATGGGTGTCCGCTTGGGAATACCAGGTGCTGTAAGCATTTAGTGACGGATGTGCGTTGTGCTGCAGTGGATATCGGCTCAGAAAGAGAAATCAGTGAGCCAAGTTCAAATGCCAGTTGAATACCCTGCATTCACTTAAGCACTGGTGCCCTTGGGAAAGGTATTAATCAGTCCCTTACCTATAGTTATGGGTTAAATAACAAAGGTAGGATTTGGGGACCCTGCCCTTTAAAACAAATCCCAATGAATCTTGATACTTGAAAAGAAAAAGTATTACTAGACACAAAACTGATATAAAAAAAAAACAATAAATTGTTGAAAGAAAAAAGGTATTACCAGCAATAAATAAATAAAATTTATTTGGCAATAAATGACCTGCTGAGGTTGATTTGCCATAAAAGCAAAACAACCAACCAACCAAGTAAAAGAACTCAAACTGTAGACCAAAATATAACTTCAGAAAAACTACAGCATGAAACACTCCTCTAAACCTCCTGATCAGTGGCCTTGCTACCAGATATAGTTTATTGTCATACCCAGGACAAAACAGGATATATACATATATATGAACATATAGGGTAGGTATGGCTGAATGAGCATTGTGGTGCAGTGCATATCGGCTCGGCAGAACAAGAAATCGGAGAGCTGAGTTCAAATTCCAGTTGCATCCGGTGCATTCATTTAAGCACAAATATCCTTGGGAAAGGTATTTATCCATCTCTACCCTCCAGTTATGGGTTAAATAATAGGACAGATTGCGTTCTATAGCCTTGGCTGGCAACCAGTCTACCACAGAAAGTAATGGCAACCTAGTGTGGGATAATCTTCTGCCCAGTCAGTCATGCCTCTTTTGAGACATGATCGCTCAAGTGTGTATGACGTATGGCACTTAAAGACTAACTGAATATAATAGGTAAAAACATGATTAAAACTTCCACTGGGCATAAAGTGGGGGATCGATTTTATATTGTTATGAAGTAATAAACTGATTCCCCACTAATTATACTTAATATAATAATGTAATATAATCTATCACTTTTCCCTCCAGCTATGAGTTAAATGGTAGGACAGATTGGGTTCTATAGCCTTGGCCGGTAACCAGTCTACCGCAGAAAGCAATGGCAATCTACTGTGTGATAATCTTCTGCCCAGTCAGACATGATCGCCCAAGCGTGTATCACGTATGGCACTTAACTGATTGACTGCTTCATATTAAAAAAACACTCTTCTTAAAAGACTACTCAATACAAAATACACCAAATAATATGAAATCCGCACACAAGTCGTGTCAAAATATAACACATCATTCAATAAGTCCCAGGCCTGACATATACATGGTACCACTAATAAAAATCTATATGATTTTTATACAGTGCTAATTTTCAAATGGCACACAACAAGCATTGTTTCCTGATGGGAAAAATACTGTTCAAGCAAAGCAATGGCTTGATAAGTGTTACTAGAACTCTGCTCTATCAGAAACAATGGTTAAAAGTAAATATACTGGCTTTAAATGTGGTTGTACAATTATAAATGATGAGGAATACTTAGGTTACCCAAAATCAGCAGTTGTACTGAAAAACACCAAAAAAATCCACACACTCATTTTAGCCAATCATAAATTGAAGTTGCGTGAGATAGCAGAGGAGTTGAACATTTCAGAAGGCAGTGTATTCATCATTTTACGTAAACATTTGTGAATGAGAAAGCTGTGTTCAAAGTGATTGCCACATTTGCTCACAGTCGATCAAAACAACAATGTGTTGATAATTCAGAGCATTGTTTGCAACTGTTCAATGTAACAAGAAAAAGTTTTTAGATAAATATGTGACAATAGATGAAATATGGATCCACCACTTCACTTTGGAGTCAAATCGGCAGCCAGCTGAATGAACAGTATCAGGTGAAAGCCGTCCAAAGTCACCAGCAGGCAAGGTTTTGGCCTCCATATTTTAGAATGTATTTTGTTCATTGACTAACTTGAGAAGGGAAGAACCATCAATAGAAGATATTATATAGCATTATTAGTGTGTTTGAAGGAAGAAATCATTAAAAAACGGTCACAAATGAAGAAGAAAAAGTGAACTTTCACCAAAACCTCACACCGATGGCAAAACTACATGATTTGCAATTCGAATTACTTCCTCATCCACCATATTCTCCAGATCTGACCCACAGATACGACTGGCTGTTTGCAGTCCTCAAAAGAATGCTCTCAGGAAAAGAGATTTGCCTCTGATGAAGAAGTGATATTGGAAACCGAGGCGTATTTTGAGGCCAAAGATAAATCATTTTTTTTTTTCATTTTTTTTTTTAATCATCTCACCCCGGGCAAGGCGGTAAGGCCACTGGTGTGCAGGGGGCTACGTAAGAGTGAAAAGATTGGAAAAGAGAAAGCCGGAAACCACATACTAAACAGGGAACAAGGGATGAGCCTCAAAAGCCTCGAATTGTTAGAGAAGCATTGGAATCAGTGTATCACCCTAGAAGGAGACTATGTTGATAAATAATGTTGAATTTTGCCTAAATGTTGTTGTTTTATTAGTTAGGCCTGGGATTTATTGAGTGATGTGTTACTAGTGACTGTTGTAGAAATATAACATATTTATGTTATAAATTCTAAATAAATATTATTCGCTTTACTTCGTAATGAATACATTTTTAAGATTAGTATTTTTGGGATACAAAATTTTATTCCATACATACCTACCCTATACTTGTATAATATATATATATATATATAATAGAATTTCTGCTATGAACAATGAGGGAGTAGGTTAAGTGTTGTTTTTTCCCATATTCTTTAAAATAAAATAATTTTAATATATGTTAATTTTGGGGGTCAGTGTATAAGACAAGGCTGCTAAAATGTATATTTCATTTTAAGCAGCCTTTTTGCCAGTTTTCAAATTCTTTTTAACTCTTTTTTGCGTGTTGGTTATTTCAACATGCTCTTATAAGTGACCCCCACTTGGCAATAACACCTTCCAGAGCTTCCAGAGATAGAATAGGCAAAAAAAAAAAATGAGAGAAAAAAGCAGAAGATGCAAGAATTAGGTAAGAGTGCTGACATTTGCAAATTAGAAAGAAATCTAAAGAAAAACAGAAGAATTATAAGAAAAAATCAGATAACGTATATTCTGGTCTGTAGTACATGGTTACGTGTCCTGGTTTTGGGGAGGTGTCAAAGTTTACATCTTACCCCAAGTATGGCTAGCGGTAAAAAAAGTGAAGCAACCCTTTTAACGGATGTTGTGGCATTAGGTGTCAGCTGAGTAAAAGGCTTTGTTTTATTTTTTTTTTTCTTAATTTTTTTTCAGTGCTAGTAGTGGTGGGTGGGTAACTGATGTGAAAATAGTTTGTATTTTTTGGTGCATCTGTTTCAAATTTTCTTTTTTAATTTAAGAATAACCACCATGAAGTAAAACTACTGGCTTAAACAAGATTTTTTACAATAAACTAAATAATCGCCCACCATACCTGAAAAAAATTCGACACTTTTTATTGCTTTCTTTACACTGTGCATTGTGGTGCACTGGATATTCGCTTGAAATGAAAACTCAGGGAGCTGAGTTCGAATTCCAGTTGAATTTGTTGCATTCACTTATGCACAAATACCCTTGGGAAAGGTATTAATCCATCTCTTCCCTCCAGTTAAGGGTTAAATAACAGGACAGATTGAGTTATGTAGCCTTGGCTGGCAACCAGTCTACTGCAGAAAGCATCCTATTGCAGGATAATTTTCTGCCCAGTGAGTCATGTCTCTTTCGAGACATGAGTGCCCAAAGCGTGTATTATGTATGGCACTTAACTGACTGACTGAATATGATAGTTGGAAACATAATTAAAACTTCTACTTGGCATAAAGTGGGGGATTGGTTTTATATTGTTATGAAGTAATAAACTGATCCCCCAATTATTATACTTAATATAATAATGTAATATAATATATCTCTTCTCCATCCAGCTATGAGTTAAATGTCAGGACAGATTGGGTTCTGTAGCCTTGGCTGGCAACCAGTCTACCGCAGAAAGTAATGGTAACCTACTGCAGGATAATTTTTTGTGTTCTTTATCATTTTATGGCCGGAGAATAAGTGAAAAAGAAAGTTAGGCAATAAAGGAAATTGTACTTATCGGAGTTTGTTGAAGTATCATGTTGTTGTTGTTGTATTCTTTGGTGACATGGAGTGAAAATGATGAACGCAAAATTGGAACAAGAGGTAGAATTAATGTATGTTGGCCAAACGTGACCAAGTCAACTTGAAGTTTCTTCTTTGCATCATGACAAGAGGCTATCAGATAATACTCCCATTCTGACTGATTTTACCGGTCAAGGAACGTCCTTAGGTAGTGAATCTTGTCATGTAACTGGATCCAGCAGCTTACCAATTTTTTTAGGTGTTAAGAATAATTAACTTGAGTCATAATTCAATTTGCTATTTCTTATCCAATCAGGATCTAGAATTTTACTTTCCACAGTGACTTGTGAAATTTGTCTTATTTCCGAAATTTTTTTGTCATTTGGGTCCGATTTTGCAGGTGTGCAATTTTATTTTGTGGGTTTTAGTTAACTGTTAGATGATATAGGATTTGTATCCTATAACCTCGTCTCAGAAGTATAAACAAATACAAAAAGGCACTTTTAAAGAAAATGAAAATAAGAAGAACATACATAGAATAAAAAAGAGACAACTGAAATTTCTAGAGCAAGGAAAGAAGGCTTGGAAAATTTAACACTCATGAAGGAAAGAGGGCTTGGAAAAATGTTCATAGAGAAAATGTATGTAATTAATTGTTCAAAGAGAAATGTAAGTATTTTAAATGTCCCACAGAAATTAAGAGTTCATGGTTGATAGTTGCAGAATGCATGTATATAAAAAGATTAAAAAGGTTGCTAATAAAAGTCTGTGTTTTTTTTCCTTTTTATGGCCAGAAGATAAGTTAAAAAGAAAGTTGAGCAATAAAGAAGATTGTACTTATCGGAGTTTGTTGAAGTATCTTGTTGTTGTTTTCTTTGACAATGTGTGGGTAAAAACGAAAAAAGGAAGATTGGAAGGAGAGGAAAAACGAATGTGTGACATGCCCTTACATTTGGGTTGGCTTCTTGAAATTTATTTCTTACATTGTGTCGAGGTCCTTCAGATTTGCTCCCATGTTGGACACATTTTACCTGTCAAGAGATGTGGTTTAAGTAGGGTATTTTAGTCACGTGACCTGATCCAACAACATACCCATTTTTTTCTGGGTGTGAAAAAAAATTGACCGGGATCATAGATGAATTTTCTATTTCCTATCCAATCTGAATTTAGAATCTTAACTTTCACACTGACTTGTGAAATTTGCCTTGTTCTAGGTTTTTCCAAAATGTTTTTAGTCGTTTGGATCTGATTTTGCGGGTGTGCAATTTTACTTTTTTGGGTTTTAGTTAACTCATGGATGATAAAGGATTTGTATCCTATAACACTTTTTAATACAACTGTGTACTGGTCTAATTTTATTATGACCAAAACTAAGTGATTAAATAATTATATATATATATATATATATATATATATATATATATATATATATACTAGCAGTATAGCCCGGCGTTGCTTGGGTGTAATGAAAGCTTTAAAACTAATCCATGGTTCTGGAGCTCAGACTCTTTAGACGTTGGCACGAAAGACTAAAAAGCAATAATTGTTTCCCGTTAAAGCGAAACCGTAGACTGAAAGAAAAATGAATGGATGTAAGTCAAATTTTGATTTCCTAGTATCAATATCCATTAAGTTTTTTTTGTCGTAAACTGAATTTTGAAGACTAAATAAGTCCTTTTAGTAAATGGTATCATGGCTGAGACTAAGAACTACAATTATACCTACTTAGAGCCAAACCCGAAGCAAATACTAAAATAAAAGGGCTGAAAAAATACAGACATACAGGCAGATAAATAGACACACACACAAGCATCTTGCCTTTTATATATATATTGATCCAATTTTGCAGGTGTGTAATTTTATTTTTTCATTTGAGCTAATTGTTCGATGATATAGAATTTGTATCCTATAAATCTAAACCTGACCTTCTGTTCCTGTCTATATATATATATATATCCTTCTCAGTATATATATCACTTAGATGAAGAATAGGATGGACCTGAAATTGAGAATTTTCTCAGCTTTGCTGATGAAAAATAAGTTGACACAGACATATAAAAAATATGATTTTTTTATTCTTTCCTCTTTGGTGACATGTGTGGTGGAGACGGTGTTTCGTTGGTGGGTGACACGGGCAGAGTTGACAACTTGACTCTTATTCGCGACTGATCAAGTCAACTAGCAAAGCTCGAAGTGGTCTCTGTGTCAGCTGATGTCACTTATAAAGCTGTCCACACTGACACCTGCAGCCTTTGATGCACAGCATAACATGTCGGGGTGTCGACCCCTTCTGACCTCGGCACTCATTATAAAAGTCATTAGGTGCATCTGCTTGTCACTCAGTGCAAATACACTTCATGTCAAAAACTTCATGATGCCCCCAAAAAATTGCCTAACAAATATTTAACATTTGAAACAGGTATCAATGCCTTAATCCCATTGCAGGAGCACACAATCCTAGCCTAATCGTCTATTACAGCAAAACACAACCACTAAAATCTCCACAGTCATGGGCTTGGGGAGAAGTAACTTTCACTCAAACAGCTTCTTCCTGTGAACCACTACCCTACGGAATAAACTCCCAAGAGGATGCTTCCTGATCACTACAATCAGGATCCATTCTTGTTTATCTTCTCCTCCTATTATAATATACTACTCTTAACATAAACCTCTACCTCAAGTAGTCATAGAGTCTTGGATAACTGAAATTATACTGTAAAAAATAAAAATAAGTATATATATATATATATATACAGTACTATGTAAAAGTATTAGGACAAGAACAATTTTATCTTTTATGAGGCATCAAAATAAAGTTTAAAATCACCCCTGTCCTAACACTTTTCCACAATACCAGTAGTGTGTGAAAGTATTAGGACAGGGGTGATTTTCCTAAAAACCTCACTGAAATTCAAATACAGAGTGAAAATCCAGGTAAATTGCTTATAAATACTGATAATTTAAAACTAGCTATAAAAGAAATGTATTAAAAAAAGTTATATTTAATTTTTCCTATTTTCTATTAAACAAGTTATTTTGAAACTACTCATTATTCTATTATCCTTGGATATGACTGACTTTTTTCTTATTTCCCCCTCTTGAATTGATAAATCTAATGTTACTTTGAAAGACACACTTTGGGAACAAAATACAAGCTGCTTGGCAGGAGATACCATTAGATACATTGAAGAAGCTTGTGATGTCAATGTCTGACAGAATGAAGGCTGTGATCAAAGCAAAAGGCTATTATACTAAATATTAAATTTATTTTGTAACAACTATTTTTTCTTGTTAAAGCATTTGTCGAGTAAATCAAATAAAATTACTTTAATTAAATTGTTTATTTTCTGTCAATATGCCTCATAAAAGATAAAATAGTTCTTGTCCTAATACTTTTGCACAGTACTGTATATATATATATATATATATATATATATATTTTTTTTTTTTATACCAAATGGAAAGAATATTGTGTGGTCTGATGAAATGAGCTAATTCAGTTCATTGAAATTAATTATAATTTATAACCAATTTAAATGAGGTGTTGAGTTTTTCTTTATATATATATATATGCACACACAAATAAATGTACAACCATTTTTATTATAATAAATGGGATGCTTCAAGTAGAGGTAAAAAATATTTTAAAAATTTAATTGTAATAATTATT
Source organism: Ascarosepion bandense (assembly GCA_037127315.1). NCBI lineage: Eukaryota > Metazoa > Mollusca > Cephalopoda > Sepiida > Sepiidae > Ascarosepion > Ascarosepion bandense. The sequence continues at coordinate 9,845 of JBBBDQ010001575.1, forward strand.
TGATTGTTTCAAAACTCTTTTTAATGAATTCTAAACAATGCTTTTTATCTAACTTCTTCTGTGGTAGAATTTTTGATTTTTATTTCACACCCATGAAATCATTCACGTTCAGTCTTCTTCAAATTGGTGTGCTCCAGTTTCTTCATATCTCTCCAGATAATATTCTGGCTCGATTTTGGGTTGACTGAATCTTTCAGTGTGTAACTTCATTATCATTTTGCAAGTGCTGATAAGAGATGAATTTATTTTCATCCATGGATGAAGGATAAAACAGTCGAAACATGGTTTTTGCAACTGCTTAGAAAATTTCCGAAAGTCGTTCCCACATTTATAAACTTCGACCAATTTCATTTTCTTAAGTATTTTTCCTCATGGTTTGAAAGAATCAATAAGTGTTTAATTTGTAACATAAATTTATAAAGGTCTTTAGAAATGATATCGAACCTCACGGTATCTTGGCTGTAGAAGAATAACTCAATTTCTGATTCAATGAACTAATCTACAGCTATTTTCTCAATGGTAGTTGAGTACTTATGCAAGAGTTATAATTGCTAATTGTGGGAATGAAATAATCAATAATATTAATTGTATGTTATTATCAATTCATGTATTCAGTCGTTTCACTCAGGCAAATTAAGTGGATAAATTTGATCAAATCAAATTCGGAATAATTAATCAGAAAACGTTAAAGGAAAACCATCGTGTGTCAGAAGTTTTGAGATGAAAAATTAGTATTTTACATTGTTATTTGTACCACCATGCATCTTGTGAGTTATGTACCCTCAATTTTGGCTTGATGTTAAACTACATTCGACAGCCAGGCCTCTCACCAAGAGTTTTTAAGGAGTGTGTAACCACCCCTATATTGCTGTCATTTCCAGGTCTACCCTGACCCTGGGTGGTGGCAGCTGTTAGGGTCCAAGCTATGACAAATAGCAAACCTCAAAACTTGGATAAAAACATGAAAAATAGATGACAAAAAATACAATTTAATAATAAATAAGAAAGAAATAAGAATTACTAACAATTACATTATTGGGCAGACCTGAAGAAAACTACCACCAATTGGGCAGACCTGAAGGAGACTACCACCACATTTCAATTGTTGTTTTATAGTTTTTTATTTTTTTCAGTACAGTCTTATCAATTATTACATAAAGTTTCCAATTATAAAAAAAAATTTTGAAAAATTTCAATATGTAAACAATTTTAGTGGGGGGCTCTGTTTCTCATACAACTTTGTAGTAAATTGATCCTCCATTTTCAGAACCTCGCCGGTACAACATTACCATCACCTGTAAATTTGTTGATTATAAATGTTTTTTTAATTATTATATATGAGATGAAAGAATAGTGTATGTACTGCTGGCCCCGTCTATGCCATTGATCAAACTATACATCCATTTACTGTAGTCAAAAAGTAAAGCTGTATTTAAAATAAACATGATTTTGATAAAATGGATGTTTTACTTAGCTGTATCCAATAATAATGCATGTAATATTCATGTATTAGTATCATATGAAATACAAACATAGTGAATATGCATATTTTCCATATTTGTCTATATTCCTGAGATGACGTAGTATTTACAGTATTTGCATTAGTCAGATTATTGTCCTCATCTCTGTTGCCATTTGTACGACGTTTAATAATAGATCATTCTATTTGTCTGTATTTCTGAGATGAGGTAGTATTTACAGTATTTACATTATTCGAACTATTGTCCTCATCTTTGTTGCCATTTGTTCAATGTTTAATAATAGATCATTCTATTCGTCTATATTTCTGAGATGAGGTAGTATTTACAGTATTTACTTTATTTGGACTATTGTCCTCATCTTTGTTGCCATTTGTATGACATTTAATGATAGATCATTCTGTTTGTCTATATTTCTGAGATGAGGTAGTATTTACATTATTTACATTATTCGGACTATTGTCCTCATCTCTGTTGCCATTTGTACAACGTTTAATAATAGATCATTCTATTCGTCTATATTTCTGAGATGAGGTAGTATTTACAGTATTTACTTTATTCGGACTATTGTCCTCATCTTTGTTGCCATTTGTACGACATTGAATAATAGATCATTCTATTTGTCTATATTTCTGAGATGAGGTAGTATTTACAGTATTTACATTATTCGGACTATTGTCCTCATCTTTGTTGCCATTTGTACGATGTTTAATAATAGATCATTCTATTTGTCTATATTTCTGAGATGAGGTAGTATTTACAGTATTTCCATTATTCGGACTATTGTCCTCATCTCTGTTGCCATTTGTACAACGTTTAATAATAGATCATTCTATTCATCTATATTTCTGAGATGAGGTAGTATTTACAGTATTTACATTATTCGGACTATTGTCCTCATCTTTGTTGCCATTTGTAAGCTTAAAACCAACTCAATAAAAAATAATCCAAATGTTGGAGAATTTTTGTCTTTATTTTCCCGAGTTTAAAGCCAAAATATGATATTTAGAACGGCTCCTGAATAAACATAATAGACATTCATTGTCTCTTATATTTAACAGTATATATTAAGAAAATTATCTGCTGCCTCGATACATTATATATATATATGTATATGGGGGGGGGGTCAGAAGTCAGCAGACTCTGAAAAATGACAATGCCCCAGTAGCCTCCATCTAGAAGCAGGAGTTTAAAAGATTAAGAGAGTGATTATGCTTGTCTCTTTATAGCCCTAAAGAGTATCACCTAGTAGACACTTTTGGGGATCCAAGTCAGGTAATCCACATGTCATTTTGCCTGTTTTTCCAATGAATCAGTATACACAATCGATCTGTTCTGTCAATTCACAGATTGATCTCATGACTGCTGGCAAAAATGGAAAGAATCTTACAATCTAGAAATGTAAGAAAAATGCACATCATATAACAAAAATAACAAAAATCTATATGATAATCATAATAAATTCAGATTATCAACGATTAAATGAGACAGAAAAATCTATCTATCTGCTAGCCTGTTAATATCTATCTATCTATCTATCTCAATCTGTTTGTATCTATCTATGTCTTATTGTTATCTATCTATCTATCTATCTATCTATCTATCTCAATCTGTTTATATCTATCTATCTATCTATCTATCTATCTATCTATCTATCTATCTCAGTCTGTTCATATCTATTTATCTTAGTCTTTTCATATCTAACTATCTATCTCAGTCTGTTCATATCTATCTATCTATCTATCTATCTATCTATCTATCTATCTCTGTTCATTTTCTATCTATCTATCTATCTATCTATCTATCTATCTCAGTCTGTTCATATCTATCTAAGTGTGTATATTGATCTATCTATGTTCGTATGTATCTATTTATGTAGTTATCTTAATGTCTATACATTGATCTATCACTGTAGTTATATAGCTATCCATCTATGAAGCTATGTAGCTGTCTATCCAGTTATGTAGCAGTCTAAGTATCTCTGTATGTATGTATATATGAATCTATCTATATTTATATATTATGCTTTCATTATGACTGAGCACACCAGAGTTGAAAATTTGAAAAGAAAAACAGGTACCACTTCAGCAATATATGCATAACTCTTCAGTAATGAATTGAGTTCTTTTGGTGACTGGCATGTGTATACACCGCTTATGTATAACATGCTAAAATTTCCCTTCTTTGATTCTATGTGCCTCTGGCTTATGGGGTTTGTGATTCTGACTGACACCAAATTGGTCGAGTTTCAATCTCGGCTGTAGGCAAATGGATGTCTAGCCACACTAATGAGCTGTGATACAGCAAAACAGACTTGTATGTGGATGATGAATATATATATATATATAACCTTTGATATTTGAAAAAGAAATCATTTAACTGGAGGTTGAAATTGAGGGAAAATTTACTCACCCCAAAATCATTTTACTTGACTGACAACATTTTCTTAATAGTGGCTTTACATAAGCATAGCATGAGTCACTGACGGAAAACAAAAAATGAAATTTTAATTAAAATTTCAAACATGTTAGAAAGGATTTAAAATTTTTTAAAAATAATAACAACAATATTTGATCTTTCCTCTTAATAACAGCATAAACATTTTGAAGTTAAACTTTGTTTTTATTAAGTTTGAGCCCTTTTAACATCATGATAGGCTGTTTTTTTTTTTGTTTTTTTGCATTTGAGTGGAGGTAACTAAATTCTTTCTTCTGTTTAACTACAACCTCCATCTCATAGATGATAAAAAATCAAAAATCTGATTTTGTCAGTGATTTTCTATAAAAGATTAATAACGTGTATAATTTGGTTTTTGGTGTGTGGTCGAAAGAAGTATGTGCATTTTCTTTTTTTCCCTGTTTTTACTTTTCATAAGCAAGAAGTCAATGGAGAAATTTTCTAAAAATCTGAGAATGTCTTTAATCTGGGTGACAGAGAAATTTTGACTCCTCCCTGGAAGTGTAATTAAATAAATGTTTATACTGACCGGGATGATAAAAGGTCATTATAGGTCATTCTAAGTAACTTGTGAATCTTCAATGGCATACATTTGGGTTGTAAAAGGAATCAGATTTCTTTTCTTTCATTGTGAGATTTTTAATCAACCGCAGGCAAGTAAAGCAATAAATTAAGTTTTTAGTCGACTGAGTCAATCAAGTGAGTGAAATCTCAAAGGCTGTATATATATATATATGTATATATCTATACCTATAGCTAAGCTTATGGCATATTACATTGAATATACTGGTTCTCATTAGATCACCGAAGTTAAGCAACATGAGCCTGGTCAGTACCTAGATGGGTGACCGCTTGGGAATACCAGGCAATGTAAGCGTTCAGTGACGGATGTGCGTTGTGGTGCAGTGGATATCGGCTTGGAAAGAGAAATCGGTGGGACAAGTTTTAATTCCAGTTGAGTACCCTGCATTCACTTCAGCACTGGTACCCTTGGGAAAGTTATTAATCTGTCACTTCCCTCCAGTTATGGGTTAAATAATGGGATGGGGCCTGGAGGCAACCCATTTAGTGTTGGTGTCACAATAAAAACACTCTTGGTAGCCCTGATGAAGCATCAAGTATTCAGCTATTTGACAAGATTATGAATTTCACTACAAATTGCCCTAGGGTTCTAAATGCACAGGGAATACTGGATGGGTGTAGTGGGTTCTATCTCGGCCAAGGCTGCAAGATGATGACGATATATAGCTAACTATCTATATAGTTGTCTATCTATATAACTATCTATGTAGGTGTTTCTGTATGTATGTATCTATTTATAAACCCTGGTAAATAATACCTGTATGTCATGTCTCTGATAATGGCAAGAGAACGGACAAAAAGCACCAACCAACTATTTTTTCACCTGTTACAAAATTGAAAAAAAAGAAGAAATAACAAAGTATTCTTTTTCTGCCATTTTTTTTCAATTGGAGTAGATAGACTAAACTATCGTCCGGTTCACACTCCACCCACATCTATTGAGCAGGTGAAGAGGCTCATCTCTTGGTCCCTGTTTAGGATGTGGTTTCTGGTTTTCTCTTTTCCAATCTTGCCACTCCTTTTTTTTAAATTTTCAATTGGAGTAGATAGACTAAACTATTGTCCGGTTCACACTCCACCCACATCTATTGAGCAGGTGAAGAGGCTCATCTCTTGGTCCCTGTTTAGGATGTGGTTTCTGGTTTTCTCTTTTCCAATCTTGCCACTCCTTTTTTTTTTTTTTTTTCAATTGGAGTAGATAGACTAAACTATCGCCCGGTTCACACACCACCCAAGTCTATTGAACAGGTGAAGTGGCTCATCCCTTGTTCCCTGTTTAGGATGTGGTTTCCGGCTTTCTCTTTTCTAATCCCTTACGTAGCCCCCTGCACATCAGTGGCGTTACTGCCTTGCTCAGTGACATGATTAAAAAAAGAAAAAAAATATGTAATACATGTATTTTGTTAAAATATGTGTGTTTGTCTGCATGTGGTCCTTGACTAAAAGTTAAAAATTGATCTGCTATTAAAATTTTATGCAATACAAGACCTCTCAGTGGTACTGGAGGAAATCATTGTATAAAATTCCTTGACCCCCTATCCTATGGCAAAATTATGTGAACCAATTTTATTGTGCAAATTTTTTCCTGCTGTTCACCTGACTGAAAAGTTGATGCCCCACAATTCAAAACACTTTGGTGATAGGCCTGTATAAAACCGTTACAAAAGAAGATATTGAAGAGACAGACTGAAGTCAACTTCTACTTCAACTGTTGTGCAAACATGGCCCCCTAATGTTTACTTCGTAAACTGTAAAATTTCTTTTCACAACCAAATATATCTTCAGATTACATACAATTCTCAGGAATAACTTTCTTAGCTTTTCATTTTCCCATTCTCAATGCCAACAGGACAAGACCTCTACTCTATAAGAACTTAACCTTAAGACTATCGACTTATCCATCGGAATCTACCAGTAATTTTAAATGCTCACAATAGCGAAAGAGAGTAAAAAAAAAGAAAAGAAAAGAAATAGTCAGGTCTCTAATCGGCCAAAAGTGGATGGATCTTTTTTCAGTTACTGGCAAAAGATCGAGCATCTAACGACTAAAATAAACACACTTTTCTTTCCTGCTTGAACTCTTGGTGACCAATGAACAGGCTCTTTTGGCTACGGAGACCAAACCAACAGAAATAATTGATTTACATCTGTCAGTTAAGTGCCTTTATATGATACATGCTTTGGGCGATCATGTCTCGAAAGAGACATAACTGACTGGGTAGATGATTATCCCGCATTAGGTTGCCATTGCTTTCTGTAGTAGACTGGTTGCCAGCCAAGGCTATAGCACCCAATCTGTCCTGCCATTTAACTCATAGTTGGAGAGAGAAGAGACAGATTATATTACATTATTATATTAAGTATAATTAGTGGGGGATCATTTCATTACGTCATAACAATAAAAAACCGATCCCCAACTTTATGCCCAGTAAAAGTTTTTATGTTTCCAACTATTATATTCAGTCAGTCAGTTAAGTGCCATATGTGATACACACTTTGGGCGATACGTGTCTTTAAAGAGACATGACTGACTGGGCAGAAGATTATCCCGCAGTAGATTCCCAATATTTTCTGTGGTAGACTGGTTGTCAGCCAAGGCTATAGAACCCAGTCTGTCCTATTATTCAACACATAACTGGAGGGAAGAGACGAATTAATATTTTTCCCAAAGGGCATTTGTGCTTAAGTGAATGAAAGGAATTCAACTGGAATTCAAACTCGGCATCCCGATTTGTCATTCCGAGTCAATACCCACTGCACCACAATGCACATCTTTTTTTAAAATAAAAAATGGGTTTAAGTTGACAGAATTATTGTCTATTCTTTCTCCTTATAAATGAAATGCTACTTGAAAAAATTTACATTTCTCACTTGACTCATTTCATTATAAACTAATAATTTTTAGTAATTTAGGAATTTAGTACATTAGTATTTGTCTATATTTCTGAGATGAAGTAGTATTTACAGTATTTACATTATTCAGATTATTGTCCTCATCTTTGTTGCCATTTGTACGACGTTTAATAATAGATCATTTTATTTGTCTATATTTCTGAGATGAAGTAGTATTTACAGTATTTACATTATTCAGATTATTGTCCTCATCTTTGTTGCCATTTGTACGACGTTTAATAATAGATCATTCTATTTGTCTATATTTCTGAGATGAAGTAGTATTTACAGTATTTACATTATTCAGATTATTGTCCTCATCTTTGTTGCCATTTGTACGACGTTTAATAATAGATCATTTTATTTGTCTATATTTCTGAGATGAAGTAGTATTTACAGTATTTACATTATTCAGATTATTGTCCTCATCTTTGTTGCCATTTGTACAACGTTTAATAATAGATCATTCTATTTGTCTATATTTCTGAGATGAGGTAGAATTTACAGTTTTTACATTATTCAGATTATTGTCCTCATCTTTGTTGCCATTTGTACGACGTTTAATAATACATCATTCTATTTGTCTATATTTCTGAGATGAGGTAGTATTTACAGTATTTACATTATTCAGATTATTGTCCTCATCTTTGTTGCCATTTGTACAACGTTTAATAATAGATCATTCTATTCATCTATATTTCTGAGATGAGGTAGTATTTACAGTATTTACATTATTCGGACTATTGTCCTCATCTTTGTTGCCATTTGTACGACGTTTAATAATACATCATTCTATTTGTCTATATTTCTGAGATGAGGTAGTATTTACAGTATTTACATTATTCAGATTATTGTCCTCATCTTTGTTGCCATTTGTACGACGTTTAATAATAGATCATTCTATTTGTCTATATTTCTGAGATGAGGTAGAATTTACAGTTTTTACATTATTCAGATTATTGTCCTAATCTTTCTTGCCATTTGTACGACGTTTAATAATACATCATTCTATTTGTCTATATTTTTGAGATGAGGTAGAATTTACAGTATTTACATTATTCAGATTATTGTCCTCATCTTTGTTGCCATTTGTACGACGTTTAATAATAGATCATTCTATTTGTCTATATTTCTGAGATGAGGTAGAATTTACAGTATTTACATTATTCAGATTATTGTCCTCATCTTTGTTGCCATTTGTACGACGTTTAATAATAGATCATTCTATTTGTCTATATTTCTGAGATGAAGTAGCATTTACAGTATTTACATTATTCAGATTATTGTCCTCATCTTTGTTGCCATTTGTACGACGTTTAATAATAGATCATTCTATTTGTCTATATTTCTGAGATGAGGTAGAATTTACAGTATTTACATTATTCAGATTATTGTCCTCATCTTTGTTGCCATTTGTACGACGTTTAATAATAGATCATTCTATTTGTCTATATTTCTGAGATGAGGTAGAATTTACAGTTTTTACATTATTCAGATTATTGTCCTCATCTTTGTTGCCATTTGTACGACGTTTAATAATAGAACATTCTATTTGTCTATATTTCTGAGATGAGGTAGTATTTACAGTATTTACATTATTCAGATTATTGTCCTCATCTTTGTTGCCATTTGTACGACGTTTAATAATAGAACATTCTATTTCTCTATATTTCTGAGATGAGGTAGTATTTACAGTATTTACATTATTCAGATTATTGTCCTCATCTTTGTTGCCATTTGTACGACGTTTAATAATACATCATTCTATTTGTCTATATTTCTGAGATGAGGTAGAATTTACAGTATTTACATTATTCAGATTATTGTCCTCATCTTTGTTGCCATTTGTACGACGTTTAATAATACATCATTCTATTTGTCTATATTTCTGAGATGAGGTAGTATTTACAGTATTTACATTATTCAGATTATTGTCCTCATCTTTGTTGCCATTTGTACGACGTTTAATAATAGATCATTCTATTTGTCTATATTTCTGAGATGAGGTAGAATTTACAGTTTTTACATTATTCAGATTATTGTCCTAATCTTTCTTGCCATTTGTACGACGTTTAATAATACATCATTCTATTTGTCTATATTTTTGAGATGAGGTAGAATTTACAGTATTTACATTATTCAGATTATTGTCCTCATCTTTGTTGCCATTTGTACGACGTTTAATAATAGATCATTCTATTTGTCTATATTTCTGAGATGAGGTAGAATTTACAGTATTTACATTATTCAGATTATTGTCCTCATCTTTGTTGCCATTTGTACGACGTTTAATAATAGATCATTCTATTTGTCTATATTTCTGAGATGAAGTAGCATTTACAGTATTTACATTATTCAGATTATTGTCCTCATCTTTGTTGCCATTTGTACGACGTTTAATAATAGATCATTCTATTTGTCTATATTTCTGAGATGAGGTAGAATTTACAGTATTTACATTATTCAGATTATTGTCCTCATCTTTGTTGCCATTTGTACGACGTTTAATAATGATCATTCCTATTTGTCTATATTTCTGAGATGAGGTAAGAATTTACAGTTTTTACATTATTCAGATTGTGTCCTCATCTTTGTTGCCATTTGTACGACGTTTAATAATAGAACATTCTATTTGTCTATATTTCTGAGATGAGGTAGTATTTACAGTATTTACATTATTCAGATTATTGTCCTCATCTTTGTTGCCATTTGTACGACGTTTAATAATAGAACATTCTATTTCTCTATATTTCTGAGATGAGGTAGTATTTACAGTATTTACATTATTCAGATTATTGTCCTCATCTTTGTTGCCATTTGTACGACGTTTAATAATACATCATTCTATTTGTCTATATTTCTGAGATGAGGGTAGAATTTACAGTATTTACATTATTCAGATTATTGTCCTCATCTTTGTTGCCATTTGTACGACGTTTAATAATACATCATTCTATTTGTCTATATTTCTGAGATGAAGTAGCATTTACAGTATTTACATTATTCAGATTATTGTCCTCATCTTTGTTGCCATTTGTACGACGTTTAATAATAGATCATTCTATTTGTCTATATTTCTGAGATGAGGTAGAATTTTACAGTTTTTACATTATTCAGATTATTGTCCTCATCTTTGTTGCCATTTGTACGACGTTTAATAATAGAACATTCTATTTGTCTATATTTCTGAGATGAGGTAGTATTTACAGTATTTACATTATTCAGATTATTGTCCTCATCTTTGTTGCCATTTGTACGACGTTTAATAATAGAACATTCTATTTCTCTATATTTCTGAGATGAGGTAGTATTTACAGTATTTACATTATTCAGATTGTGTCCTCATCTTTGTTGCCATTTGTACGACGTTTAATAATACATCATTTCTATTTGTCTATATTTCTGAGATGAGGGTAGTATTTACAGTATTTACATTATTCAGATTATTGTCCTCATCTTTATTTTGCCATTTGTACGACGTTTAATAATAGAACATTCTATTTCTCTATATTTCTGAGATGAGGTAGTATTTACAGTATTTACATTATTCAGATTATTGTCCTCATCTTTGTTGCCATTTGTACGGCCACGTTTAATAATACATCATTCTATTTGTCTATATTTCTGAGATGAGGTAGTATTTACAGTATTTACATTATTCAGATTATTGTCCTCATCTTTGTTGCCATTTGTATGATGTTTAATAATAGATCATTCTATTTGTCTATATTTCTGGATAGTAGTATTTACATTATTCGGACTGTGTCCTCATCTTTATTGCCATTTGTACAACGTTTAATAATAGATCATTCTATTTGTCTATATTTCTGAGATGAAGTAGTATTTACAGTATTTACTTTATTCGGACTATTGTCCTCATCTTTGTTGCCATTTGTATGATGTTTAATAATAGATCATTCTATTTGTCTATATTTCTGAGATGAGGTAGTATTTACACTATTTACATTATTTGGTCTATTGTCCTCACCTTTGTTGCCATTTGTACGACATTCGGCCGTTGTATGCTTCGGCCTTCTTCAAGTGCGAGGAATTTTGAACCAAAACCTTAAGGACACATAGCCCAGTAGATATAGATGTTGGTTAGTTTCTGACTTGATTCTTAGAGTTGTCAGTTCAATATCAGGCTACAGCAGGGATGAACAAATAACTTGCAGGGTTAGAAGGAGACTCAAATCTTCCCGCAAGGAATGGAGTTCATATACCCTAGTGATCAGAGTAAAGTGTTCAATTCAAAATTCCTAGCACCTGAAGAAGTCAAAGCAAAATGTCGTACAAATGGCAAAAAAGATGAGGACAATAGTCCGAATAATGTAAATACTGTAAATACTACCTCATCTCAGAAATATAGACAAATAGAATGAACTATTATTAAATGTCGTACAAATGGCAATAAAGATGAGGACAATAGTCCGAATAATGTAAATACTGTAAATACTACCTCATCTCAGAAATATAGACAAATAGAATGAACTATTATTAAATGTTGTACAAATGGCAACAAAGATGAGAACAATAGTCCGAATAATGCAAATACTGTAAGAACTTTAGTAATTTCCTTATTTAGTAATTAGTCTTTTTGTTATTTCTTCCAAACCCTGTTCTGTCTTCCATTTACCTAAGCATGCTAAGTCGCTTATTTCCTAATTCTCACTCTCCCTCTTACCTTCCTGTGAGTATTGAATTTTCCAAGACTTTTTTCCTCATTACACACCCTAGAATTAAAAAAAGAAGAAAACACCAGTCACTAAAATAGTCATTCAAGACTAAAAATGGATGAGGCCTTTTCAGAAAATTGCTTAAGGGACCAGGTGTGTAATAACTAAAATAAAACACACTTTTCTTTCATGCTTGAACACTTGGTAACCGATGAGCAGGCTCTTTTGGCTGTGAAAACCAAACCAATAGCCATCCAACAGGTTTAAATAGACAGAGGGATTGTGTATTTTTTCCCCTTATAAAAAAATTGAAAGACTCATTCTGACAATGCTGTTTAAGAACCCGATTCAATTTATTACATTAAGTTTTGCTTTTTTTTTATAATCATATTGCCTCAAGCAAAGTACGCTACTGACAGTGTTGTGCAGAGGGTTACATAGGAGAAAATTTATGTGAATGAGTGACATGTTATAAGGGTGTCAGGAAGTGGGTAACAGAAGGATGAGAATGCTGATCAGAGTATGGAGGACGGAGAAAGGAGCATGAAAGAGATGATAAAAAAGAAAAAGAGAAAAAAGAGAAAAGAAAGAGAGAGAGAGAAAAAAAGAAAGAAAAAAGAGAGAAAAAAGAAAGAGAGAGAGAGAAAAAGAAAGAAAAAGAAAAAGAGAGAGAGAGAGAGAGAGAAAAAGAAAGAAAAAAGAAAGAGAGAGAGAGAGAGAAAAAAGAAAAAGAAAAAAGAGAGAAAAAAGTAAGCGAGAGAGAGAGAGAGAAAAAGAAAAAGAAAAAGAGAAAAAAGAAAAAGAGAGAGAGAGAAAAAGAGAGAGAGAAAAAGAGAGAAAAAAGAAAGAAAAAGAGAGAAAAAAGTAAGCGAGAGAGAGAGAAAAAGAAAGAAAAAGAAAAAGAAAGAGAGAGAGAGAGAGAAAAAGAGAAAAAGAGAGAAAAAAGAGAGAGAGAGAGAAAAAGAAAGAAAAAGAAAGAGAAAAAAGAGAAAAAGAGAGAAAAAAGAAAAAAGAAAAAAGAGAAAAAGAGAGAGAGAGAGAAAAAAGAGAGAAAAAAGAAAAAAGAGAAAAAAGAGAGAGAAAAAAGAGAAAAAAGAAAAAGAAAAAAGAAAAAAGAGAGAAAAAGAAAGAGAGAGAGAAAGAAAGAAAAAGAAAAAGAGAGAGAGAAAAAGAAAGAAAAAAGAGAGAAAAAGAAAAAGAGAGAGAAAAAGAAAGAAAAAGAGAGAAAAAGAAAAAGAGAGAGAGAGAAAAAGAAAGAAAAAAGAAAGAGATGATAAAAAAGAAAAAGAAAGAAAAAAGAAAAAGAGAAAAAAGAAAAAGAGAGAGAGAGAGAAAGAAAAAGAAAAAGAGAAAAAGAAAGAAAAAGAGAGAAAAAGAAAGAAAAAAGAAAAAGAGAGAAAGAGAGAGAGAGAGAAAAAGAAAAAGAAAAAGAGAGAAAAAGAAAGAGAGAGAAAAAGAAAGAAAAAGAAAGAGAGAGAGAGAAAAAAGAGAGAAAAAAGAGAGAAAAAAGTAAGCGAGAGAGAGAAAAAGAAAAAGAAAAAGAAAAAGAAAAAGAAAAAGAGAGAGAGAGAGAGAAAAAAAAATTGGAATCATAGGATTTTTTTTATAATTATATCGCCCAAGCAAGGCATTTTACTGACAGTCTTTTGCAGGGAGTTACATCGCAGGAAATTTATGGGAAAGGGTGACAGGTTATAGGGGATGTCAGGAAGTGGGTAAGACAAGGATGAGAACACTGATGAGAGTAGAGTGGACGGAGAAAGGAGCATGCGAGAGAGAATGCAAGTTAGGAGATGACTATTGACTTTACCTTTATGTAAATCATGCTACAATCTTAACCTGTTCAAGTCTAAGGTTGACCATTATTTTTCCCCCATATCGTGATAAACTGCGTTTCTTATCTCATAAAAGAAACTCCTTCACTAACCCTCTAACTTGAGCGACTCTTGGGTCTGCTTTGTTAACAGTTAGCTTGAGGTATCAAACAGTTATATTCTCCTCCACTGTATCTCTCTTTCTCATTTTCTTTACATCTCTCTCTCTCTCATTCTGGCTGGTCACCTCATTGTGGTATAATGGTTAACAAGCTTGTCTCGCTAGAACCTATTACAACTGAGTAGTAAGTTCAATCCTCACTGGGTGCCCCATACTTAACTTGCATTCCTCTGTCTTTCTCTTAAAATATTTTGTAATTTATTTTTTTTTTTACAATTATGTTCACTTTGTACAAGGCACCTGAGCCACTCAAAGTAGAGTGTTACTGAGTAAGAGGTCAAGTTTATGGAAAGATGCAGGGAAGTTAACAGTTAACCCTAGACTTAAAAGAGTGTAGTGGTTGGGAAGCATCCTCTTAGGAGTCAGTTCTATAAAGTGGCTGTTTGCTCTCTTGTTTTCTCAGTTTTTTTCTTCTTTGTTATTATCTCTCATAAAAAGTGCACATATTAAAGGTCAAGAGGTCAAGTGGACCAAATTCAGCTTACTATTCTATCTCTTCTAAAGGTTACAGAGCAAAAGTGGGTCACTTCCACTCCTCTTCTTCTTTTCCCTTTCGATCAATTCCATCTTGTCTTTTCTTTTTCCTCTTTCTTTCTTTTCTATCAGGATCTCCAGTCATCAACTTCGATATTTGAATGAATTGATGCTTTTCGTTCAGTAACTGATACTGACACAAATTGCTGACCCTGTACTAAACATACCTTTGAGCAAACCATAAAGGTATTCTGTGTATGAATGATTAAAACACTTGAAAAGAAACTGAGTTGAAGCTTGTTAAATAAGAAAGTTGATGTGTCATATATATTCTGGTGCATTGCCTTTCATTAATTGTTATATTCTCATCTTTCATTATTGAGTCTAAAAGATTTATCTTTCCGGCTTCCAGTTCTGCCAATATGCCAAACATCAGGGTCAGATCAATTTATTTAATTTATTAACAGATAAAATTGTACAAAAATATTTGTTAATGAATTCAAAAGATTTTTCTGACCGAGATGAATGGTGTATCTATGAAACTTGAAATTGAAGAGATAAGTGTTCAAAATTTTCTGGGTTTATTGACTATTCATGCTTGATTTTTTAAATATTGAATACATTATCTGTCTATATTTCTGAGATGAGGTATTGTAACTATTTACACTATTTACATTGTTTGGACTGTTGACCTCATCTTTATTGCCATATTCACTCCTTCAACATCTGTCTATATTTCTGGGATGAGGTATTGTAACTATTTACGCTATTTACATTGTTTGGACTGTTGACCTCATCTTTATTGCCATATTCACTCCTTCAACATCTGTCTATATTTCTGGGATGAGGTATTGTAACTATTTACGCTATTTACATTGTTTGGACTGTTGACCTCATCTTTATTGCCATATTCACTCCTTCAACATCTGTCTATATTTCTGAGATGAGGTATTGTAACTATTTACACCATTGACATTGTTTGGACTGTTGTCATCTTTATTGCCATATTCACTCCTTCAACATCTGTCTATATTTCTGAGATGAGGTATTGTAACTATTTACACTATTTGGACTGTTGTCCTCATCTTTATTGCCATATTCACTCCTTCAACATCTGTCTATATTTCTGAGATGAGGTATTGTAACTATTTACACTATTTACATTGTTTGGACTGTTGTCCTCATCTTTATTGCCATATTCACTCCTTCAACATCTGTCTATATTTCTGAGATGAGGTATTGTAACTATTTACACTATTTACATTGTTTGGCCTGTTGTCCTCATCTTTATTGCCATATTCACTCCTTCAACATCTGTCTATATTTCTGAGATGAGGTATTGTAACTATTTACACTATTTACATTGTTTGGACTGTTGTCCTCATCTTTATTGCCATATTCACTCCTTCAACATCTGTCTATATTTCTGAGATGAGGTATTGTAACTATTTACACTATTTACATTGTTTGGCCTGTTGTCCTCATCTTTATTGCCATATTCACTCCTTCAACATCTGTCTATATTTCTGAGATGAGGTATTGTAACTATTTACACTATTTACATTGTTTGGACTGCTGTCCTCATCTTTATTGCCATATTCACTCCTTCAACATCTGTCTATATTTCTGAGATGAGGTATTGTAACTATTTACACTATTTACATTGTTTGGACTGTTGTCCTCATCTTTATTGCCATATTCACTCTTTCAACATCTGCAAGTCAATAAGATAGAAGATGACTATTGACTTTACATTTAAATTCTTGAAGATTGTAGCTGTTGGGGAAGCAAGTAAATGGAAGGGAATTCCACAGGTGGGAAGTTTGAGAAAAGAAGCTGGTAGAGTAGAATTTGCGTTTACATTTTATTGGTTTCACAGTAAAAGGGTGGGACCTAGTTGCTAACCTTGTGGCTCGAGTAAATTCATTTATTGGGAACACAAGTGTAATGCATGAATTATATTTGTTCTTGCTTTTTCGTCTCTTGTGTAATAAAAAAAACGTCTGGTTACTGTAAAATGAGCTCATAGTATCTTATATACGTTAGCAGGATTAACTGTTTGAAAAAATAATTTGTTTATCAACGACATAATTAAGAAGAAGGACATTATCGCTAAGTGTTTGTTTAATATTAAATAATTCTTTTGAGAAGATTGATTTAGAAGAGGTGATTAATTTAAGCCAGTTAATAAGATCTTTTATGACTTCTGTCTTGTATCTGTGAGGACATTCCCTTTGATTGTTAAGGAGACAGTGTATTTGAGTAATTATGTACTGATCACTGAAAGCAATAAGGATATCAAGAAAGGAAAGTTTTTGTTTATGCTGAGATCAGCTGTAAATCTTCGTACAGAATTGCTTTCAAAGGTTTACTTTTTTTCTGTCTAGTCAAGATATTTTGCAAAACAGAACATTGACAATATACCAGTAGCAAGCATAATGATCAGAACGATGTTAAGAAAAAGTTTAAATATGAAATAACTTCTTATTTTAAAGCTTCAAAGAAAATTTTATCAAGGAAAAAAAAAGGATATAAAGGTAAATTATATAATTCCAAAATATAAAGCTCAATAAACTTATTTTGATAAAGTTATAAGAATAATTATATAACTTTCGAAAACATTGATGATCAAAAACGTCAGAACGGTTAAATAAACCAATAAAATTTAATAATTATTTTGCTTTATTGAAAATATTTTTAGGGTGGGAATATAAAATCGGGTATTTTACTAAATTACACCAGCTCTTTACTGGCTCTTGCATTGTAAACATGGCAAAAAAATCTGTGACATCATTGGAGTATAGAAAACTAATAGTCAAGTTAGGTAATGAAGCTAAACTCTTGATTGGAGATATTTCAGAGAGTATGGGGAAATCTAAAAGTGTTATTCATAGTATTTTAATGATAATGCTATTCAGCTTATCAGACGATATGAAAAGAATTGACATTAAATAAATAGACAAAACTTGTCTATATTATATTATGAAACATGCATCAATATATATATATATATAATGATTGAATCTTTCTTGTCTGTCATAAAAAAGGATTTTTAAAAGAAATGTTGCTGCCCAACTATATAGTAGCGAGCATAAAGTTTAAATATGAAATACCTTTTTATTTTAAAGCTTCAAAGAACATTTTATCAAGGAAAAAATTGGATATAAAAGTAAATTATATAATTAAAAAAAATATAACTCACATGAACTAACCAAAGTCTATATCCACTGTTCCATGTGTCATTGAGGACATATTTACGGCATATCACATTGAATATACCGGTTCTTGTGAATCTTCAATGGCATACTTTTGGGTTGTAAAAGGAATCACATTTCTTTTCTTTCATTGTGAGATTCTTAATCAACCACAGACGAGTAAAGCAATAAACTTTAATCGCCTGAGTCAATCAAGTGAGTGAAATCTCAAAGGCTGTATATATATGTATATACAATTGTATTGTATTCTCGCTCGACTTTCGTACTTTCCTATCGAGCACTTTGTTGTTAAAGTTTCGTCTTGGGGTTTTTTTTTCCAACGGCCACTAGACATATTGTTCTTGTGCACTGTTTGTTTCTTTTTTTTCTCCCCCATTATTTAACCCACGAGGTAGTCCTCACCGGGTTACAAGACGGTTTAAATTACTGTTAATTTAGCATTATTTTTGGATGTTTAGTCTGTTATTATTAGTATTGCCTTACTGTGATTAAGTTCATTATATATATATATATATATATATAGCTAGCTAAGCTTGCGGCATATCATGTTGAATGCAACGGTTCTCGTTCGATCACCAAAGTTAAGCAACATGAGCTTGTTCAGTACTTAGATGGGTGATATCAGGCGCTGTAAGAGTTCAGTGACGGATGTGCGTTGTGGTGCAGTGCATGTCGGCTTGGAAAGAGAAATTGGTGAGACAAGTTCGAATTCCAGTTGAGTACCCTGCATTCACTTAAGCACTGGTACCCTTGGGAAAGGTATTAATCCGTCACTTCCCTCCAGTTCTGGGTTAAATAACGGGATGGGGCCTGGAGTGAACCCATCTAGTGTTGATGTCACAATAAAAACACCCTTGGTAGCCCTGGCGAAGCATCAAGTATTCAGCTATTTGACAAGACTATAAATTTCGCTATAAATTGCGCCAGGGTTCCAAATGCACAGGGAATACTGGAGGGGTGTAGTGAGACTACAGGATGATGACGAGGACACATGGCCCAGTAGCTATAGACGTTGGTCTATATATAGTTAATAATAATTGACGATGGTCTATTTATCGTTCATAAAACCTGATCTTTATTATCTCAACCTCGTCTATATCATATGCTTTTATGAAATAATCTCCGTATTAAAAACGTATTGTAAACTAAAAGTAAGTAATATTCATTTTAATTCAGATTAATTGAACCTTAAATCAAGTTTCTGAAATAAAGAATATTTTATTTTTTATTTAATCAAGTGAATTGTGCTGTTTTTACAAATTTATGAATTTGGACGTCTTTTCTTTTAGCAATTTCCAAAATCATAATTCCAATCAATTTAAATTCGGTTTCAAATAGAGTAAATTATTTTAGTTGTCGGAAATATTAAATAAAATGTATTAGCTTACAATTAAAACTAAAATAAAAGGTTAAAAATTATTTTTTCTCATTTTTAATATGCTTTTTAAACCATAGGTATCGCTTTTTTTCTCTCTTTTATTTTTGCGTGAGGAGGTACCTAGGTGGAAAAGCTTTTTATTAATGACAACGTGTTTCGCTAACGTGTATTAGGCTTTGTTTTTTTTAGGTCAGAATGAAAGATGGACCAAACTTTGTTTTTTTTTGTATTAAAAAACTGTTTTGCTAAGTTGGCGTTTTCCGCTCAGACTACAAATACTAACACGCATATTTATAAATGGAACTTTGTCTGTGTGTATGTGTGTGTATTCATTACCTATAGACGCCGAAACGACTGAACCGATTTTCTTGAAATTTTACACAGTTGTACTATAAGCGTCTGCGAGTGTTCTTAGCTACGTTTTGTGTTGAGGTACACCCGATGAATATCGAAAATCGATAATTGAAAAAATCGGGTTATAGAAGGAGTGGTCCGATTTTAATCAAATTTCATACACTCATAGACAAAGACATAAGAAATGATATTCAGAAGTTTCAAGGTTGCAGTTCTTACAATAGTGCAGAAAATCGACAATATATATATATATAAAAGGCAAGATGTTTGTGTGTGTGTCTGTTTATCTGCCTGTATGTCTGTATTTTTTCAGCGCTTTTATTTTAGTTTTTGCTTTGGGTTTTGCTCTAAGTAGGTATAATTGTATTTCTTAGTCTCAGCCATGATACGATTTACTCAGAGGAATTGTTTAGCCTTCAAAATTCAGTTTGCTACAAAAAAACTTATTTGATATCGATACCAAGAAATCAAAATTTGACTTACATGCATTCATTTTTCTTTTAGTCTACAGTTTCGCTTTAACTGGAAACAACTATTGCTTTTTAGTCTTTCGTGCCAACGTCCAAAGGGTCTGAGCTCCGGGACCATGGATTAGTTTTAAAGCTTTCATTACACCCAAGCAACACCGGGCTATACTGCTAGTTATATATATATA
>JBBBDQ010001575.1:32500-415347 GCA_037127315.1 Ascarosepion bandense
GTTTTTTTGCATCGTCTGTCCTACCATTTAATCCATAGCTGGAGGGAGACGGGGCGAATTAATACCTTTCCCAAGAGTACGCCTACCCTTGGGAAAGGTATTAATCCGTCTCTTCTTTCTCCAGCTATTGGCTAAATATTGGGTTCTACAGGCTTGGTTAGCAACCAGTCTACCAGAGGAAGTAATAGAAACCTACTGTGGGAAAATCTGCCCAGTCAGTCATGTCTCTTTCAAGACATGATCGCCCGAGCGTATATCACGTATGGTACTTAACTGACTGAAAGGCGATCACTGAACCAAACGCGTTGACTAAAGCAAAATATAGTTTACCTCTTGTCTCTTTTTTAATCATACTGTTCCTCTCGTTAGATTATAACTGTGAATACACACACACATATTTTTTTTTAATCATTTCACCCCGAGCAAGGCGGAAACGCCACTGATGTGCAGGGGGTTACATAAATGTAAAAAGATTAATTAGAAAAGAGTGAGGAGTACAAGCTAGTTAGAAAGGAACAATAGAAAGCTGAGAAAGCAGGTGCAATGACAGATACATAGGCGGAGAGAAAGGGAAGGTTATACAGGGGAGGGGAGAGAGCTAGAGTCCAGTGGTTAGTAGATGAGTATTAACTTTGCATTTAAATTTCTGGAGGTTGTAGCCGTCAGGAAAGCAAGAATACGGGAGTGAGTTCCACAGGCGGGAAGTGCGAGAGAGGAAGCTGCAGGAGTAGAATTGTCGTCTGCATTTGGCTAACCTGACTGTGAATGGGAGGGACCCAGTTGCCAGTCTGGTTGCACGGGTAAACACCTGTTGAGCAGGCATCAGTGACTTAAGCTCATCCGAGCAGAAGCCATGGGACTTGTACCAGCAGAAACGACAAATAGACTTAAACAAACATGACGTCATGGGGTTTTCGTAAACTCACTTTTACATACCAGTAGGAGCTCTTTTGTTCCAAGCTCCCAAAAATAGGTCTAATTGAGACTCTGGTTCACCATACCCTTAAGATTTGTTCCCCTGAGTTATTAGATAGTGAACTTGCAAAATTGCAAAGCATTTTCGAAGCTAATGGTTACCCTTGTAATACAGTCAAACGGGTTATTGCTAAGAAAATCAGACGTTTTAAGGAACCAGCTATATTTAACCCTAGTCGCTGTTCGATCTACTTCAAATTGCCTTGGCTTGATAGGAAGTGTCAATTTATTACTGATAAAGTTTCGGCGTGTGTTTCGTCGTTTCGTCTTCTTATTTTTCAGTAAAATTACGAACTGTTTATCATACTCGAACCGTGTTCCCTTCCTTTGCCAAAGATAAGTTGTTCTATTTATGCAAATATTCTGATTTTTATAAATTTAAATATCGTTGCGAAGCGGTTTATATAGGACGGATTAATTTTAGGTCAGAAACACGAGTTTTGTAGCACGTTTTCGCAAACATACGTTCTGGTCGTCCTGGACGGCATATATGAACAACACAGACCGTCCAATAATCAACCATATCATCTGCTTGGTAGTCAAGATTGTGCCTCTGTGTACGGGGAACACGGGATTTCTGTCTTACACAACGCTCGCACCGCCCATCATCATCTACGTGTGTTAGAAGACATTTACTGAAAGATCCATCAACCAAGTTTATGTAGACAGAAAAGACATTCCATTCGTTCCTTAAGACTTGGCGGGGGCGTGATTGTGAGTTTTCTTTTTCTATTTTATCACTCTTGTTACACCCCAACCTTATGTTTTAATTATATTTTGATTAAAAATTTAATTTTAAACGAGTTCCAACTTTCCCTTCCATAAGTAATTACATGTTTTTCTGTGTCTCGTCTACTATTATCAATTATTGCCAACAGTTACCTTTGAAAATACATAGGCCGAAAACATTCTAAGGTCCACACAATAACGTCATGTTTGTTTAAGTCTCTCTCTCTCTCTCTCTCTCTATATATATATATATATATATATATATATATAAGAAAAATTAAGGCAGACACGTTATTTCATGGTAAATCGGACGTATAGGCATATTTCAGGCGAACCATCATCAGCTTCCGTCTTTATTTTACAAAGGATTTTACACGAAATTCTATATGTATTTATATGCATATATGTTTAGAGCTCTCTTAGAGAATTATCCTACCACTGTATGTACATGATACCCCCCTGGATTCTTCTATACTCACATTGCATGCTGATATGTGTGTGTGTGTGTGTGTGAAATGTGTGTATATATATATATATATATATATATATTACATGTATTATATTACTTATATATTATATATGTGCGGTACTTATTTGAAAGCGCTCAATATCAGTTATAGTGCTGACATATTCAGTTATATAGGTGTGAGTTCTCACACCTATCTAACTGAATATATATATATATATATATATATATATATATATATATGACTTGACTTCGTTTAGACTGTGAAATCATTCGTGATCGAGTGGTCTAAGACGCACCAGATCAGTTGGTGGCTTCCTCTATGTTGTTAGTAATTGCAGGTTCGAATCCTGCCGAATCACACACATTTTCTTCAAAAAATATCTCATAAATAATTAGGCAGCTAGAAAAATATATATAAATATACTGATTAATTAAAAACAGAATATCTTCCCAAATACGAGTATCGATTAATAAAACTAATGTTCAAAGGGATAAATTATGGGGACTGAAGGGATATCAAAAATAAGTTTCTAAATCCCGAGTCTGAGTTTGCTTCCAAAATATCAGGTCGGTGCAAAATTTTTTGCCGGTTTGTAAAAAGGGGCATTTTAAACCATTGTAATTCATTTCATGCCTATTGTTATTACTTCGGAAATTAACGAAGATTAACGAAACCGGTTATAAACAACCGACAATTTGTGATGATAAACATTCACACTTACCAGAGCCAAAGCGTCCAAGATGTTTTGCTTGTCGGGCTGATGTGATGAATGCGTGCGTAAAACCCACGCCAGGCAGTTCGTTTCGTCAGATGCGCCCTCTCCCCTCGCAAGTTTGGCCAAAGAATGGAATATTCTTCGACCTGCTCTTTTATGCTGAGTGAGAACGAAGCCGAAGGCGATGATTGGTGCGTCGGCAATGGCCTTTGTCCATAAAACAGGTCCGAGACAATGGCTGCCAGTGTCCTTGGGAAAGTGGTGACGTGCGCTGATAGAGAGATCAGTATTGAGTTTAGACTGTTTATTTTCGTCTGGAAGCTTCAAACCCATCTGTGGAGCGAGCGGTGTACCCGAAACCAAACAGAAACCTACTGTTTAGCAACACTATTTGAAACGATTTGTTTGAACATTATTTATTGATTCTCGTATTCAAGTAGATATTCTGTTTATAACCAAACAGTATATATATTTATATTCTATAATCCTGTATTCTATAATTCGAATCCTGCCGAATGACACATTTTTGTAACAAAATCTATCGCAAATAATCAGGCCGGTAGAAATAAATATACTGTTTGATTAAAAACGGAACATCTACTTAAATACGAACGAGTATCGATCAAAAATAATGTTCAAACAAATCATTTCATATCACCATGATTAATTTATAACTTTTTCTTTCAGATTATTAATGCATCATTTATATTTTTCTGCAATATTCCCACCCATGTTCTTTCCATCTGAAGTACACATTAGGCAGGCTCTACTCTATGAGTTTCACAGAGGTTCCAGTGCAAATGCAGCAGCACGATCTATTCAGGATGCTTATGGAAATGATGCAGTGAAAGAAAGAAGTTGTAGGTGGTGGCTTTCCCGTTTTCGGAAAGGAAATTTCAGCTTGAAAGATCAGGCTAAAGGTGGTCGCCCAATAAAACTTGATTCAAATCTGTTGAATTCCGCAGTTACTCAAAGCCCTACGGTCACCTCAAAAGAACTTGCACACCAATTTAATGTATCCTATACAACTGCGTCACACCAACTGAAAAGAATGGGGAAGATGTCAGTATTCATAAAATGGGTCCCGCACGAACTGTCTCCACAGAACCTGCGACAACGTGTTTCTTGTTGCGAATCTTTGCTTTCACGACACCTTCAGACACCATTTTTGGGGAGGCTTGTCACAAATTATGAGAAGTGCCATCTTGCCCCATCCTACTTATTCTCCTGACCTAGCTCTCTCGGAATTATCACTTATTTCGAGGATTACAAAACCATTTAGATGGCCTTAGGTTAACATCACGAGAGGAGATTGAACATGAGTTAGATTCATATTTCACATCAAAACTTAAAGAATTTTACAAGCGAGGCATTTATAAGCTCGTTGAGAGATGGAATCAAGTTTATTAGAGTAGATAGACTAAACTATCGCCCGGTTCACACTCCACCCTCGTCTATTAAACAGGCGAAGAGGCTCATCCCTTGTTCCCTGTTTAGGATGTGGTTTCCGACTTTCTCTTTTCCAATCTTTTCACTTTTTTTTTTTTTCTTTTTTTTTTCATTTTTTTCAATTGGAGCAGATAGACTAAACTATCGCCCGGTTCACACTCCACCCACGTCTATTAAACAGGCGAAGAGGCTCATCCCTTGTTCCCTGTTTAGGATGTGGTTTCCGGCTTTCTCTTTTCCAATCTTTTCACTCTTAGGTAGCCCCCTGCGCATCAGTGGCGTTACCGCCTTGCTTGGGGTGATATGATTAAAAAAGAAAATTAGAGAATATTATTGTTTTATATTATTTTATATTGTTTTATATTATCGTTATTGTTATGAATAAAGATTTTCAAAACACACAGTTTTTCATTTTCAAGATGAAATTTTACAACGGCAAAAACTTTTGCACCTACAGCAATGACAGTAAACTGACCAATTGAAATTGTTTTAAACTTTTCTTTATTTTTAACGTACATGTGCTAACTTAAAAATAATTTTATTTTTTCTTGTGTTCAAATTGTATCTCATGAATTTAAAACAATACTGAAAGTAACTTTTCTAATTTTAGTTTTTAATTGTATAAATAAATGTGATGATTGCAATGTCTGTGATGTGCTGATGAAGATGGAAGCAATTATCGTAATGAACAAGAAATAAAGAACAGATAAGAATAGACAAGTTTCAAATGAATTTAAGATTTTCGCTGAGTTATTTTTTCATTAAAACTTATGGCAATGTATTTTGTACACACTGGCTTTGCCAGGAAAATCTTCTTTTTTTTTACTCTGTTTTATTCATTTAACTTCTTTTTGCTCGTAATTTCTAATTGTTTTTACGGCTTTTCCTTTTTTATGCAGCTCTTATTTTTAATGTTTCTTTTCGTTTTTGTGAATTTAAAAGTTTCAAGCTTGTCTTCCTTTCTCTCTCAATCGTCTTTCTTTATATATATATATATATATATATATATATATATATATATATATATATATTTGGCACCGCCCTCGACTGATGCATGATATAGGAAAAAGGACATCCATCTTTTTACGGTATAACCTATGATAAACTTTGGGAAAACGGCGAAATGAACAAATTTTCTTTATAAAACTAAAAAAAAAACTATCAAAAATATGTATGACAAAACAAAACAAAACAAAATTTAAAAAATTGCCCCAAAATGTTGGCTCTCCACACCTCGTTAATCTTCCAAGTATTGATTAGAAAAATCCATTTTTTTTATTGTTAGTTAGATTTTTATATTTCTTTGGTCAAATATTCTTGTTTTTTTTTTTTTGTTTTTTCCTTTTTCTGACACCTTTCATTATTATTTACAATTGTTTTATTGTTATTGTTTTACTGATTCCGTCATCTTCATCCGCCATTTTCCTTTGTTTTCCTGATAACTGTCCAATCATTCAGTTTTCCCCTTTTTACTGTGCAGCATTGTAAATCTTATTTTCCTTTTTATCCGGTTTTAATTCATTTTTCTTTTCCCGGGCTGCCTTTTATGATTTAACCTCTTTCGAGAAGATATATGCGTCTCTTATCAATTTCAATTTTCATTTCTTTCTTTCTTGTACCCTTTTTATTACTATTATTATTATTATTATTTTATTTTTATGATCTCAAAAAGTAAGTTTTTCTATTTTTACGAAAACATTATATCTTCTTTTGAAACAAAGTTTTCAACTTTCACCAACAATTTTTCTTTTGCATGGACAAAAAAAGACTGAAGCAAAAATGAAATTCATATTTCTTCTGTTCTCATTCCTCTCTTCCTTCCGACATTTTCTTTACCTTGAATAATCTAGAGAAACCTTATCTGGGTTTATCTTTCAAACAGTGATAAGCTTTCTGAAAAAAAGACAATGTATAGAAACGCGAATATATATTCAACATACACATCACTATATAAATCAAATCTATATAAAAAAAAATCAAAAAGGTTTTATAAATATGAAAAATGAATAGATTTTTAAAGCTAGTCTAAAGGAAATAATGTTGTTAAAATATTTATAAATGCACAAAGATAAATATAGATAAAAATATTAAGTATTTATACTTATTTATTTGAACACATGAATACAAAAATTGAGAGTGATATATATATATATATATATATATATAGAGAGAGAGAGAGAGAGAGAGAATGAATGTATGGAAGGTTGGAGGGATGAAAATTTTGTTTTGTAAGTAAAAATATTCAACTCGTCCACAAAGAAAACAGAAAAAAAAATAAATAAAAAGTGTAAATCCCAAACTTTTACATTCTACAAATAGTTGGATTTTTTTACAATTTATTTTTATTTTTAAGTCCCGTTTCTAAGTATGAAGTTACTTTTGAATAGATATGATCCCAGAAATATAAAAAGTTATCTCTTCATTGTTGAACTGAATGGCTTTTGGCTTGCAGATGACTTTTGTAAGCTAGCCTCTCTCTTGTATACCTTATTTATATTTTATTTTCTTCTTCTTCTATGTGGGTTGTCCTTTCAGGACTTAGGCGATCATGGCTTTCCACATCTCCCTATCCCTGGTGGCTTTTAGCATGCTTTCTCCTGTTATACCACCCAAACCCCGCTCTGCTATCCACTAGCTCAAGACCATAAATCTAGAATATAAATGTATAGAAACTAGCATGGTCACAAAATGAGGGATCAGTTTATATATTGATTATAATATAGAACTGGTCCCCCATTTGATATCCACATTATAATTGCTTATAAACAGTTGGCATGTATATTCTTCTTCTATGTTCCTTGTGCTTTCAGGACGTAGGCGATCATGGCTTTCCACATCTCCTTATCCCTAGCGGCTCTTAGAACGTTTTCTCCTGTTCCACCACCCAAACCCCGCTCTACCATCCACTAGCTTAAATCCATAAATATAGAATATAAATATATAGAAACTAGCATTGCCACAAAATGAGGGATCAGTTTATATATTGATTATAATATAGAATTGATCTCCCAAAGTATATCCACATTATAATTTCATATAAACAGTTGGCATATATATTCTTCTACCTGCCCTGTCCTTTCAGGACGTAGGCGATCATGGCTTTCCACGTCTCCCTATCCCTGGTGGCTCTTATCACGCTTTCTCCCGTAGCATCTCGCAACCCCCGTTCCATCATCCACCTGCTCAGGCTCTTCAAATATGTTATCCGCTGCTTTCCTCTATCACTTTTCCCCTCTATCTGCCTTGTTAGTATCAGATTCTCCAAGCCCTCCTTCCTCATTGCATGTCCCAGGAACTTAAGTTGTCTCTTCCTGATGCTCAGGATTAATTTCCTTTTCGTTTCCATCCTTTCCAAAACCTCATCATTGCTCACATGCTCGATCCATGATATCCGCAGCATCCTTCTGTAGAACCACATTTCAGTTGCTTCAAGTTTTCCCTTCATCTTTGATGATATTGTCCAGCATTCCCTGCCAGAGTGAAGGACGGACAGCACGTAGCAATCCAGTCCATTCTTCTTTGTTTCTAGTGAAATTGTCCTGTTTCTTAATACTCTTCTCAGCTCCTGGAATGGATCCTTGTGCCTTTGGATCACAGGAATATAAATGTATAGAAACTGCTCTGACCACAAAATGAAGGGTCAGTTTATATATTGATTGAATTAAGAAACTGATACCCCACTTTATGTCCAGTATGCTTCAAGTTTTTTTCCTTCATCTTCGATGATATTGTCCAGCATTCACTGCCATATTGAAGAACAGACATAACATAACAATCCAGTACCCTCTTCTTTGTTTCTAGCCAAATTTTCCTGTCTCTTAATACTCTGCTCAGCTTCTGGAACGCAGAATATACAGAAAAGAAAACTCAAAAATTCAGTCAGTCAGTTATTTGCCATACGTGATACACGCTTGGGAAATCATGTCTCTAATAAGGCATGACTGACGACAGAGAATTATCCCGTAGTAGGTTGCCATTACTTTCTGCGGTAGACTGGTTGCCGACCAAGGCTAAGAACACAAACTGTCCTGCCAACTCATAGCTGGCGGGAGAAGAGATAGATTATATTACATTATTATATTAACTATAATTAGTGGGGGACCAGTTTATTACTTCATAACAATAGAAAACCGATCCCCTACTTTATGCCCAGTAGAAGCTTTAATTATGTTTCCAACTATTATATTCAGTCAATCAGTTGAGTGCCATACGTGATACACGCTTTGGGCGATCATGTCTCGAAAGAGACATAACTGACTGGGCAGAAGATTATCCTGCAGTAAGTTGCCATTATTTTCTGTGATAGACTGGTTGCCAGACAAGGCTACAGAACCCAATCTGTTCTGTTGTTTAACCCATAACTGGAGGAAAGAGATGGATTAATACCTTTCCCAAGGGTATTTGCGCGTAAGTGAATGCAAGCAATTCAACTGGAATTCGAACTCGGCTCCCCGATTTCTCGTTCTAGACTAATATCCACTGCACCACAATGCACATTCCAGCTCAGTATAGCTGGTGGGCTCTGTGGGTGTTGGAGAAACATAAATCTGCCCGAGCAGGTGTCTGCAACGGGGATTAGATAGACACCCTAGTAGACAGGCATACTTGTATATAAGTAACCAGCCATATATCCGAGGGTCATTCAATAAATAAGGTGAATCTTTTCGGTATAAGGACATCTACGAGAGTCATTCAATAAATAAGATGAATTTTTTCGGTATAAGGAATTCTAATACAGAATGAAGCTTACTTTTTTTAAATTATTTTTCTTTACTTCTTTTTCAAAGGGATTTTATTTTTTTGCTGATTGAAAAAAACTTTGAGAGTTTTGGAGATTAACAAAGATGGCCGACCAAGAGGCATGATCCAAGATTGAACAGAGGTCAGTTATAAAGATTTTGGTTGCTGAAGGGTGCAAACCAGTTGAAATTCATAGGGAATGTCAACTGTCTAGGGTGCCACATGTTTCAGCCAAAAAAATGTCTACAAGTGGGCTAAATTGTTTAAAGAAGGACGGAGCAGTGTTGAGGATGAAGACACGCCTGGGAGGCCTACAGAAGTGAGGTCTCCTGAGGTGATCGAATGGTGACAGAAGGGTGACAGTGGATGACATTCCAAGGACTTTGAATCTATCTGTTTGGACAGCACACAGAATTGTCCATGATGACCTTGCCTACTCGAAGGTCAGCTTACACAGCAGCCCAAACGGTGCAGCCCATCAACGAGCTGGGCTGGGAACTGCTCCCTCATTCCCCTTACAGTCCAGACCTTGCCCCTTCAGACTTTCACCTGTTTGGTCCCTTTGGTCACGAGAGGCACGACGTTTGAAAGTGACGATGAAGTCAAAAGTGCTTTGAGCGATTGGCTGAGACATCAGTCCAAAGATTTTTACACTGAGGTAATATGGAATCTTGTGCACAGATGGGAAAAATGTGTGGCATTGCTGGAAGACTACGTTGAAAAATGAAAAAAGAAGTAAGCTTCTATCTGTATTAGAAATCCTTATACCAAAAATTCACCTTATTTATTGAATGACCCTCATACACAGATGCATTCACACACAGAGAGAACAAAAAACAAACACAAGGTAATATAATTTATTGTCCCACTTTCCTTAAAAATTCCAATGTATTTCTTCATGCACAGTATTGTCTTTTATTCAAACCTGACAAAGCCAAGACCAACAGAGATTTGGTGAAAAACATTGTTTATAGCTTTTTCCACACTTGTTTCACAATTACTACTTTTAGCGATGCTATTAAGCATCCTATAAACACACGCATAGATATTTGCATAAACAGACATGCTTTTCCATATATACATACACACACACTCATATATATATATATATATACATATATATGTGTGTGTGTGTGTGTGTGTGTGCGTGCATGGGTGTGCATCAAGCAGAATGCACTCATAATAAAAGAAAAAGATTGAATGCAACTGGCTTACAAGAATATTGATTCACCTGTAGCCATGTTTGAGAACTCCTCAGATCTGTGATCTTGTTTCCAAGGCTCGCAGCTTTTATGCCAAAATCCGCGGACGGGATATGCTTCTTTCCTTTTCTGGCTTTGTCTCCTTCAGATCGATTCTTGTACACCTTCACGAAGGCTTTATGCACAAAAATGGGCATTTCTATCTTGATTGCTCAACGTAGACAAACATATAAGTACTCCCCAGACCACAAGTAGAGTTCGTATGCGCTTTCCAGCCCTAAAGATACTGGGAAAATGGTCAGTTCTTTGTCTCACTCCAGTAAGTACTTTTTTTTAATTTATAATCAGAATGGGGGCTGAGAGATATTAGAGGAGAAGGTGTGCTAAGAGCCACCAGGGATAGAGAGACGTGTAAAGCTATGATCGCCTACGTCCTGAAAGAACAGGGCACATAGAAAAAGAATATATATGCCAACTGTTTATAAAAAAAATTGTAATGTGGATATAAAATGGTGGATCAATTCTATGTTATGATCAATATATAAACTGACCCCTCATTTTGTGACCATACCAAGTTCTATACATTTATATTCTAGATTTATTGCCTTGAGCTAGTGGATGGCAGAGCGGGGTTTGGATGGTGCAACAGGAGAAAGCGTGCTAAGAGCCACCAGGGATAGGGAGACGTGGAAGGCTATGATCGCCTACGTCCTGAAAGAACAGGGCACATAGAAGAAATATATATATGCCAACTCTTTATAAGTAATTATAATGTGGATATAAAGTGGGGGATCAAATCTATATTACAATCCATATATTAACTGATCCCTCATTTTGTGGCCATGTTAGTTTCTATACATTTATATTCTAGATTTATGGTCTTGAGCTAGTGGATGGCAGAGTGGTGTTTGGGTGGTGTAACAGGAGAAAGCTTGCTAAGAGCCACCTGGGATAGGGAGACATGGAAAGCCATGATCGCCTACGTCCTGAAAGGACAACCCACATAGAAGAAGAATATATATGCAAGCTGTTTATAAGAAATTATAATGTGGACATAAAGTGGGGGTTCAATTCTATATTATAATCAATATATAAACTGATCCCTCATTTTGTGACCATGCTAGTCTTTGTACATTTATATTCTAGATTTATGGTCTTGAGCTTGTGGATAGCAGAGCGGGGTTTGGGTGGTGTAACAGGAAAAAGTGTTCTAAGAGCCACCAGGTATAGGGAGACGTGGAGGGCCATGATTGCCTACGTCTTGAAAGGACAAGAAGAAGAAGATAGGTTTGCCTGTCATCAGGCTCGCTCTCCTCTCCAATCTTTTGAACAGATGTAACGTTTTATCCCTTGTTTACAATTGGGTTCCCAGTTCCTTCTAAAGTCTTTTAATTCTTTTTCCCTCCATGTATGCCCCCCCCCCGCCTCCACGTCTTAGTGTTATTATCGGCTTAATTAGACACAATTGATTAAAAAAAAGGTGCATGGATGTTTATGTTGTGATACAGCAAATGTCGGCTTCGAATATGAAATTGCAGAACCAAGAAAGCTTGGGAAAGTTATTCATTCGTCTCTTCTCTCCCCAACTATGCATTAAATAACAGGGACAATACTATGTGCCATGTCCGTTCAGGACGTAGGCGATCATGGCCCCGCACATCTCCCTATCCCTTGTAGCTCTTAAAACCCTTTCTCTTGTTCATCTTCTTCTTCTATGTGCCTTGTCCCTTCAGGACGTAGGCGATCATGGCCTTCCACATCTCCCTATTCCTTGAAGCTGTTAACACCATTTCTCTTGTTCTTCTTCTTCTATGTGCCATGTCCCTTCAAGACGTAGGCGATCATGGCTCTCCACATCTCCCTATCCCTTGTAGCTCTTAACACTCTTTCTCTTGTTCTTCTTCTATGTGCCATGTCCCTTCAGGACGTAGGCGATCATGGCTCTCCACATCTCCCTATCCCTTGTAGCTCTTAACACTCTTCCTCTTGTTCTACTTCTTCTATGTGCCGTGTCCCTTCAGGACGTAGGCGATCATGGCCTTCTACATCTCCCTATCCCTTGTAGCTCTTAACAACCTTTCTCTTCTTCTTCTATGTGCCATGTCCCTTCAGGACGTAGGCGATCATGGCCTTCCACATCTTCCAATCCCTTGTTGCTCTTAACACCCTTTCTCTTGTTCTTCTTCTTGTATGTGCCATGTCCTTTCAGGACGTAGGCGATCATGGCTCTCCACATCTCCCTATCCCTTGTAGCTCTTAACAACCTTTGTTATTCTTCTTCTTCTATGTGCCGTGTCCCTTCTGGACGTAGGCGATCATGGCCTTCCACATCTCCCTATCCTTTGTAGTTCTTAACACCCTTTCTCTTCTTCTTCTTCTTCTTCTATGTGCCATGTCCCTTCAGGACGTAGGCGATCATGGCCTTCCACATCTTTCCATCCCTTACATTTTTTAATCCCAGTTCTTTTTTTATTCTGCTCAAGCCTTCTTTTTCATCCATCTGCTCAAGTCCATAAATAATGTCACACATGGATTTCCCTGTCTCGCCTTCCTTCTATCAGATTCTTTACACCCTCCTTCCTCACTACATAACTCTTACAGGAATCCCTATCGAAAGATATTACTTGAATCCTACAGATAAAGAGCAGCAATCCATTTTTGTTTATTCCCAACCCACCAGAAGAAATATTTACCATATTGTGCAAATGTATTAGGACAAGAACTATTTTATCTTTTATGAGGCATATTGACAGGAAATAAACAATTTAATTAAAGTAATTTTATTTAATTTACTCAA
The DNA here is from genome assembly GCA_037127315.1 of Ascarosepion bandense. Classification (NCBI taxonomy): domain Eukaryota; kingdom Metazoa; phylum Mollusca; class Cephalopoda; order Sepiida; family Sepiidae; genus Ascarosepion; species Ascarosepion bandense. Next base: position 45,578 of record JBBBDQ010001575.1, read on the forward strand.
CAAATGCTTTAACAAGAAAAAATACTTGTTACAAAATAAATTTAATATTTAGTATAATAGCCTTTTGCTTTGATCACAGCCTTCATTCTGTCGGGTATTGACATCACAAGCTTCTTCAATGTATTTAATAGTATCTCCTGCCAAGCATCTTGTATGTTTTCCCAAAGTGTGTCTTGCAAAGTAACATTAGATTTATCAATTTTTTTATTCAAAATATCCTATAGATGTTCAATAGGATTGAGATCAGGAATTTGTTGGGGCCAATTCAAATTTCGAAGCCTTCCTTTCTCTTCTTTTTTAGTTAAATAATTCTTACCAAGGTTTGGCATTTCCCCCTGTATTTGAATTTCAGTGAGGTTTTTGGGAAAATCACCTGTCCTAATACTTTTGTACACGACCGGTAGTGTGCAAAAGTGTTAGGACAGGGGTGATTTTAAACTTTATCTTGATGCCTCATAAAAGATAAAACAGGTCTTGTCCAAATACTTTTGCACAGTACCGTATATATATATATATATATATATATACTAGGTGCGATTGGTAAATTGTCGCAATTATTCTGTTACTAGCATTATAGCACAGCATTGCTCGGGTGTCGTGAAAGCTTTAAAACTAATCCATGGTTCTGGAGCTCAGACTCTTTGGACATCGGTACAAAAGACTAAAAAGTTTCCAGTTGAAGTGAAATCGTAGACTGAAAGAAAAATGAATGGATGTAAGTCAAATTTTGATTTCCTGGTATCGATTTATATATATAGATATATATATTATTGATTTTCTGCTCTATTGTAAGAACTGCAACCTTGAAACTTCTGAATATCGTTTTTTATGTTTTTGTCTATGAGTGGATCAAATTTGATTAAAATCGGACCACTCTTTCCATAACCCAATTTATTCGATTGTTGATTTTCAATATTTATCGGGGCTGCGTTGACACAAACGCTAGCTAAGAACACTCGCAGATGCTTATAGTACAACTGTGTAAATTTTCATGAAAATCAGTTCAGCCATTTCGGTGTCTATGGGTAATGGAGACACACACACACACACATAAAGTTCTATTTATAAATAAGTTTATATTTCAAAGCAAAAATCTATTATAGTAAATATTAAATTTATTTTGTAACAAGTATTTTTTCTTGTTAAAGCATTTGTTGAGTAAATCAAATAAAATTACTTTAATTAAATTGTTTATTTTCTGTCAGTATTCTTTACAAAAGATAAAATAGTTCTTATCCTAACACAGCATCCTTCTGTCGAATCACATTTCAGTTGCTTCAAGTTTTTCCTTCATCTTCGATGATATTGTCCAGCATTCATTGCCGTATTGAAGAACCGACATCACATAGCAATCCGGTCGTCTCTTTTTTGTTTCTAGCGAAATTGTCTTGTTTCTTAATTCTTTACTCAGCTTCTGGAAGGCTTCTTTCGCCATCCCAATTCGCCTTCGGATCTCTGTGTCGCACTTTCCGCCTTTAATTACAACCTTGAATCCTGTAATTTTCTCTTCGATCATTTGAAATTATTTTCACTGAATGAGATTTTTTATATAAAATATTGTCTATCAACACCTCTTAGATCTTAAATCAGGAAAAATAACTATCTAACTCTCTGATAACAGAACATATCTATTGGGACTACAATAGTTAATAAGTACCTGTATAAATTATGAAAACCACAGAAATCTTACAATATAAAAATGTACCTATTTGTTGGATAATTTTTAATTGCTGTATTGTCACAGACATGGCACTTTCCATATTTTCTGGAAGTATCCATAAAAATTGTGTCATCTAGAAAGGCTGGTTCTATGCTTTTTCCTTGTAATACATTTCAGGTGTGAATTGAAATGCTACTCATTTTTCTCCCATTTTTATAATATTCATAAATAAAATTTTAAAAAACTGGTGAATATTTTGTCAGAAGGAAATTGTAAAAATTTTTCACTGATTTCAAATTTCTAAAGTAGACATGCTTGTCTATGCCCCACTTCAAAAAAACAAAAAAATTGTGACACTTTTGGAATCAACCATGGCTAACATTTGACATTTTTTGATATTGGTTTAAATAGTTATTTACAAAAGAAAAGAAAAAAAAATAGGAGAAAGGTTACTTTTGTAAAGAAGTGATTGTAAGTTGAATGTGGTAGTGTATAGGCCCACATCACATGCAGACTTCAAGAAATTTTTAGAATTTCAATAAAGAAAAGAATAGGACATAATTTTAGTGAGAAACTAAATAAAAAAGAACAAAAAGAAACTACAAATAATTTTAATTAACCGCAAAACAAACTCGTTACAATTACAACATAATATACTATCATTCACCTTTTGTTGTGTGGTATGTTCCTCGTTAATTGTATCAAGTTTCTTTTCTTAATGGTTAAATCAAATTATTTCCAGTGTATGTATGTATAGAGTCAGTTAAGTGCCATACATGTTACACGCTTGGGTGATCATGTCTCGAAAGGGATATGACTGACTGGGCAGAAGATTATTCCATATATTAATGCATGTTTCATTAAATAAAATAGACAAATTTTGTCTATTTATTTGATGTAAATTTGTTCATATTCTCTGATAAGCTTAATAGCATTATCATTAAATAAAGAAAGAAAATTACAATATAGATAAATAATTTAATAATCCAATCTAATCTTTTGACTTACATAAGCCATTTTCAAAGATTTCGAATTACATTATATATTATAAACATGGACAAATGATAATGACACACTGTTTTTGTTTACATGGAAGATTTCCAAGCAACAACAAACTTGTGCATATAAGATGATGGAAGTGAATGTCGCATCACAGCTCGTGCCGTCACACATGACCAAGTGTGAGTGGAAACAAGAAATATTAATTATACATCATTTCTTTTAAAAAACTGGGGTTGCCTAATAATTATGGATGGTAATGTATATATATATATAGCAAAGCTACAGGGTGCGATGGGTAAATTGTCTCTATTTGCCTTGTAAAATTTTGAAAAGTAATAAAAACAAAAGAACCATTCAATTTTCATTTACAATTATCCACTTGGCAATAAATACTAAAAATAGTATGAAATACATCATTTTTTTTAAAAAACTGGGGTGGCCTAATAATTATGAATGGTAGTGTATAGATGACAAATAGATACACAACAGAGTGGATTCATGCTCTTAAAATTTGTCTTCACATGTTTTCAAATTGATGTCTACGGCTATATCGTGTTGAATACACCGGTTCCCGTCCAATCACCGAAGTTAAGCAACATTGAGCCTGGTCAGTACTTAAATTGGTGACCATTTGGGAATACCATGTGCTGTAAACATAAGGACCAATCAGAAATCCATTGAAGCTGACAAAGAATTTTGCCGATAGAGTCATGTAGGTCTCCATATGTATTTATATGAGACCTTATTGGGCTATGATCAAAGATATGTAACATAGGACTTCTTGATAGGAATGTTCAAGTGTACACAATATAATTATTTATGAATTTGGATTTATCAAGAACGCAGTTTCTTAAGGGATATGTAATCAGATCCCAAGTAGGCATGTATGCTGAGGACACCACTGTTTAGGCTCGCTCAAATCAGAAATTTACTGAGGCTGACAAAATATTTTGCCGATAGAGTTTGGTAGGTCTCCACGTGTATTTATATGAGATCTAATAAAGCTATTGTAGAGAGATGTAAGTCTACGGCTATATCGTGTTGAATACACCGGTCCCTGTCCGATCACCGAAGTTAAGCAACATCAAGCCTGGTCAGTACTTAAATGGGTGAACATTTGGGAATACCAAGTGCTGAAAATGTAAGGACCAAGAATGATCCACCGGTCCTCCAGTTTTGAGGGTTGGGTGCAGGGCTAACAACCCTGCTCCATAAAAGAAACAGTTTGTTACAGAAACAGCAACAAAAAAGTTGCTGCCTTATTTGGGCGTGATGGATATCATCATCAGAATTATCACCATCAGAAGGTTGGTTGTCGACAGGTTGGAATGTGTAAATTGTGTGGAATAATGTAAGAATAAAATAGACATTTAAAAGGAAAGAATAACATAAGTTGTAGAAGTTAATATGCAATTAGAAACATTATTAAGAAGTTAAGGGTAGAGTTAAGGGTAGAGTTTGTACAAAATGCTCATAGTAGTAATTTTTGAAAGAGATAAGGAGAAAGAGAAAGAGGACAATGTCCGGGTCGGGTCGCTTGAAGTTGATGTTACATTTTAGTGTTGTCTTTCTCGATGTTTCCATCTGAGTGACGTAACTGATGTTGATGAAGTCCTTTTATTGTAATCTAGATATTTTTGCACTTAGACACCATGTCCTTTTGGTCTTGCAAGTTTGTGACAGAAACATCAACAAAAAAGTTGCTGCCCTCTGCACCATTGGGTGTGATGGATAAATGATGATGATGATGATGATGAATGACTGGCAACAAGAGGCACTGGAATCACAAGCATCAACGAACATTTTTCTGCACACTGCATAGAGGGCAATCAGTTTCAAACTTATTGCTAATTGGCGTGATTGTAAGCCATGTGGGTGGATCTAATTGAAACACTTGATACTATCTTTGAACATCAACTGCATTTATCTACTTTCGCAGCATTTCAGGAAATACTTTCTTCGTTCAAAGCTAATACTGGATAACATTAGCAATACTAATTTGTAAACCTGAAAAGAAAGCAAGTTAGCTTCAGCTATGCACTGTAAAAGTGTATATACATTTTTTGAGACATCCTATATATATATATATATATATATACACTACCAGCCATAATTATTAGGCCACCCCAGTTTTTTTTAAAAGAAATGATGTATTTCATACTATTTTTTAGTATTTATTGCCAAGTGAATAATTCTAAATGAAAGCAAAATGGTTCTTTATTATTACTTTCCAAACTTTTACAAGGCAAACGGCGACAATTTACCAATCGCATCCTGTAAATTTGGCACATATATATATATATATATGTATAGTGTAGTATATGTAGTGTGTATATATATATATATATATATATATATATATATATACACACTACAGTGTATATATATATGGTATATATACACACTACAGTGTATATATATATATATGGTATATATACACTACAGTGTATATATATATATATATATATATATATACAGTGTAGTATATGGTAGTGTATATATATATATATATATTCAGTCAGTTAATTGCCATACGTGAAATACGCTTGGGCAATCATGTCTCGAAAGAGACATGACTGACTGGGCAGAAGATTATCCTGCAGTAGGTTGCCATTGCTTTCTGCGGTAGATTGGTTGCCAGCCAAGGCTATAGAACCCAATCTGTCCTGTTATTTAACCCATAACTGGATGGAAGAGATGGATTAATACCTTTCCCAAGGGTATTTGTGTGTATGTGAATGCAATGGATTCAACTGGAATTCGAACTCGGTTCCTCGATTTCTCGTTCTGAGTCGATATCCACTGCACCACAACGCACATCCTTATATATACATTACCAACCATAATTATTAGGCCAACCCAGTTTTTTTAAAAAAAATAAATGATGTATTTCATACTATTTTTAAGTATTTATCGCCAAGTGGATAATTCTAAATGAAAATAGAATGGTTCTTTTGTTATTATTAGTTTGCGAAATTTTACAAGGCAATAAAGCAAAGAGGAACTCGTTCAAATCACCCTAAATTTTTTTCATTCTTTCATTGATGAAACAACAATATAGATAATTATTAAATATTTTATAAATTCATTTGATGCACGTGTTATTGCGCAGTATTAACAAAATAACATTTCACACACACACACACACATATATATATCCTGTCACACTCATGGAGAGAGAGAGACAATAATGAGGCCTCATTGGCTCAGTTTGTTAGAGAGACACCAGTGAGGCAGTGTCAGTTCAGTTCATTCTCTTTACTACCAGTTATTAAACCTCTTGCCACATTATTATTTTATTTTTTTGCAATAATTGTCATCAAGTAGTGAAAAATATATATATTCTATTTATTATAATAACGTATATATATATAGTCATCTGCAGACAGTTCTATTTTGTTGTATCGCAGCTCATCAGTATAGTTTGATATCTGATTGCTTCTAGCCAGGACTGAACTGACTGAATTGACATCAGTTGGCGCTTTTACCTCTGAGCTATGGTCACTTAATAGAGGAAGACGAACTTCACAGTGAGATTAACCAAATGCAGACGACAATTCTACTCCTGCAGCTTCTTCTCTCACACTTCCGCCTGTGGAACTCGCTTCCATATTCTTGCTTTCCTGAAGGCTACAACCTCAAGGAATTTAAATGCAATGGTAATACTCATCTCTTAACTACTTGACTCACTTTGACAACTCTGTCATTTGTGCATAATTCTCTCTGACTACCACTTTACACAATCATCATTGACAAAGAATAAAAATATAAATTTATATTTTTATACATATGTGTTTCTTTTTCATTGTTGTTGATGTCAAGATGATGATTATCTTCTGAGAACAAGGCATTATTTTTCAATCACACAAAGAATATATTTCTAAACATTGTTTTACATCAAGCATGATGACCACAGTAAAATTTGCAAAAAATTTCTCAGAACCAATCACAGTGAATCCTATAAATCTCTTATGATGCAGAATTAATTTCTAAAACATAATACATTGAAACTGGATTGACAGAAATTATCCCAATTTAACCATCAAATTCCAATTTTAAGCAATTCGAGAAATTTCACATAAAAGCATTGGTTGTTTGATTTTGATATTTTTGGGGAAAGTGGTAACAGGTGCAAATGCAGAATAAGTGCACTGAAAAAACTCCCCCCACCTCGCCACAATGCATAAAATTCTGAAAGAGAAAACAAGAGACGGAACAGATTTTTTTAAAAGTGCATGCACTGATGCTTCAATAGTATCTTTTAGGTGAAATTGTTTTTTAAATTTACAAAATTGAAATTGATAAAGGATCTTTGCATATAAATGTTAAATGAAAAAAAATTATCTATTTTTCTGAGATGATGTAGTATTTACAGTGCTTACATAATTTGGACTATTGTCCTCATCTTTGTTGCCATTTGTACGACGTTTAATAATAGATCATTCTATTTGTCGATATTTCTGAGATGAGGTAGTATTTACAGTATTTATATTATTCGGACTATTGTCCTCATCCTTCGAACTAATATATCTTACCTGAAGAAGGCTGGAGCGTATAACAGCTGAAACGTAGTACAAATATATTATTAAACATTGTACAAATGGCAACAAAGATGAGGACAATAGTCCGAATAATGTAAATACTATCTCATCTTAAATATATAGACAAATAAAATGATCTATTATTAAACATCAACAAATAGAATGATCTATAATTAAATGTCAACAAAGATGAGGACAATAGTCCAATTAATGTAAATCATGGACTTCCACTCACCTCTGTCCTTTTTGCTCTTAATATATTTTTCCTTTTGGTATCTCTCTCAAACCTTGCTCCAGCATCCTTTTGTTCAAGCCCCTCAAATATTTCTCATGTTGCTTTTCACTGTCTCTCTTACCCTTTATCTGTCCTGTGAGTATCAGATTCTCCAGACCCTCTTTCGTCATTATGTGTTGCAGGAACCTCTGCTGTCTTTTTCTGATGCAACGTATTTTTTATTTTTTTAAATCATTTCACCCCAAGCAAGGCATTCCACTGCCACTATAGTGCAGGGCGTTACTTAGGGGAAGGTGCTGAGAGAGCGATTGGATATAGGAAATGTCAGCAGAAGGGTGATAGACGAGTAAGGAGGTATATAGGAAGATTGTTTGAGAGTATGGGTGTGAGTTAGTGTGTTAGAAGGTGTCTATTGACCTTACATTTAAACTCCTGGAGATTGTAGCTGTCGAGGAAGCAAGTATGTGGAAGGGAATTCCACAGGTGGGAAATGCGAGAAAAGAAGCTGTTGGAGTAGAAATTGCGATTACATTTTATCAGTTTCACTGTAAAAAGGTGGGACCTAGTTGCTAATCTAGTATCTCATGCAAATTCGTACTTAGGGGGCACCAGTGATTTAAGTTCATTAGAGCAGAAGCCATGAAAGTATTTATAGAAGGAGCACAAGGAAGCCACGTCACGCCGGTGAGAGAGTGACTGCAGGCGGTCAGCCATGTTGGTATCAATCACATTACAGATTCTCCATTGTATTTTGTCAAGAACCCCGAGGAGAATAGCAGATGTGGCAGTAGTATTCAATACACAGGCAGATGGTAGATTTATATATTTGCAGGTAGTTTTCTTCTCGTTTGAATTCTCTCCAACACCTCATCATTGCTCATGTGCTCAGTCCATGGCATCCTTCTGAAGAACCACATTTCTGCTGCTTCAAGCCTCTCTTTCATCCTTAAAGAGATTGTCTAGCATTTACTACTATATAGAGTGACAGATATTACATAACATTCCAGCACGCTTTTCTTTGTTTCCAGTGAGATTTTAGGTTGCCATTGCTTTCTGAGGTAGAATGGTTGCCAACCAAGGCTATAGAACATAATCTGTCCTGTTATTTAACTCATAGCTGGAGAGAGTAGTGAGAGATTGTATTAAGTATAATTAGTGGGGGATCAGTTTATTACTTCATAAAAATAGAAAACTGATCCCCCACTTTATGCCCAGTAGAAGTTTTAATAATGTTTCCAACTATTATATTCAGTCAGTCAGTTAAGTGCCATACATGATACACTCTTTTGGCAATCATGTCTTGAAAGAGACATGACTTACTGGGAAGAAGATTATCCCACAGTAGGTTGCCATTGCTTTCTGCAGTAGACTGGTTGCCAACCAAGGCTATAGAACACAATCTGTCCTGTTATTTAACTCATAGCTGTAGGGAAGAGATAAATTATATTAAGTATAATTAGTGGGGGATCAGTTTATTACTTCATAACAATAGAAAACCGATCCCCTACGTTATACCCAGTAGAAATTTTAATGATGTTTCCAACTGTTTTCTGAAATGTGTTCTTGGTCATGTCAATGTGTGTTCGAATTTCAGTGTTTCACTTTCCATTAAGTAAGACGCTTCTCAGGTATTTAAATGTCTTTACTTGTTTTATCTTAGTTTCTTCGACCTGTAGATGGGCACCTTGAGATCATAAGATGAGAAAAATTTGAGTAAAAAATTAAAAAGATTTAATAATGATAATATTTTTTTAAAAGTTGTGCATTTGATTAAAATTTTAAAATTAATAACTCAAATTTTTTCTTCCCACCTTTTTTTCAGAATGGGCTGGAAATCTTGTAAAGAAAATATCAAGTATACAGTGATTAATCTTGAGGTGTGGCTCTCACCTGTATTTGACACAAGGCCTTGGACCAAAGGAAAACATGTTGTGGACTGTGGTCCACTGGGACCCTATGGCAGGTAAAGAGCATACTTTTATGAAACTGCTAAATCTTGAACCCTAACACATCTGTGCATGTTCTATTTTTACTTTTATCAATCCCTTCCAAATATTAATTTTAAGGTTACTGTGCCCCATTCAACTAAACGGTCAGTCTAGTTTTAAAAGATGCTTATTTTACAATTTGTGCTGCTCCTAGAAATTATAACTTTCACACACTTGTAAAGCATTTCCTGTGAGACGTTATTTAAAATAAGGATAAAAAATGAGTCATGCCTACTAATAGCATGTCAGTCAATCAGTTTAGTGCCATACGTGATACACGCTTGGGTGATCATGTCTCTTTTGAAACATGACTGACTGGGCAGAAGATTATCCTGCAGTAGGTTGCAATTGCTTTCTGCGGTAGACTGGTTGCCAGCCAAGGCTATAGAACCCAATGTCCTGTTATTTAATTCATAACTGTAGGGAAGAAACGGATTAATACCTTTCCCAAGGGTATTTGTGCGTAACTGAATGCAAGGAATTCAACTGGAATTTGAACTCATCTCCAGTTGAATATGCTCTTAAATTCATAAGGTCTAGGAAAGTTCAGACTGTTGTTCACACTAAATAATGCTCTCTCTCCCAAAAATCCTGTAGCTAAGGTCTGCTCAGCATTGTTGTCGTATAAACTAGAGCTGGACACTGCGGGTGTTGAACAAACATATATGTGCCTGAGTATGTGTCTGCAGCGGTGATTATTTAGCTGCCCTAGGAGACTGGCTTCCTTGGATATGTGTGGTCGACCATACATAGATACACACAAACCCACACATAACCATGGTTAAATAATATGATATGATATAGATCAAAATATGCCTCCTTAAACAAATGTATTCATGTCATTATAAACACTAAGATGTACAGTTACTTATATATATATATATATATATATATATATATATATATAGTTTATAAAGGAAAACTCAACATGTCATATTAGTTATAAACTATAGTTCATTTCAATGAGCTTAATTAGCTCATATCATCAGACTCTTTTACAATATTTCCTCCATCTGGCATAAAATTTCTGCTGGAATGAACATTTTCTTAAAATGAAGAGGGAACATAATAGAAATGATAATGATAATAAACATAAGATTACAAACAAATAAATAAATGACAATAAATGTAAGAGGAAGGGGGAGAAAGAAGGAAAGGAAGGAATGGGAGGGAAGGGGGAGAAAGAAGGAAAGGAAGGAACAGGAGGGAATAGGGAAGAAAGAGATAGAGTCCAGTTTCATATATGGGTAGTATCCATTTGGAGTTATTTTGACCATCTTAGATGGCATGACCTCTGAAAAAAAAACAATTCCCCTGACTTTAGGCGTCTATTTGACCCCATCAGGTCAACCCACTTACTTATACTAACTTTTATCCACATCTACCTATGTGTACATTCCCACATATACTTACCCTGTGATTTTGTTTAACATATCCACTGATTTCTTTGTTTATCTTTTTAAGTCTTAGCGTTTTCATACTCACACCTATATATGATTCGTAAGCATAGGACTTCCGTGCGCCCATGTAGTGCAGTGTATATATGCACTCACATATCACGTTAAATAGTCGTATTCTCAATCTCGCATATATTTATATACACAAGATATATATGAGATAATTAAGTACATATTTAAGCCCATATACTCAAACACAATTGTATATATATATATATATATATACACAAGATATATATGAGATAATTAAGTACATATTTAAGCCCATATACCCAAACACAATTGTATATATATATATATATATACACAAGATATATATGAGATAATTAAGTACATATTTAAGCCCATATACTCAAACACAATTGTATATATATATATATACACACAAGATATATATATATACACACAAGATATATATGAGATAATTAAGTACATATTTAAGCCCATATACTCAAACAAACACAATTGTATATATATATATATATATATATATATATATACACACAAGATATATATGAGATAATTAAGTACATATTTAAGCCCATATACCCAAACACAATTGTATATATATATATATATATACACAAGATATATATGAGATAATTAAGTACATATTTAAGCCCATATACCCAAACACAATTGTATATATATATAGATATACACAAGATATGTATGAGATAATTAAGTACATATTTAAGCCCATATACCCAAACACAATTGTATATATAAATATATATACACAAGATATATATGAGATAATTAAGTACATATTTAAGCCCATATACCCAAACACAATTGTATATATATATATATCTATATATATATACACAAGATATATATGAGATAATTAAGTACATATTTAAGCCCATATACCCAAACACAATTGCATATATATATATATATACACAAGATATATATGAGATAATTAAGTACATATTTAAGCCTATATACCCAAACACAATTGTATATATATATATGTATATGCATGTGCACATATACACAAATATGAGCATAATATCAGCTTCGTGCATATAAATGTAGATAAATGCTTTCTAGTTCTGACGAGGAAATAAGTAGAAGGAAAAAAGAATGTCTTATTGTAATTGGTCTTCTTTGTGAATCCAGACAATTACTGATTAAAGACAAAGATAAATAAAAATTTAATTGCCAAGAAACTCGTTTTAGTGAAAACGTTTCCGAAAAAGCACCAAACTAATCTTGACATAGGCACGAAAGAGTAATGTCCTTTGAAGCAATTGAGAGATGAAGAATTTTGCTTTCGATTTCAACTGAAAACATCTGACAGCATCGTAAAAAAGGACAAGTGAAAAATTAATTATTTACATTACTGAAATGCACAATTATTCTTGCTTTTGTTCTAATTTCTCTACATGCGCATTCATTCTTCCATTCCCTTCCGCACATTTATGTACCTACTCTCTTTTTTGGAGTTCCTAATATCCAAAGGATACAATGCGCGTTGTGGTGCAGTGGATATCGTCTCGGAACAAGAAATTGGGAAGCCAAGTTTGAATTCCAGTTAAATCCGTTGCATTCACTTATGTGCAAATACCCTTGGGAAAGGTATTAATCCATCTCTTCCCTCCAGTTATGAGTTAAATAAAAGTACAAATTGGGTTCTATAGCCTTGGCTGGCAACCAGTCCAACACAGAAAGCAATGACAACCAACAGCAAAATAATCTTCTGCCTAGTCAGTCATGTCTCTTTCGAGACATGATCACTTAAGTGTGTATCACGTATGGCACTTATCCAACTGAATATAATAGTTGGAAACATAATTAAAAATTCTACTGTGCATAAAATGGAGGGTCGGTTTTATATTGTAATGAAATAATAAACTGATCCCCCACCAATTATACTTAATATAATAATGCAATATAATCTATCTCTTCTCCCTCCAGCTATGAGTTAAATGGCAGGACAGATTGGGTTCTATAGCCATGGCTGGCAACCAGTCTACCACAGAAAGCAATGGCAACCTACTGTGAGATAATCATCTGCCCAGTCAGTCATGTCACTTTCAAGACATAATCGCCCAAAGCGTGTTTCATCTATGGCACTTAACTGACTGAATATCCAAAGACACAATGGAATAGTGACTGTTGTCTTTCAAAAACTAAGGAAAGTATCAAGAAATGGGAAAATTTTATTAGAAACAAAAGAGTGTTAAACTGCTATTTAATATCAGTTAGTTAGTGCCATATGTGATACACGCTTTGGGCGATCATGCCTTGTAAAAGACATAACTAACTAGGCAGAAGATTATTCCGCAGTAGGTTGCCATTGGTTTCTGTGGTAGACTGGTTGCCAACCAAGGCTTTAGAACCCAATCTGTCCTGCCATTTAACCCATAACTGTGGGGAAGAAATGGATTAATACCTTTCCCATGGGTATTTGAATGCAAGTTAATGCAAAGAATTCCACTGGAATTTGAACTCGGCTCCCTATATGGCAATGAATGCTAGACAATTTCCTCAGAGATAAACAAGAGACTTGAGGCAAGAGAAACAAAGAAAAGAGTGTTAAACTGCTATTTAATATCAATCCTCCAATATGGCAGTGAATGCTGGACAATTTCCTCATAGATAAGGAAGAGACTTGAGACAAGAGAAACAAAGAAAAGAGTGTTAAACTGCTATTTAATATCAATCCTCCAATATGGCAGTGAATGCTGGACAATTTCCTTATAGATAAGGAAGAGACTTGAGACAAGAGAAACAAAGAAAAGTGATAACCTGCTATTTAATATCAACCATCCTATATGGCAGGGAAATCTGGACAAATTTCTCATAGATAAGGAAGAGACTTGAGGCATAATGTTTTCCTAGGATCTTTCACTTTTTCCCTGATCACATATACATCATCTCCTGGCATTGATCCTTTCTTCTGACCACATTTTTTTTCATGTTGTACTGATGGATCCAGTTTATTTCTTTGCTTTGATGACACGACTAACAGTTGAAAAACTGACACCAACAATATCTGAGATCTCTCTGTAAGGCTGGCCAGTGTGTTAATGCAGTGCTACAAATTTCTCATGCTTCCTTGAAGTGATGTCTATCACAGACCATGACCATGGGACAACCAATTGGCAGTCGAGACAATCATATCTGGGTGTGATAAAAATCTGATGCAATCCAAGATGATGCAATATTTTTCAAGGCCATATAAATTTCATCATACACCCTTAAAATAGACCCCTATATTACTGCACACCACTGCAAATGACGTAATCTTAAGAAAAAATAGAAATTGATTATACCCTGTAATTCCAGTGAGTCCAAAATTGACTATGGTGAAAGAAAGGAAACTAAAGCAGATGTTTCAATTAATTTGCACAAGTGTGCATAACATTACAATTTCTATCATAGATCAGGGTGTAGTATCTGTTCTTTTCCATCTATTAGACATACAGTACTGTGCAAAAGTACTGGGACAAGAACTATTTTATCTTCTATGAGGCATCAAAATAAAGTTTAAAATCACCCCTGTCCTAACACTTTTGCTCACTACCAGTAATGTGCAAAAGTATTAGGACAGGGGTGATTTTCCTTAAAACTTCACTGAAATTCAAATCTAATGTTACTTTGCAAGACACACTTTGGGGACAAATACGAGCTGCTTGGCAGGAGATACCATTAGATACATTGAAGAACCTTGTAACGTCAGTGCCTGACAGAATGAAGGCTGTGATCAAAGTAAAAGGCTATTATACTAAATATTAAATTTATTTTGCAACAAGTATTTTTTCTTGTTAAAACATTTGTTGAGTAAATCAAATAAAATTACTTTGATAAAATTGTTTATTTTTTGTCAATATGCCGAATAAAAGATAAAATAATTCTTGTCCTGATAATTTTGGGATATTTTTTTTTTTAATCGTTTCACTACCACTATTGCACTTGGGGCTACATAGGGGTGGGTAAATAGAAAGAGTGGTTAGATATAGGAAATGTCAGAAGTGGGGTGATAGATAGTTTGGAGGATGGGAAGAGTGTTTGAAAGAATGGGAGCGAGTTAGTGTGTTAGGAGGTGTCTATTGACCTTACATTTAAACTCCTGGAGATTGTAGCCGCCGGGGAAGCAGTCATGTGGAAGGGAATTCCCCAGTCGGGAAGTGCGAGAAAAGAAACTGTTGGAGTAGAAGTTGCGGTTGCATTTTATCGGTTTCATTGTAAAAGGGTGGGTAAATTGTCATAATTATTTTATTATTTCAAAGCAAAAGGCTATTATACTAAATATTAAATTTATTTTGTAACAAGTATTTTTTCTTGTTAAAGCATTTGTTGAGTAAATCAAATAAAATTACTTTAATTAAATTGTTTATTTCCTGTCAATATGCCTCATAAAAGATAAAATAGTTCTTGTCCTGATACTTTTGCACAGTACTGTATATATATATATATATATATATATATATATATATATATACTAGGTGCGATTGATAAATTGTCGCAATTATTTTATTATTTCAAAGCAAAAGGCTATTATACTAAATATTAAATAATACTTTTGCACAGGACTGTACTTCCTACTGAGAGAGATACATGATAATACTAAGAAGAGGGAATTAGCCAGAGAGAAGTGAAGAGAGGGTCTTGATGAGGCAAAAAAGTGATTTTCTAAGTGCAGTTTAGATTAACACAAAGCCAAAAGTATGGGGCACCCAGTGAGGATCAAACTCACTACTCAATCATAATGGTTCTAGTGAGACCAATCTGTGGCCACAAATACTCAAGAAGGCTAAAGGAAGTTCTTATGGCAAATTTTCTGATGAGCTTTACTCTTTGGTACTTTATCACCATGAATTTAAGTGTGGTACTAGATTGGCCGTTTGGTCTCATAATTTTACTGTTGGAACTGCGGCAGTATTAGACATCTTTTGCAGTAGATGTCAGTAAATGCTGCATAATATAGAATATATTACATCCAATATACTACAACAAGTCTAACAAGAAAACTCACATTACATTGTATTAATCATAGCTCTATTAGATCTCATTTAAATACACATGAAGACCTGCTAAACTCTATCCATAATATACTCGTTGATAATAAAAATATAATAGCATCTTTCACATAATGAATGCATTAATCCATCTCTTCCCTCCAGTTATGGGTTAAATAATAGAACAGATTGGATTCTCTAGCCTTGGCTGGCAACCAGTCTACTGCAGAAAGCAATAGCTTTCTATATATAGATAATCTTCTGTCCAGTCAGCCATGTCTCTTTCGAGACATGATCACCCAAAATAACTTTTTATCCGGTCCCGACAACTCTCTTATATCCGGGTTACATATATATATATATATATATAGAATTAATATAAATGAAGGATTTTTTATTTACCTGTTTGATGTTATCTTCAGTGTCCTGACTTTAGAGATTTGTAGACAAACTCATCCATCCACTCATCAGTGGTTATCAGCAATTGAGTGCTCATAGTTCTCAATTTTTCATTTTTAATATGCACTCATCCCTAAAAGAATGGAATCAAAAGACAGAAAAAGGGTTTATTGACTCGATCTCAGGAGACAGCAAGAAAAATATTGAGAAGGTTGATAGAATGGTTTGAAAATTTTGGTGCATATTAAAATTCTTCATTCCAATATAAAGCAAAAATAAGAGAGGAGGTAATCAGAAATATTGTTTTGTTCTTCACTTTTTTTTTTGGATATGAAATTAATCTATTTTTGAATAGCGTTTAGATGGAAAACCACGGACCAGCAATAGAAATTAGAAAGGGCAAAAGAGACAGACAGACAGAAAGAAAGCTCGACCAACAAACAAACGAAGGGGGAGCAAAGAGCAAAGACATGAGATAATCCTACTTGTCAACACCTTTGCAATTCCACAAGTTCAGCTAGTTTTTCTTAATACTGAATGGAAAGTTTAGCAATAATTTTTTTAATAATACTAATCCAGGATTAACTGTCTGAAAATAATAATGCTAATAACATGGAAATAAAATGGATATTTGTTATGACAAGGATGAATTAAGTTGCTGTTGATGATGCTCTCTGAAACTGATGATATTGATTTTTTTTGGTTTTTTTTGCTAAAATCTGATTGATTTTTCAAAATGGCTGCATTTCAAAGATTTCTGAGCAATCCAATTTTAATTTTACAATTTACCTTATCTCCAATCGACAGTCTGGCTTTCTAAAGTTGTGTAATTAGTACAAAAATTAAGATAGAACTCTTTCTCTTCATTTCCTTATAATCTTTCTTGAAAATTCAAACCAAAAATAAAAATAAAAATGAATAATCACAACAAAAACTGCTTTAAAATGTGAGCCTTCCTTTAAGCAATTATTTCAATCATTTAATTGCTTGGAATCTGAGAGAATGATGGTGAGGAATGGTTTTTGTTTGAATCATTTATGGCTGTAATTCAAAATGAAATCTAGTTTGTTTGAAAACTTCTTTTTTTTTTTTTATCATGCTTCTTGCTGAAAAGAATGGTAGTAATGGACTTATTCATTTTATAAATTGACCTGGGTGTACAATATTAATGCTTGCTTGTTGGCAATCCATGATTGACATTTTCAAGAAAATAGAGAGTAAAAAAAAAAAGAAAACCCTTCTTCATTGATTGTGAAATAACTGCGGAAACAATGAAAAACGTGATAAAATGGCAGGGATGCTTGAGTCATTTGGCAAATATTTTCTAATGCCATAACAAGGAAATTTTAAGAAAGATGACTGAATATTATTCTTTTTAAGGAATCATTTTAATATTTGCTTTGGCTTGCTTTTAAACTAGGATATGTTTTTGATCTTGAAAAATTTCAAATCTCGTGAATTTTCAAACAATAATTTTGACAGCAGCAGTGAAAGAGATTTGATTAATGGTGAATAAAGTGTAATCTTGATTTATGTACCATGTCCTTTCATGACATAAGCAATCATAGCTCTCCACAGCATTACCAACATCTGTCCCTTTGCCAAATCCTCCACCCCTATTCCATTATTTATTGGCACAATCTCATCAGGTAGCTTTTCATTTTTTTTTTAATTATCATTTCACCCCAAGCATTTAAAAATGATACAGGGCATGTCGAAGAAAAGATGGATTCAAATCAAGTAGATAAAAGATGGCAATTGACATTGCATTTAAGCTTTTAGAGATTGTAGCTATCAAGAAACCAAACAAATGGAAGTGAGTTCCATAAATTGGATGTGTGCAAGAAGAGAAACTATTAGAGTAGAAGAGGTGGGTACATTTAACTATTTCAATGTTAAAAGAGTGGGACCTTGATGCCAATCTTGTAGCATGAGTAAATGCTTTGCTAACTTCTCTTGACCCTCTTGTCATTGATATGCACTGTGAGTGTCAAATTCTCCAAGTCACCCTTCCTCATGTGTTCAAGAAAGTTTTACTGTCTCTTTTTGTCTGCATTTTCTATGACTTCTTTGTTGCTTATGAGTGCTGTGCATTGTATTCTCAGTATCCTTCTGTAGAGACATATTTTTATTGCCTCCAGTTTTTTCACCTGTGAGGAGATTATCCAGCATTCATGGCCATATAAGAGAACTTATATTACAAAACAGTTCCATATATATATATATTTATATATACACTACCAGCCATAATTATTAGGCCACCCCGATTTTTTAAAAGAAATGATGTATTTCATACTATTCTTTAGTATTTATTGCCAACTGGATAATTCTAAAAAAAAATAGAATGGTTCTTTTGTTATTATTACTTTGCACCCTCTAAATTTGCTATATATATATATATATATATATATATATGACCGGCCATAATTATTAGGCCAACCAAGTTTTATAAAAGAAATGATGTATTTCATACTATTTTTAGTATTTATTGCCAAATGAAAATAGAATGGTTCTTTTGTTATTATTACTTTGCAAAATTTTACAAGGAAAGGAAGCAAAGATGAACTCGTCCGAATCTCCCTAAATTTTCTTCATTCTTTCATTGATGAAACTGCAATATAGGTAATTATTTAATATTTATAAATTCATTTGATGCACATGTTATTGTGCAGTATTAACAAAAGAACCATTCTATTTTCATTTACAATTATTTACTTGGCAATAAATACAAAGAAATAGTATGAAATACATCATTTTTTAAAACACTGGGGTGACCAAGTAATTATGACCGGTAGTGTGTGTGTATATATATATATATAGCAAATCTACAGGGTGCGATGGGTAAATTGTCGCTATTTGCCTTGTAAAAATTTTGCAAAGTAATAATAACAAAAGAACCTTTCTATTTTCATTTACAATTATTCACTTGGCAATAAATACTAAAAAATCGTATGAAATACATAATTTTTTTTTAAAAAGTTGGGTGACCTAATAATTATGACCGGTAGTGTGTATATATATATATACAAGGTGGACAAAATAATGGAAAGATCTTAAAATTTGAAGCAAATTTTTTTCAATATAGGGTAGGACCACATTTGGCAATAATTATAGCTTGTATTAATCATACAAAGTTTGAATGGTTTCCATAGGAATTGTTATCAACTCTGAACTTGTTTTTTCTAAAATGAACCATAAATGTTTAATGGTGTCGAGATCTGGAGAGTGTGGTGTTCTACTTCACTAGAATGTTCTTAGCACCATTCAGCTACAACTTTAGCAGTATAAATGGGTGCATTATTGTCCTGAAAGATAACATTTGAATTCACCCACCCACCCACCCACCCTCCAAATAAAATTTGTATGGAACTTACAGTTAAATCAACTCAACTGTGAATTGATGAGACCTTGTTGCCAGTCTGGTTCTTTTCATTCAGAACATAAACGATTGTTGCCCCTCCACATCTTCCTTCCTTTGTATCTCTTAATAAGTTTTGTCTTTTAAGAAGAAAGCAACTAAAACATTTCAGGTTTTTACATACCAAAATGAATAAAAATAGTATTTACATAAAACCCACATACACACAGATATATATACTAACATACTTCAATGCCTATAATCGACGGGAGAGGTCAGAGTATTATACTTACCCCCTACACCATAGTAGCAGCAGTTCCAAGACCAATCCCTCATGCCACTATACACTCAATTGAACAAAAAACCCACTACCACCATTCCTTCTCGGCCTGCAGCCATGTGCAACACAAAAAATGGACCTGTCTAATTTTCTCTGTATAACTCCACTCTGTTAATAATAATTTAAATATTCTATGTTCACTGAACATTAAATGTTCATCCTTTGATAATGGCTTATGTAAGCCGAAAACTCAGACCTGACAAAAAAATCAATAATTATTGCGATATCATACGAATGGATCTTACACAAAATAAATAGACAGAACTTGTCTATATTATTCAATGAAACCTGTATTAATGAAAAAATACTGCCAAAATACACACAATATATATATATATATATATTGATTGTTTAATACTTATTTTTTGATTTTAATAGGGTTAGACCAGTATACACACACACACACACACACATATATATATATATATATATATATATATATATATATAAGTCATCCACATACAAGCCTGTTTCACTGTATCACAGCTCATCAGTGTGACTAGATACTTCCACTTGCTTCTGGCCAGGATCGAAACTCGACCAATTTGGTGTCAGTCGGAGTCACTATTCCCTAAGTCATAGGCGTATGGAATGAGAGAGGGGAAATTTTAATGTGCTGTATATAAGAAATGTATACACACGCCAATCACTGAAAGAACTCAATTCATTCTTGAAGAGTAATTTATATATATATATATATATATATATAATCATCTGCATACAGATCTGTTTTACTGTATCACAGCTCATCAGTACAGTTAGACATCCGATTGCTTTTTAACCCAGGATTGAAACCCGACTGGAATGGCGTCAGTCGGTGATTCTACCTCTGGGCTATGGGCACTCAGTAGAAGAAGATACACACACACGCTCCTTTTTAATTTTTAAGATTGGTGAAAACAAATACTGAGTTGGTTTAGTTCTTTTTGTTTTGTGACATATCAACACCTCTATGGGTTATTTAATGACATCGACTACAGATGATTTGCATATAGTTTTGTACTTTCTGGTAATTTTGCTATGGTAATGTATTTTAGTACTGCATTTTTTTTTATCGTTTCACCCCAAGCAAGGCGGTACCACCACTGATGCACAGGGGACTACATAAGAGTAAAAGTTCAGACAGGGGAAGAGTGAAGAGAAAGACGGACCAGTTACAAGGGGTGTCAGAGAAATGGCAAGAGAAGGATGGGAACACAGTTGTGAAGACAGTTGCAAAAGTAGGAAAAAATGAAAAGAGCAAGATACACAGGGTGATGTGGAAAGGGCTGGATTTGAGTGGATAAGAGATGGGAATTGACATTGCATTTAAATTCCTGGAGGGTGTAGCCTTCAGGAAAGCAAGTATATGGAAAGGAGTTCCACAGGCAAGAAGTGCGAGAAAAGAAGCTACTGGAGTAGAATTGTTAGCAGCATTTGGCTGATCTAACTGTGAATGGCTGGGACCTTGTTGCCAGCCTGGTTGCCCGAGTAAATTCTTGAGGAGGGGACACGAGTGACCTCAGTTTGTCAGAACAGAAGCCATGAAAATATTTGTAGAAGAGACAAAGCGAAGCCACGTTTTGTCAGTGAGAAAGTGGCTGGAGTCAAGCTGCCAGGTTAGGACCAATCACATTACGGATTCTCCTTTGGAGCCTGTCAAGAACACTGACATGAACAGCAGGAGCGCCTGACCAGATATGCCAACAGTATTCTATGCAAGGTCGGATGGCTGATTTGTATATGCACAAGATGGGTTCAGGCAGAAAAAACTTCCTGGCCCGAAACAGTTACCTAACCTTCCTACCTGTGGATTTAGCTATTGACTCAATGTAATGATTCCACTTGGGGTCAGAAGAGAGGGTAAGGCCAAGGAGATGCAGTATGTTGCTTCCAGGGAGACTTGCTTGGTCCATGCTTATCATTTTGCTAAAGACATGTATTACTATTGGTCCTGGGTACTGGGCATGACAGTAAACTGCATCTGGTAGCAAGGACTCTGATTGGAAGGTTGTGAGGAGCATGGAACAACCTCTTAATTGCTATTGTTCTCAGGTCCACTCTAACAGAGAGTGGTAGTACCTGTTAGGGTCCCAGCTATGGGCAAATATTTAACCCACCAAACTGGGATCAAAACACTATGAATGTATAAAAATAGACTTTTATAGAAAAATATACATTTTGGAAGCAAAAATATCACCAACAATACATTTTTGAAGAAAAATTATTGTTGTAACACATTTTTGAAGGAAAAAAATTATTCTCAGCAAAACATTTTTGAATACAGAACTAGAAGAAGACATTTTTAGTTTTCTAAAATAAAAAAGAATAAAAACAAAAAAATGTTCATTAAAATCTGACTAAATCAACCTTCTAACTATAACCCCAGCTTTTTGGCATTAAATAACCCACAGAGGTTGATATACCATTAAACAAAATTCCAACTTAAACTACTAGTCTTTTTTTTTTTTTAATATATTGCTGTTATTTTTACCATAGAGTATTTTTATACTTTCTTAGTGAACCACCAAACAAAAATTGAAATGCTATTTCCTTATATCTGGGAGCATAACAGGTGCTATCACCTTGGGTCAAGTTTAACCTGGTAGCAATTAAGAGGAATGTCCTTGCTCCTAAAAAAACCCAGTATCTCAATCAGAATCCTTACTGATGGATGTAGTTTATCGTCACACTCAGGACTAGAGTGGGCCTGAGAACAACAGCAATTAATAGGCGGTTACATGCTCCTCAAGCTTCTAACCTCTCAATCAGAAGCGTTGTGGCCACATGTAATTTATTGTGATACACCGGATTAGAAAATATTAAGATCCTTGTGCAAAAAATGCAAGAAAATTGTAATTTTTTATTCTACACTAAAAAATGACTTCTATCAATTTTCCTTTATTAAAACAAATTTCATAAATCAAGCAACCATAAATATTTTCACACATAAAGACTTTTTCAAATAGCCTTTTCGAAGATTTGCTGAAATCTATAAATATCTGTAGCTTTCTTGCTCATAAAAGACCAAAGCCAAATTCTTTGATTCTAAAAGTAAAAAGAAAAAAATATTAATCTTTGGCACTTATATTTTACCAACATCAATAAAAAGAAAAGGCCATCCAAATTTAATTCATTCCTTTGTTCGGCAAATTTATCTGATATTAAGAAAAAAAAAAGATTAATTTTTTCTAAGAATTTCCCCTTCTATGTATGCATGATTTTTCATCTAAAATAAAATAATCTGATATCCTTCCTAAAGTAAAGAAAAAAGTTTGTTAAATAAAATGTGATAAAAATGGCTACGTTCTTTTCTGACTTCAAACAATCAGTGTTTTGCTGAACTTACTAAATTTCTAATCCTGCTTGCTAATGTTTATTTGGTGCAGTGGATATCAGCTGAAAAGAGGAAATTGAAGAGCTGTGTTCAAATTACAGTTGAATTCCTTGTGTTTGTGGCTGTAGAGTGCATGCTCCTTGTATGTTGGTGGTCACCAATGTAGACATAGGGAGATGGTTAATTTTTCTTTGATTCGGCCTTGTGTCAGACTTAACCAAATTCCCTACAGCTTACAAGTTTTATCCAGAATTATCATCAGAATTATCAGAAGGATTTCATCAGAAGGTTGGAGATTAGTGGTTGGAGATTAGCGGTTGGAGATTGGAATGAGTGGATTTGTGTGGAAGAATAGTGGAATAATGTGGAATAGTGAAAAATAAAAATATATCTTTTTCATGTTAAAATAGAAATTTATTAAAAGAATAGAATAACAAGAATAGGTAGTAGTTAAAGTTCAATGAGAACTTTTATCCAGAATAATCATCAGTATTATCAGAAGGTTTTCGTTCGAAGGTTTGTGTATATTTCTGGAAGAATAGTGGAATAGTGTGTGGAATAAAAATATACATTTTTCATGTTAAAATAGAAATTTATTAAAGGGAAAGAATAACGTGGTTGATACTGACTTGGCAGACCGGCTGCAGCCGCTCTCTCACCGACGTGATGTGGCTTCCCTGTGCCTCTTCTACAAGTACTTTCATGGCTTCTGCTCCGATGAGCTTAGATCACTGGTGCCGCCTAAGCACGAATTTACACGAGATACTAGATTAGCAACTAGGTCCCACCCTTTTACAGTTAAACAAATAAGATGTAACTGTGAATTCTACTCCAACAGCTTCTTTTCTCGCGCTTCCTGCCTGTGGAATTCCCTTCCACAACTCTGCTTTCCCGACAGTTACAATCTCCAGGTGTTTAAATGTAGGGTCAATAGACACCTCCTATCACACTAACTCCCAACTATTCTCAGAACACTCTCATCTACCCAACCCTCATTCTCGGTATCCTTACCTGCCTATCACCCACCCTCTGACATTTCCTATATTTAATCATCCTTTCTCCACTCTACGTAGCCCCCTGCGCAGTAGTGGCAGTGACATGCCTTGCTCGGGGTGAAACGCTTATAAAAAAAAAACAAGTAGTTAATGTTCAATGAGAAAATTAAGGGTATCAAGAGTTGAAGAAATGTTCCTAGTCGTAATTTGTTGGAAAGAGTTCATGCATACGTATGTATGTATGAGCGATTATTTTGGTAGGAATATCTTTTTGTGGAGAAGAAGAAGTAAAATGAATCAGCACATGAGAAAGAAGGAGAAAGAGGACAATGTCTGGGTCACTTGAAGATTTTCCCATTACATTTTAGCTTGTCGTCTCTGCTGCTTCCATCACTGACTTGTACTGATCTGATCAAAGCCTTTATAGTCATTCAGATTTTTCACACTGGATTGCAAGTCTTGTATAAGCTCACATTTTTGGTGGGGATATTGTAGCCCTAGGGAGCTGGTTAATGTTTTTCTTTGATTTGGCCTTGTGTCAGACTTAACCAAACTCCCTACAGCTTTCAAGTTTTATGTAGAATTATCATCAGAATTATCAGAAGGTTGGTTGTCGGTTGGAATGTGTGGATTAGTGTAGAAGAGTGGATTAGTGTAGAAGAGTGGATTAGTTTAGAAGAGTGGAATAATAAAATATACATTTTTCATGTTAAAATAGAAATTTATCAAAATGAAATAAATAACAATAATTCCTAGAAAGTTAAGGGTATCAAGAGTTGTAGAAAATGTTCGTAGTAGTAATTGTTGAAAGCGTATATATGTACGTACGTATGTATGTTTGTTTGGTAGCAATGTTTTTGGATGGAGAAAAAGAAGTGAAAGAAATCAGCACGTGAAAAGAAAAGAGAATGAGAACAAGGTGTGACCTGACCTTGTCTCCAGGTCGATTTGAAGTTGAAGTTACATTTTAGTCTTGTCTTTCTCACTGCTTCCATCCATCTGACTGACTGACTGACGCTGTCATTATTATTGTCATTAGATTTTCGCTCTGACTCGCAAAGTCCTCAAGTCTTGCAAGTCACCCCCATTGGTCAAAAATCAATTTAACATCTACTTGCAAAATCTGGTTTCTTTAAGCACATGGTCAGTTTTTTTCTGTTTGGGAAAAACCAGGATTTCAGATGTCATTGTGAATTTTTGTAAAAGTGAAGAAGAAGGTTGATTTTAATTCTTAATTTCTTATCCACCACGTAAAGACAAAGTCAATCCTTTTTCTATTCGGCAAAATCAGGATTTTAGACGTCATTGTGAATTTTAGTAAAAGTGAAGAAGAAGGTTGATTTTAATTCTTAATTTCTTATCCACCACGTAAAGACGAAGTCAATCCTTTTTCTATTCGGCAAAACCAGGATTTCACACGTCATTGTGAATTTTTGTAAAAGTGAAGAAGGTTGATTTTAATTCTTAATTTCTTATCCACCACTTAAAAACGAAGTCAATCCTTTTTCTATCTGGCAAAACCAGGATTTTAGACGTCATTGTGAATTTTAGTAAAAGTGAAGAAGAAGGTTGATTTTAATTTTAAATTTCTTATCCACTAATACGTAAAGACAAAGTCAATCCTTTTTCTATTCAGCAAAATCAGGATTTTAGACGTCATTAAGAATTTTAGCAAAAGTGAAGAAGAAGTTGCTGATTTTAATTTTAATTTCTTATCACCAGTCGTAAAGACAAAGTCAATTTTTCTATTCGGCAAAATCAGGGATTTTAGACGCTTGCTTGTGAATTTTTGTAAAGTGAAGAAGGTTGATTTTAATTCTTAATTTCTTATCCACCACGTAAAGACAAAGTCAATCCTTTTATATTCGGCAAAATCAGGATTAGATGTCAGAATTTTAGTAAAAAGTGAAGAAGAAGGCTGGATTTGAATTTTGTTTTCTCATCCGTGCGTAAAGACAAAGTCAATCCTTTTTATATTCGGCAAAATCAGATTTGACGTCATTGTGAATTTTAGTAAAAGTGAAGAAGAAGGTTGATTTAATTCCTTAATTTCTTATCCACCACGTAAAGACAAAGTCAATCCTTTTTCATTGGCAAAATCAGGATTTTATTGTCACGTGGAATTTTTGTAAAAGTGAAGAAGAAGGTTGATTTTAATTTTAATTTCTTATCCACTACTGCAAGACAAAGTCAACTTTTTATATTCGGCAAAATTGTATTTGATGTCATTGTGAATTTTAGTAAAAAGGAAGAAGAAGGTTGGATTTTAATTTTACTTATCCACCACGTAAAGGACAAAGTCAATCCTTTTTCTATTCGCGAAAATCAGGATTTTAGACGTCATTGTGAATTTTAGTAAAAAGTGAAGAAGAAGGTTGATTTTAATTCTAATTTCTTATCATCAATGGAAAGATAAAAGTCGAAATCCTTTTTCATTCAAAACCAGGATTTGCTACTGTCATTGTGAATTTTTAAAAGTGAAGAAGAAGGTTGATTTTAATTTTAATTTATCCACTGCCTTCTAAAAACGAAGCCAATCTTTTCTATTCGGCAAAACCCGGATTTTAGACGTCATTGTGAATTTTAGTAAAAGTGAAGAAGAAGGTTGATTTTAATTCTACTTATCCACCACGTAAAGACAAAGTCAATCCTTTTTCTATTCGGCAAAATCAGGATTTTAGACGTCATTGTGAATTTTAGTAAAAGTGAAGAAGAAGGTTGATTTTAATTTTAATTTCTTATCCACCACGTAAAGACGAAGTCAATCCTTTTTCTATTCGGCAAAACCAGGATTTCACACGTCATTGTGAATTTTTAAAAAGTGAAGAAGAAGGTTGATTTTAATTCTTAATTTCTTATCCACCAGGGTATCGAAGTCAATCCTTTTTCTATTCGGCAAAAACCAGGATTTCACACGTCATTAGAATTTTGTAAAAGTGGGGAAGTATGATTTTAATTTTACCTTCTTATCCAGCCCGTAAACACGAAGTCAACTTTTTCATTCGGCAAAACCAGGATTTCACACGTCATTGTGAATTTTTGTAAAAAGAAGAAGGCGACGGAATTTTAATTTTTATCCACCACGTAAAGACAAAGTCAATCCTTTTTCTATTCGGCAAAATCAGGATTTCACACGTCATTGTGAATTTTTAAAGTGAAGAAGAAGGTTGATTTAATTTTTAATTTCTTATCCAATTTATGTAAAGAATAAAGTCAATCCTTTTTCTATTCGGCAAAATCAGGATTTCAGATGTCATTGTGAATTTTAGTAAAAGAAGAAGAAGGTTGATTTAATTTAATTTCTACCAATTAATGCAAAGACGAAGTCAATCCTTCTATTCGGCAAAACCAGGATTTCACAATAACAGCTGTAGTGAATTTTTAAAGTGAAGAAGAAGGTTGACATTTTAATTTTACCTCTTATCCACCACGTAAAGACAAAGTCAATCCTTTTCTTATTTTTCGAAAAAATCAGATTTTAGACGTCATTGTGAATTTTAGTAAAAGTGAAGAAGAAGGTTTAGATTTTAATTTTGAATTTTTATCCACCACGTAAAGACAAAGTCAATCCTTTTTCTATTCGGCAAAATCAGGATTTTAGACGTCATTGTGAATTTTAGTGTGCGAAGAAGAAGGTTTATTTTAATTTTAATTTTTATCCACCACGTAAAGACAAAGTCAATCCTTTTTCTATTCGGCAAAACCAGGATTTCACACGTCATTGTGAATTTTTGTAAAAGTGAAGAAGAAGGTTGGATTTAATTTTTGAATTTCAATCCACCACGTAAAGACAAAGTCAATCCTTTATATTCGGCAAAATCAGGATTTTAGACGTCATTGTGAATTTTAGTAAAAGTGAAGAAGAAGGTTGATTTTAATTCTTAATTTCTTATCCACCACGCAAAGACAAAGTCAATCCTTCTATTCGGCAAAACCAGGATTTCTGCTAATATCAGAATTTTGTAAAAGTGAAGAAGAAGGTTGATTTAATTTTAATTTCTTATCCACCATGTAAAAAGACAAAGTCAACTTTATATTCGGCAACCAGATTTAGACGTCATTGTGAATTTTAGTAAAAGCGAAGCAAGAGCTGATTTTAATTCTTAATTTTTTTATCCACCACGTAAAGACAAAGTCAATCCTTTTCATTCTAAACCAGATTTCACGTCATTGTGAATTTTTGGAAAAGTGAAGAAGAAGGTTGATTTTAATTCTTAATTTCATTCACTACATGTTTACTTATACCTCTGAGAAAGTTATTAATCAGTTTCTTTCCGCCTGTTATGGGTTAAATAGCAGAACAGAATTGATACTATAGCCTTAGTTGGCAACCAAGTTACTGCAGAAAGCAATGGCAACCTACTGCTGGAAAATTCTCTGCCCAGTCATTAATGTCTCATTTGAGACATGATCACCCAAGCGTGTATAATGTTTTATTAATTTAATTTCATCTATTCTGTTTAGAATGTAGTTACCTTTTTGACAAACCGACCATAGTGAGAAACACACCTGAGTAAACACCCTAACCGCTCAGCCATGTACCCACCTTTTTGTGATATATAGTATCGGCCATGTAATATCTACGTAATAACCACATAATGGCAGAATTGAGTTTCCTGGCTTTTCCTGCTGTCTGGCAATTGTGCAACTGCATATGCACATGAAATGTTAAGTTGCAGGAAAACACAAAAAACGTAGGTTTCTTTTTTATGCGTTGCATTTCATGATAGGACAAAAAACAAATAGGAAATATCAGTAAATTTAACATACTTCACTTTTGTCAAAGCTTCATCAAAAATAAATTCTTGAGGAGAAAGCAAACTTTGGTATATTTGGTTTATTTTTGTGTTTTTCATTGGTTAAGCCAACCTTGACAGGGTTGAGCCAACCTTGACAGACCAGATTCATGTTTTTCATTGGTTAAGCCAACCTTGACAGGACAGATACATGTTTTTCATTGATTGAGCCAACTTTGACAGACCAGGTTCATGTTTTTCATTGGTTAAGCCAACCTTGACAGGACAGATACATGTTTTTAATTAGTTGTGCCAAACTTGACAGGACAGATACATGTTTTTCATTGATTGAGCCAAACTTGACAGGACAGATACATGTTTTCCATTGGTTGAGCCAACCTTGACAGACCAGATTCATGTTTTTCATTGGTTAAGCCAACCTTGACAGGACAGATACATGTTTTCCATTGGTTGAGCCAACCTTGACAGGACAGATACATGTTTTTCATTGGTTAAGCCAACCTTCACAGACCAGATTCATGTTTTTCATTGGTTAAGCCAACCTTCACAGACCAGATTCATGTTTTTCATTGGTTAAGCCAACCTTGACAGGACAGATACATGTTTTTCATTGGTTAAGCCAACCTTCACAGACCAGATTCATGTTTTTCATTGGTTAAGCCAACCTTGACAGGACAGATACATGTTTTTAATTAGTTGTGCCAAACTTGACAGGACAGATACATGTTTTTCATTGATTGAGCCAACCTTGACAGACCAGGTTCATGTTTTTCATTGTTTAAGCCAACCTTGACAGGATAGATACATGTTTTTAATTAGTTGTGCCAAACTTGACAGGACAGATACATGTTTTTCATTGGTTGTGCCAACCCTGACAGACCAGATTCATGTTTTTCATTGGTTGAGCTAACTTTAACAGGACAGATACATGTTAGGTCTGCCTAAACCATGAAATTTTCATTTTCTCTACCATAATTTATTTTATGATGACTCTTGAATTAAAGTAAACTCGCTAAATTTATAAACATTTCCTATTTATTCCTTATTCTTTCATATATATAATGATAGTCACCATCATTATTAACTGATGAGACATTGTTCTTTCAATGTCGAAATAAAATGTACAATTTTGTAGTAGTTTGTACATGTTCTAAAGTATAATTAATAAATATTCATTGCTATATTTATATCAAATAATTTTCTCACTGATTAGTTTTGGTAGGTTTTTTCTTTTTGTAATTGTGGGTGGGCTCCAGCACACAAAGTTAAGAATTTAGCAGGATCTTAACTTAACACGTTCTCGGACATCTTTCTAGGTGCTTGGGGTTTTAAACCAATCAACAACGACCAGGAACAAATTCAATTCTGTGCTGAATTAGACAAGTTTTGTTCTTACTAGTAAAATACATTGTGTGATTACGACATTGTCGCTGGTATTTTTTATCTGAGCTCATATATTAAGTGATGAGTAA
Organism: Ascarosepion bandense; assembly: GCA_037127315.1. Taxonomy (NCBI): domain Eukaryota; kingdom Metazoa; phylum Mollusca; class Cephalopoda; order Sepiida; family Sepiidae; genus Ascarosepion; species Ascarosepion bandense. Next base: position 76,068 of record JBBBDQ010001575.1, read on the forward strand.
ATTATCACATATGTTCTTTCTTGTTAAAACTGAAATTTTATACTTCACATACCCAGTGAATTTGTAACATTTTCATGATAAAGTAATTTATATCAGTGGCATGTAAAGTTAATTGTGCAAGATCAATACCAATAATATTGCTGATCCTTCTTCAGATTGTACCAAGGTGTAAATCACAGAGAAATTAAATGAACATTATGGGAGATGTCGTACAATATTTTAGAGATGCAGATGGCTTTTATTTGATTCTCGTTTTGTTTCCAGATGTTTTATAAGATTACTATTCAGAATCATGTATTTTTCCTCCTCAGGCTGTAAGCTTTGCAAATACCAATAAGCCAAATATATTTAGTAATGACTTGGCCTACAACCAGTTGGCAGCATTTAATGGAAATTTGGTTCTTGAATTCTTCCTTCACTTCTTGACTGATGAGTGTCCAAAAGAATGGCTCATAATCATAGAATACAATCAATGGAGAAAATCTTTGTGAGGTAATTTAATCAAAAGTACAATGCAATCTACAGGTGAACAAATTTGATAATGCTCAATTTGATTGAGATTTCTCTTGATCAAATTGAGCATTATCAAATTTGTTCTCTTGTATATATAATGCTTCATCTAAGTACACTGACGTGATGTGGCTTCCCTCTGTCTTTCCTACAAGGATTTCCATGTCAACTGCTTTGAGAATGTGTTTTCCTCTGGTGCCATGAATACATAAATTTAATTGGGCTACTAGATTGGCAATTAGGTCCCACCTTTTCACTAATGAAATAGTGAAGTGCAACTGCCACATTTACACCAAATGTTTCTCTTTTCCCACTTCCGACGTGCAAAAATCTCTTCCATTTCCTTGCTTCCATGATAACTTTTCTTCTTCTATGTGCCTTGCCCTTTCAGAACATAGGCGATCATGGCCTTCCACGTCTCCCTATCCCTGTGGCTCTTAGTACGCTTTCTCCTGTTACACCACCCCAAACCCAGCTCTGGCATCCACTAGCTCCAGACTATAAATCTAGAATATAAACATATAGAAACTAGCATGGACACAAAATGAGGGATCATTTTATATATTGATTATAATATAGAATTGATCCCCCATTTTATGTCCACATTATAATTTCATATAACATGTTGGCATATATATTCTTCTATGTGCCTTGTCCTTTCAGGACATAGGCGATCATGGCCTTCCATGTCTCGCTATCCCTGGTGGCTCTTAGCACACTTTCTCCTGTAATATCTTGCAGCCACCGTTCTGTCAACCATCTGCTCAGGATCTTCAAATATGTTATCTGCTGTTTTCCTCCGTCTGTTTTTCCCTCTAGCTGGCCTGTTAGTATCGGGTTCTCCAAGCCCTACTTTCTCATTGCATGTTTAAGGAACTTTAGATGTCTCTTCCTGCTGCTTAGCATTAATTTGTGTAAATCTGCTTTTGGTAGTCATGAGAATGATATACCCCAGGAATCGTAATAAAGAGTTTGGTCTGAAATTGAAGAAGGACAGAGCATACAATGGCTAAAAAGTCCTAGAAAAGACTAACAAGATAAGGAAAATAGTTTTAATAATGTAAATACTGTAAATACTACCTCATCTCAGAAATATAGACAAAGAGAATAATCTATTATTAAATGTCATACAAATGGCAACCAAGATGAGGACAATAGTCCGAATACTGTAAATACTTCCTCATCTCAGAAATATAGACAAATAGAATAATCTATTATTAAATGTCATACAAATGGCAACAAAGATGAGGACAACAGTCCGAATAATGTAAATACTGTAAATACTACCTCATCTCAGAAATATAGACAAAGAGAATAATCTATTATTAAATGTCGTACAAATGGCAACAAAGATGAGGACAATAGTCCGAATAATGTAAATACTGTAAATACTACCTCATCTCAGAAATATAGACAAAGAGAATAATCTATTAAACGTCGTACAAATGGCAACAAAGATGAGGACAATAGTCCGAATAATGTAAATACTGTAAATATTACCTCATCTCAGAAATATAGACAAATGGAATGATCTATTATTAAACGTCGTACAAATGGCAACAAAGATGAGGACAATAGTCCGAATAATGTAAATACTGTAAATACTACCTCATCTCAGAAATATAGACAAATGGAATGATCTATTATTAAACGTCGTACAAATGGCAACAAAGATGAGGACAATAGTCCGAATAATGTAAATACTGTAAATACTACCTCATCTCAGAAATATAGACAAATGGAATGATCTATTATTAAACGTCGTACAAATGGCAACAAAGATGAGGACAATAGTCCGAATAATGTAAATACTGTAAATACAACCTCATCTCATAAATATTGACAGAAATATATATATATATATATATATATATATATATATATATATTATAATTTTAAAAATGTCCATTTTTTTTTTTAAATCCATCAAATCTTTTTTTTCCCCTTCTCTAATTATTTAAATTCATTTTGTTATTTTCCCAGTTCATCACTGTTTTAAAAATATTAGCAAATACTTTAGATTAAAAATGAAGGCTGCTGTCTTGAGAAAGCAACAGATGAGAAAGTATCAATCATAATTGGGAAAACAGGATCAATCAGACAGCAAGAGTAAAGTAGAGCAAATGGTGATTTGGTAATTTTGACGTTTATTTGTGTCACTTTCAATAAGTTCTAATTAGTATTACTTAGTCTTAGGTATCAAGATGAACTAAATTTGGAAGCAAGGACTCTGATATCAGTCGATTCTATAATAACAATTTATAGTACAATTACCAACAACATATTTTGTAGTAGAATTACCAACAATACATTTTATTGTTGGATTACCAACAATATAGTCTACAGTAGAATCAGTAACAATACATTTCATAGTAGAATGACCAACAATATATCTAATAGTTGAATTACCAACTATACATTTCAAAGTAGAATTACTAACAATACATTTTATAGTAGAATCACTAAGAATACATTTTATCGTAGAATGACTAACAGTACATCTAATAGTTGAATTACCAACTGTACATTTCATAATAGAATTGCCATCAATTTACAGATGAAAGCGTCCAATTGCATTAAAAATATTTAGATGCCAGCATTAAAAAGCACATAAAGGTTGATATGCCACAAAGCAATCAACCAACCAATTAATATTCCTACCATTATTGTTAATATTATTTAAAATCAACATTCAGTCAGTTAGGGGCTATATGTGGTACATGCTTGGGCGATCATGTCTGGAAAAAGATATGACTGATTGGGCAGAAGATTTTCCTGCAGTAGGTTACCATTACTTTCTGCAGCAGACTGGTTGCCAACCAAGGCTATAGAACCCAATCTGTTTTGCTATTTAAGCTATAACTGGAGGGAGAACTGACGGATTAATACATTTCCCATGGGTGTTTGTGTGTAAGTGAATGCAGTGAACTCAACTGGAATTCAAACTCGGCTTTCCGATTTATCGTTTCAAGCCGATAACCACTGCATAGCAAAGTATGTCCACAAATCAACATTATTGCTTTTAAAATCAGGTTGTTCCTTTCCTAGATGGACTGTGTCACTGGGCTGATGAGTTCCAACTACTTAAAACAGTCTGCTATGTGTGCTCCTTCTTTGCTTCTTCCTCGGATTGGAGTTGAACTTTGTTTTAAAACCAAATATGCATGTTTTATGAACTTATGAAAATTCTATTTTGATGGATGTTGTGATGTAAATGCACATGTCAGCGGCAATTTTTTTTAAACACTTCGTTTGTTATTAGTTTTATCGCTTAAAAGATATTTTGAATCTAAAAAGTTGAGGGAATTAGATCTCAAATGATAATTTTTTCTAGTTAAGGATAGAATTCTTCTTGACTACATGCCGTACTTTGAGAAGCATAAGGTTTAAGATCTTTGCAAATACATTTTTTTCTTCTTTGAACAGGCAGTCAACTTGTATTTAAATTTGAATTAAAAATTCTATTGAAAAAAATAATTAATTATTATTTATTATTTTTATTAAATTAATTTTCTATTGAAAAAAATAATATACTTTAATTATTATTAGTTTTACAGTTTTTCTTTTTTTATTTTCTATTTATAATAATTTTTCTCCCAAGTCGGTGAAAACAACAGATGTTTTACTCTAATTACCAGAAACTAGATACTTGAGATGCCTAATAAACAGTAATATTAGTATTTCCTTAGAGAACATTAAGCATTTATTAACTGAGTAGCCAGTACTACCTTCAGCTGAAATTTTAAAAAATCTTTTTCTTGAAACAAATTTTCAGGAAAATTGGTTTTCTCCGGCCCAGTAGCTCTTTCTAGTATAGATGGGTTTCCGTTCCTGGTAAATTTTTGTTTTGTTCCCCGAAGGGCTTTACCCCTTCAAATCTTTCCAAAACATCCTTAATTCTGTGCAAATGTATATGCTGAACTCAAATCAATAATTGTTTATAGAAGAAATGGTAAATTTTCGTTTTAGGACCCGAAGGCCTTTACCCCTTCAAATCTTTCCAAAACATCCCTATTCCCATGCAAATGTATATGCAGAACTCAAATCGATAATTGTTTATAGAAGAAACCTACCTTTTTTTCATGTTATCAACCAGAAATAAATCAGATTATATCTCACCCTTTACCACTGTTCTCATATCTGATTCACAACTGAATGACTTGAAGCATACGATACTGAATTCATTCTATTTACTCCCTTTTTAGCAATTACTCCATGATTTGTTGGGTTTCGGAACTCATTTTCCAGGTATTAATTTCTAAAAGGAGGTAAAAAGGTAGAAAAATCGGAAAACTATGTGTGAAGTCAGTCAGCAGTGAATAACATTTTTTAACCATGGTTAGGGGGTGAGATAAACAGCAACAAGAAGTTCCATATTTTTTTGCTCGATGACATGCAAAAAAAAGGTAGGTTTCATCAATAAACACTTATCGATTTGAGTTCAGCATATACATTTGCACGGAAATACGTATGTTTTGGAAAGATTTGGAACAAAACAAAAATTTACCCCGTTCCTAACTTTATTTCAACTGGAATTGAACATTAGAATTTTTATTATATTATTATTTTCTCTTTGAGTTTCATTTGATGTCCATTTTAGTTGGTGATGTTGTTAAAAATTGTCAATTGTTGTGGTTTCTGTTATTTGGTACAGCTCTTTGTGATTCTGTAGCACTAGTCTACAAGGTTCAAATAAGACCAATAGACTTTACTCTAGTTCTGGGTATGATGATAAACTACATCTGGCAGCAAGGCCTCAAATCAGTAGATTGGAGATTTTGAGGAGTGTTTGATCACCTCTTAATCAACCTGACCCGAGGTGGTAGAGTCCCAGGTACGGGCAAATAGTGAAACTCCAAATAAAAATCTACATCAAATTTTTATAATAAAATGACCAATAATAAATTTTTATTGGAAAATGACAATCAATGCAACCAAAAAATAAAAAAGTACATTTTTATAGTAATATACCAATGATACATTTTATGATCTATAAACTATATATCTAAAAAATCATACCTTTGCCCTGAAAGTTTAAAATTATGTACAAAATATTTAGATTTCAGTATTAAATAACCCATAAAGCTGTTGATATGCCACTAAACAAAATCACCCAACCTAACTATTCAAAATATTTAGATTTCGGCATTAAATAACCTATAGAGGTTGGTATGCTGCTGTTGAATATTAGTTGGATGATATTTGGCAATGAAGTGTATTTTGAAATTTGTGTGAAATGCATTTTGTTGAAAAATGTCAGTCAGGTACACAAAAGGGAAAACATTTTCAGACTGGGATTTTTATTTTGTCTACTGGGGTCAGAGGTTTTGGTCCTAGATTAAGTTTGTACTGGATGACATTACTCATCTCGGGTTTTTTTTTCTTTGGGCTACGTACTTTGACTGATGTTCACGTGCTTAGCTCTTTCTTTTTTTACATCCATTTTTTTTCTTCTGCGTATATACTTGGAGGGTTTTTCAAAATGAGTATAGTGATAAGTTTACATTTTTATATATATATATATATATATATATATATATATATCACACCCTGATTGAGCACTCTGGGAGAATGCTAGCCTTTGAAAAACAGTAGCTACTCTGGCATACACGCATCGCTTATTCTGTCATGGAATGATGGAATGAGCACTCTGGCTATTGGGCACGTATAATAATAATGTATATGCTAAAAAGTTTGCCTTCTTCTACCGATCACCCATAGCCCAGAAGTAGAATTGTCAACTGACGCCAATTCGGTCGGGTTTTAATTGTGGGTTAAAAGCAATCGGAGTCTAACCGTACTGATGAGCTGTGATACAGCGAAACAGATCTGTCTGTGGATGACTATATATATATATATACAAGGTGTGATGGATAAATTGCTGCTTAATATTTTGAATTTTACAGATGAGTTTGTTTTTGAGTTTGTCAACTACACTGTCAATGTGATGGACGTGACGTCAAGCTGACAGTTAGAAAAGTTTGTGGAAATTGCAATTTGTTTTTACAAGAGTCTGAGTTCAACCTTCAAAGTGGACAAATTTCCTAAAATCGAGGTCTCCTCAATAGAGAGTGCTGACAACTCTGATCAAAAGGACTTCTTACTTCGTGGCACGTCATCAAAGATGTCTTCAAAAAATGAAAATAAAATATAATTATATTTTATTTTACACATGGGTCTGGTTTTTTTTATCCACAAAGGCATTTGTTGCAATTTCTTGTTTTACAGTGATGAGGATGACAAAGAAAATAACAAATAGCATATTTGCACAAAGAAGTCAAGTTGAGTGGTCCCTGACAAAGTGACTTATGATTAGAGAGGTTGATTGTCCACCAAAATTTCTGAGTTCCAGAAGTTTGAGAGAAGTATCATTGTCGTAGCGGCTACAGGGACAGCCACAGAATTATGCAGTTTGTACCAGATATAAATTTTGTCATTCTCATGGTAGCAACATTTGTCCGGTCATCATTGATTGATCCAGAAAATGTGGGGCCCAAACAAACAGAGGCGTATCCCAGAAGAATTATATACCCAAGAAAGTGGGTATATAACACTAATAAAACAAATCAACCAGTCAACAATGCCTATTTATAGTAAAATGACCAAAAATAAATTTCATCTGTAACTGAAGGCATAAAATTGTCTTCAAAATATGCAGAATTTAGCATTAACTAACCCATAGAGGTGTTCATATGTCACTAAGCAAAACCAACCAACAACCTAATGCACTTTAACCTATGTAAGCCCTGAAAGGTTTCATTTTATTTTTCCAACAATTTTATATATATATATATATATATACTACCGGGTATAATTATTAGGCCACCCCAATTTCTTTTTAAAGAAATCATGTTTTTCATACTATTTTTAGTATTTATTGCCAAGTGGATAATTGTAAATGAAAATACAATGGTTCTTTTGTTATTATTACTTTGCAAAATATTACAAGGCAAATAGCGACAATTTATCCATCGCACCCTGTAAATTTGTTATATATATATATATATATATATATATATACACTACTGGCCATAATTATTAGGCCGCTCAGTTTTTTTAAAAGAAATTATATATTTCATACTATTTTTTTAGTAGTTATTGCCAAGTGGATAATTCTAAATGAAAATAGAATGGTTCTTTTGTTATTATTACTTTGCAAAAGTTTACAAGACAATGAACAAAGATGAACTCATCCAAATCACCCTAAATTTTTTCATTCTTTCATTGATGAAACTGCAATATAGGTAATTATTTAATATTTATAAATTCATTTGATGCACATGTTATTGTGCAGTATTAACAAAAGAACTATTCTATTTTCATTTACAATTATCCACTTGGCAATAAATACTAAAAAATAATATGAAATACATCATTTTTTAAAAACACTGGGGTAGCCTAATAATTATGGCCGGTAGTGTCTATATATATATACAATAAACTAAATCTAAAAGTGAGCCAAACGCTGACCGCGGTTTCACTCAACGGATCGTCAGGACTCGGTGGGAAGTTGACGATTTATGTTACTGATTTATTTGCGTTAGTTTTTTCTGACTTTAGTATTTATTAGTGCTACTTTATTGTTGGTATATATATATATATATATATATATAAAGAATACCTAAAGAGCCAGACATCCTACCTAGATGTCACCTAAACAGATCATCTGCTTTCCCATTTAGGTGAAACCCAGGAAGGTTTTCTGGCTCTCCAGGTATTCATTATTTATTCCGCTAAGTATTGAGTTCTTTTTTGTTAGTTGATTGCTCGTGTCAGGGTTTTTTCTTTGGGCTACGTGCTGACTCAGTCTGAGCTCTTTTGACTGATGTTCATGTACTTAGCTCTTTTGTAAAACCATTTTTTCCCTTCTTTGCAGATATGTGAAAGGTTTTTCGAGACGAGTATAGTTATTATCTCTTTTATATATATATATATATATGATTATTATATATGATTGTTCGACAGCCATGACTAAATTCTTCTTCTTGTGTGGCATGGTACAGAATCCTGTTGCCAGATATAGGGTCTTCCAGCAGGCACCCTCTTGATGCAGAACTGCAATACTTCCTCAAGAGACTTGATGCAGGGCTTCGTGTTAAGCCCGAGGCCTTTTGCAAGATGAATGCAAGCACAAAATCAACATCATTAATGATCACATCAAACACCATGGCGTTGACTGGATATATCATCCATATCTTTCCAAATCCTTTGTTCTGTCATCATATCTAAATTTTTAGCAGCATGACTATTTTTCTCAAAGACGGTGAACAACTGACCCCACTATACAGTGTAGTTGACAAACTCAAAAACAAACTCATCTTCAAAAGTCAAAATATTAAATAGCAACAATTTATCCATCACACCATGTATGTATATGTATATATATATATATATATATATATATATATATATATATATATATAGTCATCCGCAGACAGATCAGTTTCGCTGTATCACAGCTCATCAGTACGGTTAGACTCCGATTGCTTTTAACCCACAATTGAAACCTGACCAAACTGGCGTCAGTCGGCAATTCTACTTCTGGGCTATAGGCGATCAGTAGAAGAAGGCAAACTTTTTAGCATATACATTATCATTATACGTGCCCAATAGCCAGAGTGCTCTAATCCATGACAGAATGAGTGATGCGTGTATGCCAGAGTAGCTACTGTTTTTCAAAGGCTACCATTCTCCCAGAGTGCTCAATCAGGGTGTGATATATATATATATATATATATAAATGTAAATGTAAACTTATCACTATACTCATTTTGAAAAACCCTCCAAGTATATACGCAGAAGAAAAAAATGGATGTATAAAAGAAAGAGCTAAGCATGTGAACATCAGTCAAAGTAAGTAGCCCAAAGAAAAAAACCCAAGATGAGTAATCTATAGCAAAAAAGGACTCAACACATAAATAAAGAAAGAAATTATATATATATATATAAAATAGATAACCTAAAGAGCCAACAAACCTACCTAGGTTTCACCTAACTGGATCTTCAGAAGATCCGGTCAGGCGAAACCTAGGTAGGATTGTTGGCTCTTTATATTATCTATTTTATATATATATATTTATAATGAATTATTTTTTAACATTATTTTTACCGATACTCGTATTTAAGTAGATATTCTGTTTTTAATTAAACAGTATTTTTATATTTATATCTACAGGCCTGATTATTTCCGATAAATTTTTATTACGAAAATGTGTGCTACCCAGCAGGATTCGAACCTGTGACCCCTATTACATAGGGGAAGCATACCATTTGATCTGGTACCGTCTTGACCACTCGACCATGGATAGCCTCTTCATCAGACGAAGTTTATATCATAACACAATTTTCAATTTTACCACAAACAAGCATATCTGCTCTGAAATGTATCGTAATATCAACAAATGTAAACATGTTACGGAAATTAACGAATTTTAATGAAACTTGGTTATAGGCAACCGACAATTTGTAATGAATTATTTTGAACATTATTTTTACCGATACTCATATTTAAGTAGATATTCTGTTTTTTTAATTAAACAGTATTTTTATATTTATATCTACCATAAATAATCAGGCCGGTAGATATAAATATAAAAATACTGTTTAATTAAAAACAGAATATCTACTTAAATATGAGTATCGGTAAAAATAATGTTCAAAATAATTCATTACAAATTGTCGGTTGCTTATAACCAAGTTTCGTTAATTTCCGTAATATATATATATATATATTTTATTTTTTTTATAAGCGTTTCACCCCGAGCAAGGCATGTCACTGCCACTACTGTGCAGGGGGCTACATAGATGGTTAAATATAGGAAATGTCAGAGGGTGGGTGATAGGCGGGTAAGGATACCAAGAATGAGGTTTGGGTAGATGACAGTGTACTGAGAATAATTGGGAGTTAGTGTGATAGGAGGTGTCTATTGACCCTACATTTAAACACCTGGAGATTGTAGCTGTCGGGAAAGCAGACATGTGGAAGGGAATTCCACAGGTGGGAAGCGCGAGAAAAGAAGCTATTGAAGTAGAATTTACGGTTACATCTTATCTGTTTTACTGTAAAAGGGTGGTTGCTAATCTAGTATCTTGTGTAAATTCGTGCTTAGGCGGCACCAGTGATCTAAGTTCATCTGAGCAGAAGCCATGAAAGTACTTATAGAAGAGGCACAGGGAAGCCACATCACACCGGTGAGAAACTGGTTGCAGCCGGTCTGCCAAGTCAGTATCAACCACGTTACAGATCCTCCTTTGTATTTTGTCAAGAAGCCCAAGGAGAGCAGCAGGGGCACCCGACCAGATATGGCAGCAATATTCAATACACGGGCGGATGGTAGATTTGTATATGTGCAGGATAGATTCAGGTTGGAAAACCTTCCAGGCCCTGCACAGACAGCCGACTTTCATAGCAGCAGATTTGGCAATGGATTTGATATAGTCATTCCATTTAAGGTCTGCCGAAAGTGTAAGGCCAAGGAGGCATAGTGTTTTACTCTCTGGGAGGCAAGCCTGTTCCATGCTAATGGGAGGTAGATACGCTTGTCTATGGTGGTTAGTTGACAACAGCTTCGTTTTAGAAGCATTGAAATTTACTAGCCATTTCCTACCCCAGGCCACTATTGATTGGAGGTCCTTTTCAAGCTCGGCAGTGAGGTTCGCTTTGTCGCCCACACCTGGTTTTTGATCGAGGTGAGAGTAGATTGTAGTGTCATCGGCGTACATGCCTACTTGGGATCTAATGGCGTCAGTGAGATAATTAGTGGACATCAGAAAGAGCGTGGGACCTAGGATAGAACCTTGAGGGACGCTCGCATTCGTATGGTAGTTTTGGGAGGCATGCCCATTTAATACTACCTTCAATGTGCGGTTAGAGAGGAATGACTGGATGAGGTCAAACAGATGTCCAGTTATCCCGTAGCTCCGCAGTTTGCATAAGAGGCCAGCATGCCAGACCCTGTTGAACACTTTGGAGATATCCAAGGCAACGGTTTGGGCTTCGCCATTCTTGTCAAGTGCCCGGTATATGCACTCGGTAATGGTCGTTAGCATATCAGCAGTAGACCTGGTGAAGCGAAACTCGTATTGTTTGTCAGAGAGAAGCCTGTGGGCCATGAGATGCTGAATAACCTCAGCGTTGATAATGGCTTCGAAAACTTTGCCGAAGATTGGAAGGAGACTAATAGGATGGTAATTGGCGGGGCTGAGGGTTCACCAGAATTCTTAAATATAAGAACTACACAGGAGGACTTCCAACAGGCAGGAAAACAGGAAGCAGATAGGTAGAGGTTATAGAGTTTAGAGAGGACAGAGGAGAGTTCTGGGGCACATTTCTTCAGTACTATGATTGGGATTCCGTCACCACCACTCGCTTTGTGTGGGTCAAGTTGTGCAATTATCTTGGAGACCAGCAAGGGTGTAATGTGGACGTTATTTAGTTGAGTCCTATATATGTATATATATATATATATATTTCTAATTAATTTCTTTTATGGATGGTAGTATGCATCAAAAAAAATTTTAAATTTCAGGAATGAAGTTATATATAAATATATATTTATATATTATAAATAAATATAATAATATATTATAATATATAATTATATATTATAAATATAATTATATATATAATTTATATAATTTATAGTTTAGAACATGTACAAATTACAACTTACTACAAAAGTGTACATTTTGTTTCAACATAAAAAAACAGTGTCTCGGGTCGTTGATAATGATGGTACTAACTACCTGATGAGACATTATTTTTTTCGATGTCGAAAGAAAATGTACACTTTTGTAGTAAATTATAATTTGTACATGTTCTAAACTATAACTTATAATAAATATTCATTGCTCTATTTCTATATTGAGCACTGTTTTAAATTAATTTTTGAACGTTGTCAATATTTTCTTCGTTCTTTATTCATTGGATATATATATATGAAGAAATTCAAAAATTTCGAAATTTAATTTCGTTAGATGGCCATTTCAGCAAGAAAATTCTCGCTTCAAAGTTAAAAATAAAACCATGTCACAGGGATAGAAGTGATAGGAGGAAGGAAAAGAAAAGACACAAGAAAAGACAGGGGTGAGTTAACGGTGAAATAAGATATAAACAATTTTATTTGTAACCAAGGTAACGACTGACGACGACTTTGATGGTGAATGGAAGCGGAGGAAAAACTAAAAGGGAAAGAAGAGAAAGAAACCGATATATTATATATAATTTAATTGTCAGAGTGTTGATATATATATATATATATACATAAATATATATATATTATATAAAGATAAGTCTGAACATTTTATTTTATTTGTTTGCAAAGGTATGTAAGCATGTCGTCTTCCTTTTCACTATAGGTTAAAAGTCAGGATCACCTGGAGTTTCTAGCCTTGTATAGCAATTAGTCTATCGGGGAAATTTTGCATGTGGTACCTCAATGATCTGAATGGGTTTATAGGTTTCTGAAGAGGTAAAGCTAAAAACAAATTTAAAAGAGATCCCAATCATGAAGACAAGATTATTCCAAAAATTCACTTTATAATAATTGTGTCTCTTGTATACAGATACATAGATTCAAAATGGCGACATTATTAGATTATGGTTTAACTGTCAAAAATTGTATGTTTTCAATGAAAGCCATGGTTAAAAAATGTCTGAGAATGTCTAGAAAAAAGAATTATTCATAACAGATGGCAGCCTTAAAAGTACAAAATCGATTTAGACGCAAATTGTTATATTCCTTCCATGCTGCCTTCAAATAATTAAAAAAAAAAAAGACCAAAGAAGAATAGATTTTGAACTTGAAGATTAAAGCATGCTAAATAATATTTCCTTTGTGCTGTAGACATCTTGAGAAAGCAAAAGACTCGAAAATGGCTTATTTTTCCACCCATTCTTCTCTATGTTTAGTATAAGATATCTGACTCTCTCTTTTCTGTTGACATCAGCCTCTTTTTGAAAACGACAATGCATCCATCTTTGATGTCACTGACATTATATCCATTACTATACACACACACACACACATACACATATATATAGATTTTTTTTTATTCTTGGTTGCAAGTAAGTGAATGCAAGAATCATGTCTTTGTAAAATTGAAAAAATTCTTCCTTTTCCAACGACTTTGACTCATGATGGGTAGTTTTTCTATGCAATGCCTTTAATGTTTCTTCAACTGTGTGTGGGTGTAAATATCTATCTATCTATCTCTCAATATATATATTTTCTAACCATATACTGTTAAATATAAGTGACAATGAATATCTATTATGTTTAATCATGAGCCGTTCTAAACATCGTATTTTGGCTTTAATTTCAGTTTAAAATAAAGACAAAATTTCTCCAACATTTGGATAATATTTTATTAATTTGGCTCTAAGCTTTCGGCTCACATGAGCCATCTTCAGAGAGGTTATTCAGACAGTAACACAATAACATCCACCATCAGCGACGGTTTTATTTTGTGTTGACATAAAACTCTGCTAAGCAACGGCAATAGTTACCAACAATAACAAACGCAGTTCGCAAATTTGCAATGCGGTTCTATGACGTCACACCGCGTGATAGCACGAAATAACAACAGAACCATATATTTAAATGGAATGTAATGTGTTATGACCGGATATATATATATATATATATATATATATATCTTAACAAGATTTCTTGATTATTCAACCCAGAAGATATAAATAAATATACAGTCTTATTATAAAAAACAGAGTATCTTTTTCCTTTTTTATAATCATAGGCATTTTATTGCCACTGTTGTGCAGGGGGCTACATCAGAGAAAAGTTATGAGAAAGAGTGACAGATTATAGGGGGTGTCAGGAAGTAGGTAAGAGAAGGATGAGAATACTGATGAGAGAGGAGTGGATGGAGAAAGGAGCATGAGAGAGAGGATGCAGGTTAGTGAGATAGGAGATGACTATAGACTTTACATTTAAATTCTTGGAGATTGAAGCTGTCGGGAAAGCAAGTAAATGGAAAGGAATTCCACAGGCAGGAAGTTGAAGAAAAGAAGATGCTGGAGTAAAATTTGCATTTACATTTTGTTTCACAGTAAAAGGGTGGGACCTAGTTGCTAATCTTGTGGCTTGAGTAAATTCATATATAGGGGGGCATCAGTGAGTTAAGTTCATCGGAGCAGAAGCTGTGATAGAGCCGTACCTACTCAAATGCCAATATTCATTACAAACAAATAAATTATATATATATATATATATATATATATATATATATAATGGGTTGATATTTTCGAAATTGCTTTTGTTTTAGTATATTCTTCTATTGAAGAATGAGCTCTTTTTTTCTATTTTTCTCCTTCAGGCTTACGGCCATATCACTGGTTCTCATACAACCACCAAAGTTAAGCAATGTTGAACTTGGACAATACCTAGCTGGTTAACCACTTGGAAATACCATGGGCTATAAGCTTGGATGTTCAGGTGGGGTAATGGATAAAGACTTGGAATTTGAAATTGGAGAACCGGGTTTTAATTCTAGTTTGTTATGTTTACTGATGCACAAATACCCTTGGGAAAGCTATAAATCCACCTCATTTTCTCCTCCCATCTATGGGTTAATTATTAGGATGCTGAGCCTGGTTAATACCTATTTGGGAATTCCAGGTGCTGTAAGCTTGGACGTGCAGTTGATGTAATGGATAATGGCTCAGAATTTGAAATATGAGAGCTGAGTTCCAATTTCAGTCTGCTTCATTATATACATTTATGCACAAATACCTTTGAATCCAGGATGTGCTTTGTGGAGCAATGGATATTAACTCAGAATGAGAAATTAAGGAGCCGAGTTCGAATTCCAGTTGAATTTGTTGCATTCATTTATGCACAAATACCCTTGGGAAAAGTATTAATAGGTCTCTTCCCTCCAGTTATAAGTTAAATAATAGGACAGATTGGGTTCTACTACAGAAAGCAATGGCAACTGACTACAGGAAAATCTTCTGCCCAGTCAGTCATGTCTTTTTCAAGACATGATCACCCAAAGTGTGTATCACGTGTGACACTTAAGTGACTGACTGACTATAACAATTGAAAACAATTAAAACTTTTACTGGGGATAAAGTGGGGGATCGATTTTCTATTGTTATGAAGTAATAAACTGCTCCCCCACTAATTATACTTAATATAATAATGTAATATAATCTGTCTTCTACCTTAAGCTATGAGTTAAATAGCAGGACAGATTGAGTTCTATAGCCTTGGTTGGCAACCAGTCTACCACAGAAAGCAATGGCAACCTACTGTGGAATAATATTCTGCCCAGTCAGTCATGTCTCTTTCGAGAAATAATCACCCAAAGTGTGTATCACGTATGGCACTTAACTGACTGACCCTTGAATCCACTTCATCCCCCCAGCTATGGGTTAATTAGTAGGATTTGTATCAGTAAACCATTATTATCTCAAAAATACTTTTGCAATTTAAGAATATCTTCTGATTTTGAATAATCTGTAAGAGGTTGATAAACCATAAAAAAACTAATCAATCACTCATCCTATTTTTTCTTCTTGGTTGGCATTAAACAACATCATCATCATCATCATTTCTGTTTCTTCCACTGCTTTTATTAATATTAATATTCTAGTCTTTTCTTCTTTTATCATGTGTTGATATACAGTTGACGGGGTGCTAAAAAATATTTAAAATTGCTTCAAATATAAGATTATTATTTTTTGGCCATCATCCTTGTTTGAGGCTAGGACTTTTCGGCACCCCTTTGTATTTCAACTTCTTTCTCATCATAATCATCAGTTTCCTTCTCCTCCTCTGCCTCATAATCACCAACCTCCATTACCTCCTTATAATCATCAACATCCTCCTCCTCACAATTGTCAACCTCCTCTTCTTCATTATCATCAACTTTTTTCTCCTCCTCCTCATAATCATCAAGCTCCTCCATCTTCACCTAGTAATCATCAACACCCTCCTCCTCGTAATCATCAACCTCCTCCTTCTCCTCATAATCATCAACACCCTCTTACTTCTTCTCATAATCATTAACTCCCTTCTCCTTCTCCTCGTAATCATCAACACCCTCCTCCTCGTAATCATCAACCTCCTCCTTCTCCTCATAATCATCAACACCCTCTTACTTCTTCTCATAATCATTAACTCCCTTCTCCTTCTCCTCGTAATCATCAACACCCTCCTCCTCGTAATCATCAACCTCCTCCTTCTCCTCATAATCATCAACACCCTCTTACTTCTCATAATCATTAACTCCCTTCTCCTTCTCCTCGTAATCATCAACACCCTCCTCCTCGTAATCATCAACCTCCTCCTTCTCCTCATAATCATCAACACCCTCTTACTTCTTCTCATAATCATTAACTCCCTTCTCCTTCTCCTCGTAATCATCAACACCCTCCTCCTCGTAATCATCAACCTCCTCCTTCTCCTCATAATCATCAACACCCTCTTCATACCAGAATGAACAATGCCCACCACTTTCTTTTTGCAAAGTATTATATTCCTAACTCAGGAAGTGTTCTAACAGGAGATGGAAAGTGCGACACAGAGATCCGAAGGCGAATTGGCATGGCAAAGGACGCATTCCAGAAGCTGAGTAAAGTACTAACACACAGGAAAATTTCACTAGAAAGAAAGAAAAGAGTGCTGGATTGCTATGTGATGCCAGTTCTTCAATACAACGAAATGAGGACAAAACTTGAAGCAGCGGAAATGTGGTTCTACAGAAGGATGCTGCGGATATCATGGACTGAGCATGCAAGCAACGATGAGGTGTTGGAAAGAATGGAAATGAAAAGGAAATTAATACTGAGCATCAGGAATAGATCACTGAAGTTCCTGGGACATGCAATAAGGAAAGAGAGCTTGGAGAACCTGATACTGACAGGCCAGATAGAAGGAAAAAGAGACAGAGGAAGGCAGTGGATAACATATTTGCAGGCCCTGATCAGGTGGATGATGGAACAGGGGTTGCGAGGTGTAACAGGAGCAAACATACTAAGAGACACAAAGGATAGGGAGACGTGGAGAACCATGATCACCTACGTCCTGAAGGGACAGAGCACATAGAAGAAGAAGAACTCAGATAATGTTTTTCCATTGTTCATCAAATCTTTAAAAGGTAGTTCCACTATCTCAACAATGTAGTCAGATATAGACACAGCCTTTGGTCATATTTTTCTCCTGTAGAGGAGAAGATGTTATAAGAGGTTGCATGGTGTTGTGTTACTATGAAAGGTTACCCTAATATTATATTGACCTTTGGATCATTTCAGAAAATTTATCTTGTGTTGAAAAGGAATGCTGTTGTTTTTATGATTACTTTTCTTGGGGTTTTAGATTTTTTTTCGCCCACAAAACTTGTGTTTTTAGGTAATTATTTTTTGTGTTGCGTATATTGGGCATTTAAAGTTGTAAGGTGGCAATGTCACTGCTTATGGGTTTTTGTCTGAAATTCCAGACGATGAATTATTCCTTTGTTTATATAAAAAGTGTGGTTGGGTCTCAAAATTGATGGATGTTGATTTATATCATAATTCCGTGTTTTACGCAAATCCCTAAACTTATAATAATTATTTCCTAAGATTTTTATTTTCTAAAAATCTTTACTGATTTTATTTAATGCTCTTGTTTTTATTTTCATATTATTAGTTATATATATATATGCAAATCCTTGTAAGGCAATTTTTATTATATCCGTTTATTTTTTTAAATCAAATGTAAATTGGTGGATAAAATTTTAAAAAATCTCTGTTTGTGAATCTTGCCAGTCAGAGGAGTATGAACACAATTTAAATGGCACAAGTTTTAATGCTACAGTTCTCAGGGCCAAAATCTATTAAGTATTTCTAAGTAAACAAATCAGATAAATATGTTCAGACTCTTTGGGGTTTAGTTAGATAATTGAATTTATATATATATATATATATATATATATATATATATATATATATATATATATATAGTGGTAATAAATGCAGGGGAAGAATTGGTAAATAATCCCAATGGATCCTAGTAATATTAAAGGTTTAAAATTAAAAACTGATCCAACAAATTTAATTTACAGAGCAATATTTAATTATTTCATTAGTAAATCAAGTATTTTACATTTGGGGAATAGACATTTTATCAGCTTCTTAGATCCCACGATATTTAACTCCAGCCAGACATATTATATGAAATATATATATATATATATATATATATATATATATATATATATATATAGGCAGCACTCCTTCCTTTATGCAGGTTTCATTAAAAATGACTGATGAGATGCTGTGGCTGAGATGCTTTTATTATTTTTTATGTTATCTTTTAATATGTCTTAAATTCAGTCTCGAATTCCAGCCGAATTCATTGCATTTACTTAAGCACAAATACCCTTGGGAAAGGTATTAATCTGTCTATTCCTTCAAGTTATGGGTTAAATAACAAGACAGATTGGGTTCTATAGCCTTGGTCGGCAACCAGCCTACCGCAGAAAGCAATGGCAACCTACTGTGGGATAATCTGCCCAGTCAGTCATGTCTCTTTTGAGACATGATCGCCCAAGCGTGTATCATGTATGGCACTTAACTGACTGACATAAATAATGTAAAATTTTCTAAATGTTTTATTTCTCCTTGCACTTTCAGCTATACTTTTAGCCATTATCAAGGATGAAATTTACTTTACTTTTATTAAGAAGTAAAATAAAATTCATCCAAAAAAGGAATATATATATATATATGTATGTATGTATGTATGTATGTATGTATGCACATATATACATATACATACACACACATGTGCAATGTTTATATGCGCATGTGTAATGTATATGTACATGTATAATATATATATATATATATATATATATATATATATATATATATAAGTAAATTAACCAAGTGAGCCAACAAACCTACTAAGGTTTCACCTTAATGGATCTTCCGGGAAGGTTGGCCTTGATTACTAGTCTCGTATTTCTTCTTTGGGCTACTTATTGGCTCAGTCCTAATCACTTTGACTGATGTTCATGTGCTTAGCTCTTTCTTTTTTTACAAACATTTTTTCCTTCTGCGTATATACGCAGAGGGTTTTTCGAAACGAGTATAGTGATAAGTTTGCATATATATATATATATATATATATATATATATATATATATGGACCAGGCTTACCTCCTTGGTCTTACACTTTCAGCGGACCCCAAGTGAAATGACTATATTGAATTCATTGTTAAATCTGCTGCTATGAAAGTCGTTTCTCTGTGCAGGGCCCGGAGGTTTTTTCCGTCTGAACCTATCCTGCACATTTATAAATCTACCATCCGCCTGTGCATTGAATACTGTTGCCATATCTGGTCAGGTGCCCCTGCTATTCTCCTTGGGCTTCTCGGCAAGGTACAGCGGAGGGTCTGTAATGTGATCGATACCAACTTAGCAGACTGCCTGCAGTCTCTCTCTCATCGGTGCGACGTGGCTTCCCTGTGTCTCTTCTATAAATACTTTCACGGCTTCTGCTCCGATGAACTTAGATCACTGGTGCGCCCTAGGTTCGAATTTGCACGAGATACTAGATTAGCAACTAGATCCCACCCTTTTACAGTGAAACCGATAAAATGCAACCGCAACTTCTACTCCAACAGTTTCTTTTCTCGCACTTCCTGACTGTGGAATTCCCTTCCACATGACTGCTTCCCCGATGGCTACAATCTCCATGAGTTTAAATGTAAGATCAATAGACACCTCCTAACACACTAACTCTCTTCCATTCTTTCAAACACTCTTCCAACCCACCTATCTGTCACCCCACTTCTGACATTTTCTATATCTAACCACTCTTTCTTTTATCTTCCCCTATGTAGCCCCAAGTGCAATAGTGGCAGTGGAATGCCTTGCTTGGGGTGAAATGATTAAAAAAATATATATTTGTAGATTATGTGTAGAAATATTATAATTATAATATAGATATGCATAAAATATATATATTCTATATATGCATAATAAATATAAAATATAAATGTGTAATATATATATATATGTAGAATATATGCATATTATATACAAATATAATATAAAGCAGATATATATTAGGCAGATAAAATTTATTAAAGCGGGCGCAAAAATCCCACGAAATAGAAAGGTAAATCCAAACCTGCTATCTCCTGCAACAGACTGGGAACTAAGGGCCGATATAGGCTCAAGATTGAAATTCCCAGAGCAAATTGCCATCACTAAACTTCACCCAGATATAGTTTTCTTCTCACATAATTTGAAGAAGATAGTCTTGTGGGAACTGACGGTCCCCTGGGAAGAAAATGCAGAGGAAGCTCATGAAAGGAAGAAGTTAAAATATGATGAACTGCTGGAGAGTTGCAGGGTTAAAGGCTGGAGGGCTAACTGCACTCCTATAGAAGTGGGGACTAGAGGATTTGCAGCAAGGTCCTTATGCAAAGCCTTAACAGATATTGGGATAGTGGGAGTAAAAAAAGGAAAGCACTCAAGTCCATAACCGAAACAGCAGAAAGAACAGCTAATTGGTTATGGATCAAAAGAGAGAGTGCCTGGATTCCAAATTGTTAGCTAAAATTCCCCGAAATTCTGCATCTAAATTAATGTTTCGGATGAGCTCATGTACGGTTCGTCTCTAAATGGAAAGTGGCTCTGACTGTTGCCAATCGGAAGCCTTTGCAAGGTTTCGTACCAGGCCTAAACGTAATTTTCCAGTGTCTGAAAGTGCTTATCGTGAGTGGGCCAGAAACTGATCATCTCTGGTCGGGTTGGTGCGGTGAGGTGGGTATGATGTTGAAAGACCCAAAACCCCTAGTGATCCACGCGATGACATCACTGACAACACCCTCTAGCGACCCCATTACAGTGCGTATGTTTGAAAATATATGTATAATGTATATATGTATAATATATTTAATAATTCTATGTATAATATATATATATGTATATTATGTGTATATATATTATATTTATAATGTATAAGTATAATATACTTATGTATACTATATATATATTATCATATATCTGCATAATATTTGTATAATGTATTTATGCATATATATATGTATAATATATATATATATATAACTAATAATATGAAAATAAAAACAAGAGCATTAAATTAAATCAGTAAAGATTTTTAGAAAATAAAAATCTTAGGAAATAATTATTAAAAGTTTATTTTTATTTAATGATATAAATTCTTATTACTTACAAAAAAAACATCCATGAATTTAAATATTATATAAAATCCAAATTTTACAAAGAGCTTAGCAAATCTATAAGAAGATCAATTATATTTACCATTAAATAAGCAACAAATAATTAACTTAATTTTTTGACATACATTACTATCCATAACCAAAAACTTTAATTATATATAAATTATTTTATACACACAACCACACAATTTCAAAATTAGATTGTGTCATGCAATAACTTGTTTAAGAAAGAATATATTCAAAACATGTTGATTCCAAAGTTAACATATTTTTGTAATATTTTTAAGTATACTATGATATCTGTAAATAAATTGTTTCGCTATCTAACTCTCTGACGTGTGGATATCACTTCTGTAAAATATAGTCAAAAAGACATGCTTGAACATTTTTATTGTATTTTTCATCATTTCACCCAAAGCAAAGCATGGTATAGTATTATATAGTGGCTCAGATTGAGAAATCAGAGAGTTCAAATTCCGGTTGAGTTCATTACATTCACTTATCTGCCAATACCCTTGGGGATGATATGAATCCATCTCTTCTCCATCCAGTTATATGTAAATAGTCAGAACAAACACTACCACAAACAAGTTCAAGTAAACAAGGCAATGAAGCCACTAAGATGTAAAGGGTTACTGAGTATTAGAATAAGAGAAAAAAATACTATTAATGAGAGAAAACAATAAAAGAACAATAAGTCAGAAGATCACAATTGACATTGCATTTAATTTTTTGAAGATCACACTTGGCTAGAAAGCAATAAGCCAGAAGAGAGTTTGAGCTTTGTTTAACAGCATATCAATTTTAGTGGGTTATTTAATGCCAAAAAGATGGGGTTTTAAGGTATTTTTTTATTTTTAAATGTTTGGTTATACTGAGAAGGTTGATTTAGTTAAATTTTGATGAATTTTTTTTTTTATATATATATATATAAAACTCAAGCTCTTTCTGGTTTTGTATTTTTGAAAAAGCTTTTTGAAATGAGAAAAAGGTTTGACTCATTTGGTTTTATGGCATATGAACCTCAATAGGTTATTTAATGCCAACAAGATTTCTACAATAGATTCATACGAATAGAATATGTATTTTCATAATCAATCAGTTTGTAGGTCAGTTTTCATTGATGTATTTTTGTAAAGAGGGTTTTGTCAAGAGTCAGACATATATATATATATATATGGTATATACATTTTTTTCTTCAAAATTGTTTTGCTGGTAATATTTTTTCTTCTTCAAAAATATATTGTCAGTAATATTATTTTCCCTTCAAAAATGCATTGCTGGTAATATTTTATTTTCCAAAAGTGGAATTTTCACAATATATATATTTTTTTATTTACACAATTTATGAATTTTGAGATTGGTTTTGGTTTGTTTTATTTTACTGCATACAATCTCAACGGCTCATTTAACGCCAACAAGATTTTTACAATAGTTTTGTATGAAGAGAACATGTATGCTTTGTAAGAAATCATTTTGTAAATCAGATTTCATTGATGCATTTTAGTCAAAAGGGTTTTCTCAAAAATCAGATTTATTACTGGTGATATGTTTTCTTCAAAAAATATATTGCTGCTAAATTTTTTTTCTTCAAAATGTATTGTTGGTGATATTTTTCTTCATGAATATATTGTTGGTGATATTTTTTCCTTGAAAAATGTACTGCTGGAATTTTCACTATAAAAATCTATTTTTATACTTTCATAGTGTTTTGACCCCAGTTTGTGTGGGGGTTAACTATCTGCCCATAGTTGGGCTCTAACAGGTTCTATCACCCAGGGTCAGGGCAGACCTGGGATAAACAGCACTTAAGAGGTGGTTCTATACTCTTCAAAATTTTCCAATTAGAGGCCTTGCTGCCAGATGCAGTTTATCATCATATCCAGGAAATATTATTGAATATTTTATCTTTCTGTTTTCATGTTGGTTGACTAATTGTATCATCCAGTCTTTTGTTGCTTCCATGTATGCATGTTAATAAGCCAATAGTTGTTGTCTTGTATGACAATTCTAGCTGAATAAGACCTCTTCCACTTTCTTTATGGGGTATGTATAGACGGTCTACATCAGCCCTCGGATGATGTATCTTATGTTTAGAAAGAAGCTTTCTTGTCATAGAATTCATTTGTCTGATGTCATTTGGAGTTGAGTTCAAATGTTGAAACTATATTGGACCACTGGGTTGGCAAGGTTATTAATGGGCATAATTCTATTCTGGAAATTCAATTCAGTTTTTCATATCAGTTGTACCCTTCTATAGTACTCTTTACACACTATTTTTTTCATTTTCTTATGTTAAATTCTTTCACGTTCATTTACCCCTAGTTACTTATAAGCTTCTTCTTGCTCTAAATCTGTTATTGTTACAGCAGGGGTCTAAGCTAGCTGAGGATATTTGTTGTAGCAATCCTCTTAAAAGTGTAGCTTTAGCACATTTATTCAAATTGAATTTCATTTCAGCGTCTTCAGTGAAGCATTTTACAGTTTGTAGAAGACCTTCCAGCTCATTATCATTCTTAGTGTACAACTTTAAGTCATCCATGTAAAATAAATGGCTTATTTTCTTTTGAGCTATTTTATAACCACATTGTGTCTTGTTAAGTTGGCTGGTGAATCCGATGAATGATATGCAAAATAGTAAGGAAGAGAAAGTGTCACCTTGAAATATACTTCTTCTTCTTCTTCTTCTTCTTCTTCTTCTTCTTCTTCTTCTTCTTCTTCTTCTTCTTCTTCTTCTTCTTCTTCTTCTTCTTCTTCTTCTTCTTCTTCTTCTTCTTCTTCTTCTTCTTCTTCTTTTCTTCTTCTTCTTCTTCTTCTTCTTCTTCTTCTTTTCTTCTTCTTCTTCTTATTCTTATTCTTATTCTTTTCTTCTTCTTATTCTTATTCTTATTCTTATTCTTATTCTTCTTCTTCTTCTTCTTCTTCTTCTTCTTCTTCTTATTATTATTATTATTATTATTATTATCAATAGAGTGTTTATGGAATATTATCATTATTATTATTATTAATATAATACTTAATGGAATATTATTATTATCATTATTATTATTATTAACATAATACTTAATGGAATATTATTATTATCATTATTATTATTATTAACATAATACTTAATGGAATATTATTATTATCATTATTATTATTATTAACATAATACTTAATGAATATTATTATTATCATTATTATTATTATTAACATAATACTTAATGGAATATTATTATTATCATTATTATTATTATTAACATAATACTTAATGGATTATTATTATTATCATTATTATTATTATTAATAATAATAATTTTAATGGAATATTATTATTATCATTATTATTATTATTAATATAATACTTAATGGAATATTATTATTATCATTATTATTATTATTAACATAATACTTAATGGAATATTATTATTATCATTATTATTATTATTAACATATTTCTATGGAATATTATTATTATCATTATTATTATTATTAATATAATACTTAATGGAATATTATTATTATCATTATTATTATTATTAATATATTACTTAATGGAATATTATTATTATCATTATTATTATTATTAATATAATACTTAATGGAATATTATTATTATCATTATTATTATTATTAATATAATACTTAATGGAATATTATTATTATCATTATTATTATTATTAACATAATACTTAATGGAATATTATTATTATCATTATTATTATTATTAATATAATATTTAATGGAATATTATTATTATCATTATTATTATTATTAACATAATACTTAATGGAATATTATTATTATCATTATTATTATTATTAACATAATACTTAATGGAATATTATTATTATCATTATTATTATTATTAACATAATACTTAATGGAATATTATTATTATCATTATTATTATTATTAATATTATATTTAATGGAATATTATTATTATCATTATTATTATTAATAATATAATAATTAAATTTAATATTATTATTATCATTATTATTATTAACATAATACTTAATGGAATATTATTATTAATAATATTATTATTAATAATATAATACTTAATGGAATATTATTATTATCATTATTATTATTATTAACATAATACTTAATGGAATATTATTATTATCATTATTATTATTATTAACAATACTTAATGGAATATTATTATTATCATTATTATTATTATTAATATAATAATAATGGAATATTATTATTATCATTATTATTATTATTAACATAATACTTAATGATTATTATTATTATCATTATTATTATTATTATTATTATAATACTTAATGGATTATTATTATTATTATTGTTATTGTTTTCTTTTGATATTAGACATACTTATTGTCATGGCCGTATCACCCCCCACAATGGAATGAACTCTTCCAACCATTACATATACCTCCCCTCACAAGAGGAGAGGTGAGAGTAGATAACCTGAGAGATAGCTTGAGTAGAATGCCCTGAACTCAGCCGAGAGTCGTCTATGAATACTGCTACCGTAAGGACCATTACAAGTCCCAGTTCTAGGGTCAAATTATAGTATTACGCACTAACCCGTATTGTCGTTCCACTAACAAAGTTCCAAGTGTTGTATTTTGCTGTGTTTAATATATATTCATTATTTCCTATTTTTGGTTGTTTTTGTATTATTCCTGCTGGAGATTTAACTGGGTTCACAACATTTAGTTTCCAAAGCAAGAATTTCTTTTTTGTGTTTGCCTGATGTTCAAAAGGTCTGCATAAAAAAAAAATGTCAGTATTTCTATTGATCACTGTTATCTGTAAATAAATCATTTGTCTCTAGTTTATATCTTATCATTAACACAGTCTCGTCTGTTAGAACTTTGTTGATAAGGTACCTGCTTACTTGTATGTGGCATTTTGCAGTTTGGATTTATATATTCAAAAGTCGTCTTATTTTCTTTCTTAAAAATTTGCAAAAGTTTTTTCTTGTATTGTTTTTTTTTTCTTTTTGCACTCAACTGTTATTCAATTAGAGTTATGGAGTTTTTTAAGGGATCAATTTATATATTGATTTTAATGTAGAATTGATCCCCCACTTTATATCCACATCATTTTTCTCTTTGCACTCAACTGTTATTCAATTAGAGTTAGGGAGTTTTTTAAAAAATAACTCAATTTGCTTATAATGGCTATAGACTTACTCATGTCAGCCGGTCGAATAACAAAATTAATATTCCTCCGTAGAGTCTTCAGAGCCAAATTCTTTCTTCGTATTCTTGTCTTCTTTTCCATCTTAGATTATCTGTCTGCGATTTTTTGGTATTCATAATTCCAATACTTCAGTTCGTGTAATTATATCCAAATTGGAGAGCTATTTGCTGTATTTACTAAATGG
The DNA here is from genome assembly GCA_037127315.1 of Ascarosepion bandense. Lineage (NCBI taxonomy): Eukaryota > Metazoa > Mollusca > Cephalopoda > Sepiida > Sepiidae > Ascarosepion > Ascarosepion bandense. Next base: position 103,155 of record JBBBDQ010001575.1, read on the forward strand.
AGGCCTTTGTTAAGTAAATATTCTTCTGAAGTGCTATGTTTTCAATTACTCGTTAATGACTGATGTTTTCACAAAGTTTTACTCTATTTGGCCTTTTCTGTTTCTTTCATCGTTATATTTGTGGGGTTTCTTTTGTTTTTGTTTCGATTTAAAATTTTATTTTTTTATAATCATATCCGCTCAAGCAAGGCATTTTCCTGCCACTGTTTTTCAGGAGGTTACAAAGGAGGAAAGTTATGAGAAGGAGTGACAGGTTATAGGGGGTGTCAGGAAGTGGGTAAGAGAAAGATGAAAGTGGCCACAAAGTGAGGGATCAATTTATATATTGATTTTAATTTAGAATTGATCCCCCACTTTATATCCACATTATAACAGTATAGAATTTTTTTTTTATAATCATATCGCCCCAAGCAAGTCTTTTTACTGCCCCTGTTGTGCAGGGGGTTACATAGGAGGAAAGTTATGAGAAAGAGTGACAGGTTATAGGGGGTGTCAGGAAGTGGGTAAGAGAAAGATGAGAATACTGATGAGAGTGGAGTGGACGGAGAAAGGAGCATGAGAGCGAAGATGCAGGTTAGTGAGATAGGAGATGACTATTGACTTTACATTTAAATTCTTGGAGACTGTAGCTGTCAGGAAAGCAAGTAAATGAAAGGGAATTCCACAAGCAGGAAGTGCGAGAAAAGAAGCTGTAAGAGTAGAATTTCTGTTTACATTTTATTGGTTTCACAGTAAAAGAGTGCGACCTAGTTGCTAATTTTGTGGCTCGAGTAAATTCATATATAGGGGGCACCAGTGAGCTAAGTTCATCGGAGCAGAAGCTGTGAAAATATTTGTAGAAGAGACGCAGGGAAGCCACATTGCACTGGCAAGAAAGTCACTGTTTCTGAGCTGCCAAGTCTGGATCGATCACATTACAGATTCTCCGTTGGATTTTGTCAAGGATATCTAGGTGGATAACAGGAGCACCTGACCAGATATCAAAGTGTTTGATATAATCGTCGGCAAACCTAGAGAAAAAAAGGTGTTGTACCTGGCAGAAACTTTTTTGGGGCAGCATTTAGGTGAATTAGTTTAATGAAGGAAGACTTGAAGAATTTGACACTCAGCAGACATATTGAAAGGAAAAGTGTTGAGGGAAGGTAAAAGATCACCAACTTGATGATTTTCTGTAATATATTGTAGAATAGATGCTGGAACCCATGGCTAAATAATAAATGTTGCTAACGGCAACAAGGTATAGGAGCTTGTGGAAAGCCATCAATGTTCATGTCTTGAAGAAAGGCAGTGCATAGAAAATAAAGTAGAATGCAAAATACCTGTGAATTCTATCTCTTCTCCCTCCTACTATGGGTTAAATAGCAACACAGATTAGGTTCTATAGCCTTGGTTAACAACTAGCCTACCACAGAAAGAAATGTGACCTACAGCAGGAAAATATTGTGCCTAGTCACTCATCAAAAGGGACACGATCACCTGTGCGTATATCATGTATGTCACTTAACTGACTGAATATATGAAGCATTTATGTCAAGAGTTACACTATAAATCCATTATTGTTTTCTTTCATAGCACTTATATTTTTAATGTCATAATTTATCATAAATTTTATTTACTGAAAAACTTTTTTCTAATTATTTTAAAATGTATTTTTTCTGTTTTTATTTTGTTATTGTATCTGTTGTTGTTGCTGTTTTTATCTACAATAGAAACAAAATATATTGGTATTGTAATTGTTCTTTGTATCTTGTCAATGTTGTCGAGTTATGATATGTGTTTATTTTGGCACCAGATATACGAGGGTCATTCAATAAATAAGGTGAATTTTTGGGTATAAGGACTTTTACGAGGGTCATTCAATAAACAAGGTGAATTTTTCGGTGTAAGGACTTCTACGAGGGTCATTCAATAAATAAGGTGAATTTTTTGGTGTAAAGACTTCTATGATGGTCATTCAATAATTAAGGTGAATTTTTAGGTATAAGGACTTCCACGGGGGTCATTCAATAAATAAGGTGCATTTTGGGGTATAAAGACTTCTACAAGGGTCATTCAATAAAAAAGGTGAAGTTTTCGATGTAAGGACTTCCAATACAGATAGCAGCTTGCTTTTTTTTTCAACGTAGTCTCCCAGCAGTGACACACACTTTTCCCATCTGTGCACAAAATTCTGTCTTCCCTCAGCAGAAAATCTTTGAACTGATGTCTCAGCCAATCGCTCACAGCACTTTTAACTTCATTGTCACTTTCAAACTCCATGCCTCTCGTGAACACTTTCAAGGGACAAAACAGGTGAAATCTGAAGGGGCAAGGTCTGGACTGTGCAGGGGGATGAGGGAGCAGTTCCCAGCCCAGCTCGTTGATGATCCTGCACTGTTTGGGGTGCTGTGTGAGGCCTTACATTGTCTTGATGCAAGATAACTCCATGTGACTGATGACACCTGTGTTTATTCAACAGATAGGCACAAATTCCTTGCAGTGTCATCCACTGTCACCCTTCTATTAGACTGAATGAGATCACCTCAGGAGACCTCACTTCTGTAGGCCTCCCAGACCTGTCTTCATCCTCAACACTGCTCTGTCCTTCTTAAAACAATTTAGCGCCATTTGTAGACATTTTTTTGGCTGAAACATTTGGCACCATACACAGTTGATATTCTCTGAAGAATTTCGACTGGTTTGCACTCTTCAGCAACCAAATACATGGTAACTGACCTCTGTTCAATCCTTGAGCATGCTTTTTGGTTGGCCATCTTTGTTAATCTCCAAAACTTTTTTTTCAATCTGCAAAATAAAATTGAATCCTTTTGAAAAAGAAGTAAAGGGGGAAAACAGCTTCTATCTGTATTAGAAATCCTTATACCGAAGAATTCACCTTATTTATTGAATGACTCTCGTAGAAGTCCTTATACCAAATAATTCACCTTATTTATTGAATGACCCTCGTAGATGTTCTTATACCGGAAAATTCACCTTATTTATTGAATGACCCTAGTAGAAGTCCTTATACCGAAAAATTCACCTTATTTATTGAATGACCCTCGGAGAAGTCCTTATACCGAAAAATTCACCTTATTTATTGAATGACCCTCGTAGAAGTCCTTATACCGAAAAAATTCACCTTATTTATTGAATGACCCTCGTAGATGTTCTTATACCAAAAAATTCATCTTATTTATTGAATGACCCTCGAAGAAGTCCTTATTCCGAAAAATTCACCTTATTTATTGAATGACCCTCGGAGAAGTCCTTATACCAAATAATTCACCTTATTTATTGAATGACCCTCGTAGATGTTCTTATACCAAAAAATTCACAAGTTGTGAAAATTTATATTTCTTCCTAGAAGCTACTAGTGTATATGCAAACCGAGTTTTAACATAATACTGAAACCGGTTATCAGAAAAATTGATTTTCATACTTGGGGCTTCTGGCATCAGACCGACAGTTAAAAAAAACAAACACTAGTTATGATACGGCAGAGTTAACGTTCCTTTTAAATCTGGAAACTCATATGAATGGATTTTAATCTGGCTTATTCTCATATTAATATATTATTCTTGACCTGATATGTTCCTTTACGACATAAACAATCATGGCTCTCCACAGTTTTCTTCAGTTATATAGTTTTTATGAATGCTCTCTAAGACAAATGATTTTTTTTTTTTTTTTGTTAATCATATCATCCCGGGCAAGGCAGTAAGGCCACTGATGTGCAGGGAGCTACATAAGAGTGAAAAGATTGGAAAAGAGAAAGCCGGAAACCACATCCGAAACAGGGAACAAGGGATGAGCCTCTACACCTGTTCAATAGACGTGGGTGGAGTGTGAACTGGGCGATAGTTCAGTCTATCTACTCCAATTGAGAAAAAAAAATAACGAAAAGTGAAAAGATTGGAAAAGAGAAAGCCGAAAACCACATCCCAAACAGGGAACAAGGGATGAGCCTCTTAACCTGTTCAATAGATGTGGGTGGAGTGTGAACCAAGCAATAGTTCAGTCAATCTACTCCAATTGAAAAAAAAATAAGCAAAAGTGAAAAGATTGGAAAAGGGAAAGCCAGGAACCACATCCTAAACAGGGAACAAGGGATGAGCATCTACACCTGTTCAATAGACGTGGGTGGAGTGTGAACCGGGCGATAGTTCAGTCTATCTACTCCAATTTTAAATAGATTCAAGCAAAAGAACCCTGTAGGTCTTGGAGGACTTTCCTTTGTTGGATATCACAGAATGGCACGACAGAATTGCTATATATAACATATCCCTAAGTCAGTCAGTTAAGTGCCATACATGATACACACTTTCGGTGATCATGTCTCGAAAGAGACATGACCGACTGAGCAGAAGATTATCCAGCAGTAGGTTGCATTTCTTTCTGCAGTAGACTGGTTGCCAGCCAAGGCTATAGAACCCAATCTGTTCTATTATTTAACCCATAACTGGAGGGAGAGAGAGATTGATACCTTTCCCAAGGGTCTTTGTGCATACGTGAATGCAAGAGAAATCACATCACTTAAAGACTACAAACAGTAGCAAGAACTAAAATGGATATTGCATAACTTGAAGAGATAATAATGGCATAATAAAGATGTTTACTTTTCACAAAACCTCAAACAAAAGGTTAGGAAGTAAACCCTCATCAATACTGCAAAGGGTCATAACAATAATTAGTGGACCTGAGAAATTAAACTTTCTGATAAATTATTTAATTTACTTTTAGTCCAACATTGTACCTATTTATATATTTCCTGTCCTACCTGTCATGAGAAGGGAGGTAAATCAAGTGAGTGATTATTTCCTTTAGTCATTTTAATAATCAATACAATTCAAATATTTATCTGCATTTAAACAAAATCAGTTCCGAAGCAAAATGAACCATTTAATTAAATGATTCCTTTACTCCTACATTTATTTAGATTGCAGTCTTATTTGTTCAAGCCTTACATGTGAGGCACTCAGATACCTTAGTCTATTAAGGGACAGTCTCGTTCTTTAAATAGGCTTTGTCATTGCTGTCTTTGCTATTCTCTTGCTTCGAAGAGATATTTCCATTTAACTGCTATATTTAACACTTTTTGCTAAGAAACAATATTGAGCAAAAAGCAATTTATATAATACCAGGAGTAATCAATAAATATTAGATACCACTGAACGTCTAAAAATATAAAGGGAACAGATTAAGTGAATGGATCATTGGCCTCTAATTTAGTTATGAATTCTTTATCTCCATTTTATTGAATCTCGATACATTGTTTTAAGACTTTTATTTCATCGGATCAAACTATAAAAACTTTCTGATAATTTTTGTCTGTTTTGAAGAACTTTCCCAGAAATCCTCCAATGGCAAAACCAAGAAACCTGGTAAATAAAGGCTGGCTTTGTGCGTAGAAAATTAGAAAAGTGAATAACCCCATATTCTATGTTTATCCACACCTTCCTTACCTGCACGCTGTCACACTGAGCGCTTTGCAGGTACTAATCCATGCTGCTGCATGTGACAGGCATTCATCAGTCAACTCTTGAGAACTCGGTTTCCACTTTTAAACACTGCAGGTGTCCAACATCTATTGCATCTCTCCTGCTAGTATATTGCCATCGGTTCATATCACAGTAAGAAAGAAAATCAACTACAGTGAGATCATTAGACATACACACATAAACATGTTACATATATATAAACACACAAATTTATTCACAAAACATGTGTATACATGTTTTTGTTTTTTTTTTTGTTTTTTTTTAATCATTTCCCCCCGAGCAAGGTGGAAACGCCACTGATGTGCAGGGGGTTACATAAATGTAAAAAGATTAATTAGAAAAGAGTGAGGAGTACAAACTAGTTAGAAAGGAACAATAGAAAGCTGAGAAAGCAGGTGCAATGACAGATACATAGGCGGAGAGAAAGTGAAGGTTATACAGTGGAGGAGAGAGAGCTAGAGGCCAGTGGTTAGTAGATGAGTATTAACTTTGCATTTAAATTTCTGGAGGTTGTAGCCATCAGGAAAGCAAGAATACGGGAGTGAGTTCCACAGGTGGGAAGTGTGAGAGAGGAAGCTGCAAGAGTAGAATTGTCGTCTGCATTTGGCTAACCTGACTGTGAATGGGTGGGACCCAGTTGCCAGTCTGGTTGCATGGGTAAACACCTATGTGTCTAAAAAAACAAATGAGCATGTTTTATTGACAACCACTAACATAATTTTATTTAATATTTTTGGGGTTGTTTTCTTTGCTAGTACAAGATAATGAATATATCATTATATATATATTTATAGTCATCCGCAGACAGATCTGTTTTGCTGTATCACAGTTTATCAGTACAGTTAGATATCCGATTGCTTTTACCCGAGATTGAAACCTAACCAAATTGGTGTCAGTCAGCAATTCTACCTCTGAGTTATGGGTGCTTGGTAGAAGGTGACAGACTTTTAGGTATGTGATATACCATGTAGACGCACACCAGTAGTTAGAGTGTTCTAATTCATTACTGAATGAACGAGGCGTAGATGCTAGAGTAGCTACGGTTTTATCAAAGTCTACCATTCTTCCAGAGTGCTCAGTCAGGATGTGAGAGCATAACCATATAGATATTTATTTATAATTCCATTCACCAAAATGGACATATAATCTCAGGAATTTATAAAATTTTTATATCTAAAATATATATATTGGCTCTGTAAATAAATAATTTTAATTACATTGAGCCCTCTGGCTGGATCAATTTAATATTTAATTTTTAAAAATTAATCTTTACCATCAAACCACTTTCTTTTGTGAATGTATATATATATATATTTTTTTTTTTCTCAACATATACTGTTAAATATAAGAGACAATGAATATCTATTATGTTTAATCATGAGCCATTCTAAAAACTGTATTTTGGCTTTAATTTCAGGTGAAAATAAAGACAAAAATTCTCCAAAATTTGGATAATTTTTTACTAAGTTGGTTCTAAGCTTTTGGCTCACATGAGCCATCTTCTGAGAGGTTACAAGGATGTTAACATAAAAACTTTCACCATCAAAGATGATTTTATGTTGTGTTGACATAAAACTTTAAGCAACGATAACAGCGACCAAATGTTGGAGAATTTTTGTCTTTATTTTCAACTGAAATTAAAGCCAAAATATGACTCATGATTAAACATAATAGACATTCATTGTCTCTTATATTTAACAGTATATGTTTAGAAAATTATTTGCTGCCTCGATACACTATATATATATGATTTCTAAGGAATTAATGGATTCCTTATTTAATGTTATTTTCTACAACCCTAAGCATGTTTCTATTTTTGTACAGCTTTTGTTTTGATTTTTATTGCTATAAATTTTAAACTTTTGGAATGTGTCTTTGGCCACGCCAATACACTTTCGGATCTCAGTATCACAGTTTATGTTCTCTGTTAGAACATTTCCAGGTATTTAAATTTTTGAGCCTGTCATTGGGATTTTGGGGTGTTTTTTTTGCTGCTGACCAGACATTCAGTTTTTTTGTTGTTTATTTTTAGTCCTTTCTTCTCGCTTTCTGTCGGAGGTCTTGTAGTTCCCTTCCCATGTCTGCTATCAGCATATCTTATATAGTTAAGATTGTGTCAGCCAATAACAAATCCACATAGAAAAACAAAAGAAAGGATGTTAATGGTGACAAAAGATAGAGAGATATGGAAGGCCATGATCGCCTACATTCTGAAGGGACATGGCACATAGAAGAAGATGAACAAGAGAAAGGGTGTTAAGAGCTACAAGGGATAGGGAGATGTGGAGGGCCATGATCACCTACGTCTTGAAGGGACATGGCACATAGAAGAAGAACAACAAGAGAAAGGGTTTTAAGAGCTACAAGGGATAGGGAGATGTGGAAGGCCATGATCACCTACGTCCTGAAGGGACACAGCACATAGAAGAAGAAGAACAAGAGAAAGGGTGTTAAGAGCTACAAGGGATAGGAAGATGTGGAAGGCTATGATCGCCTACGTCCTGAAGGGATATGGCACATAGCAGAAGAAGAACAAGAGAAAGGGTGTTAAGAGCTACAAGGGATAGGGAGATGTGGAAGGCCATGATCGCCTACGTCCTGAAGGGACATGGCACATAGAATAAGAGGAACTGTTAATCATGATGCAATTTTCTGAAATGTCTAAATCCATTATATCTTAGAAAAAGCTTTAAAATATTGATTACATATAATTCTTTTTCGATCCGTGTAAATTTTAGCTGGGCCATCTTAATTTTCTCACTTTTAGGTTTCTTTTCAAAATTACTTTGTTTGTTTCATTGATTTTTATTGTCTATTTTGCATTCCAATAGTTTTCAAGGAAGAGCACACTCTGCCTGTGTAAATGTCTGCCCTTTAAATCTGATCCAAATGGAAAATATATCCTATAATCCTTGTTATTTGTCGGTCTACCTTTCATAACACAACTACAATAGCTATTGTTATCCATGTGATCATTATCTGTTAATATTCTTCTCAATAACATAATCCTGCTCCTAATCCTTCGGACTTCATGTTCTGTGCTGAAAAATATTTTAGCACAATCACTGCAGCTATGTTTAATGCACATTCAACGGACAGTGAAGACAATTACTGTATACAGCTTTTTCTAAATAATTGTAAATGGTAAAACAACATTTTCACCAATTTCTAAAGATGAGGTAGTATTTACATTATCAGACTATTGTTCTCATCTTTGTTGCCATTTGTATGACGTTTCGGTTGTATGCTCCGGCCTTCTTCAGGTGCTAAGAATTTCAAACCAAACCCCTTATTACAATCACACCTATTCCTCAGATAATGGACTCTCCCTCCTATATTAATAAGAGTTAACAGGAAGTTAACAGAAGAAGTTCTTAGGAGTTCTTGGGAAGTTCATAGGAGTTCTTTCGAGTTCAGTAGAACTACTAGGCAGTTGATATTAGTCGGGAGTTAGCCGAATACTAAGGAGTCAGCCGTCAGTGGAAGATTACCAAGTTTCTAACATTTTGGGTGCATTAAGTTGATTAGCAACCGACAATGCATGATTATAACCTTCATGACTACTCCACAATACATTCCTTATGTAATAATGCTTCGATTGGAAGTCATGAGTTATCTCCCTCTAGCCTTGCAAGTTACTTGTTCACCACTGCTGTAGCCTGGTATTGAACTCACAACTCTTTGGGTTAAGTCACAGAAACTAACCAAGGCCAAGGATACATTCCAAAAGTCAAGTTTGAAGAGAACAGAAATGAAAAAGAAACTTATTCTTAACATCAAGAAGTGACAACTGAAGTTCCTGGGACATGCAATAAGGAAGGAGAGTTCAGAGAATCTAATACTCACAGGATGTTTACAGAGAAAGAGATACAGGGAAAAGCAATGTGTAGCTTACTTGATGGACTTGTGGAAGTGAATGGCAGAGCAAGGTTTGGGAGTGATAGTCCGAATAATGTAAATACCAGAAAGTGACTTATTTAATGACTTTTTTTTTAATCATATCACCACGAGCAAGGCGGTAATGCCACTGATGTGCAGGGGGCTACATAAGAGTGAAAAGATTGGAAAAGAGAAAGCCGGAAACCACGTCCTAAACAGGGAACAAGGGATGAGCCTCTTCACCTGTTCAATAGACAAGGGTGGAGTGTGAACCCGGCGATAGTTCAGTCTATCTACTCCAATTGAAAACAAAAGAAAAAAAGAAAAGAGTGAAAAGGTTGGAAGAGAGAAAGCCGGAAACCACATCCTAAACAGGGAACAAGGGATGAGCTTCTTCACCTGTTCAATAGACAAGGGTGGAGTGTGAACTGGGTGATAGTTTAGTCTATCTACTCCAATTAAAAAAAAATAAAAAATTGGTTTAAGATCATAAATTCTTATAACCTTAAACTAAACTCTCATACTTTTCAAACTATAGTCTTTAGCACAGATAACAAGTTTTACTCAAAATTAGAAATGACACACATTATAGGATAGGATAATATTACTAGTTAAAGAATAAAACATACCGACAAATTTACATTTGTTTTTAAGTTAGAAAGTTGTACCATATTAAAAATAACTCTCACACCTTTAAAAATGTAGTCTTAACACCGAGTTCAAGTATAGTAAGATACTCCATCTTACAAAAGAAAAATTTTATAGGATAGAATAATACTGAATTCATGACAAGATTATTATTGCTTTCTTAGTTTAATGTTTTTCGCATTGTATAATTTTCCCCCTTCTTTGTTGCAAAATGATCAATAAGAGAAAAGGGTCAATGGAATTATTTTTTTCATTGATTTTTATTAGGGCAAGTAGATTCAATAATGATGGTGACTATGATTGACAGTAGTTTTACGCAGGTTCATTCTATGTATATATATATATGAATGATGAGATATCTGGAAGTTATATACATGTGCATATATTCTAATCATTATAAAAGAGTGTGTACTGAAAAGTTCTCAGCCTAACATACTTTTCAAACTCTGACCACATTATCAAGCATCAGAAGTGTTTGTTTGAAATAACTTCTTGGTAAGTCTGACAAAATTTCACTGTCCATTCTATGTGTGGTGTGTCTTTTTAAACAGATATACGCACATCAAAATAATAATTCATCATAATGTCGTATCACTGAGGTGGATTTGATACGAAGAGAAAGTGTGCTGAGGTAGTATTCAGCACAATATCTGGTGCTAAACACAGAACAGTAGACCAAAAATGTGAGCAATATCAAGATTCTGGAGAGGACAGAAATGATAATCATATGTTTGATAGAGAATGGAAATGAAAAGGAAACTAATACTTAACATCAGGAAAAGACAGCTGAAGTTCCTGGGACATGTAATGAGAAAGAAGGGCTTGGAGAATCTGATACTCACAGGTCAGATAGAGGATGGAAATGAAAAGGAAACTAATACTTAATATCAGGAAAAGACAGCTGAAGTTCGTGGGATATGTAATGATGAAGAAGGGCTTGGAGAATCTGATAGTCACAGGTTAGATAGAGGATGGAAATGAAAAGGAAATTAATACTTAACATCAGGAAAAGACAGCTGAAATTCCTGGGACAGGTAATGAGGAAGGAGGGCTTGGAGAATCTGATACTCACAGGTCAGATAGAGGATGGAAATGAAAAGGAAATTAATACTTAACATCAGGAAAAGACAGCTGAAATTCCTGGGACATGTAATGAGGAAGAAGGGTTTGGAGAATCTGATACACACAGGTTAGATAGAGGATGGAAATGAAAAGGAAACTAATACTTAACATCAGGAAAAGACAGATGAAGTTCCTGGGACAGGTAATGAGGAAGGAGGGCTTGGAGAATCTGATACTCACATGTCAGATAGAGGATGGAAATGAAAAGGAAACTAATACTTAATATCAGGAAAAGACAGCTGAAGTTCGTGGGATATGTGATGAGGAAGAAGGGCTTGGAGAATCTGATACTCACAGGTCAGATAGAGGATGGAAATGAAAAGGAAATTAATACTTAACATCAGGAAAAGAGAGCTGAAATTCCTGGGACATGTAATGAGGAAGAAGGGTTTGGAGAATCTGATATTCACAGGTTAGATAGAGGATGGAAATGAAAAGGAAACTAATACTTAACATTAGGAAAAGACAGCTGAAGTTCCTGGGACATGTAATGAGGAAGAAGGGCTTGGAGAATCTGATACTCACAGGTTAGATAGAGGATGGAAATGAAAAGGAAACTAATACTTAACATCAGGAAAAGACAGATGAAGTTTCTGGGACATGTAATGAGGAAGGAGAGTTCAGAGAATCTTATACTCACAGGATAGTTACAGGGAAAAGCAATGCATAACTTGATGGAAATGTGGAAGTGAGTAGTAGAGTAAGTTTTGGAAGAGATAGTCTGAATAACGTAAATACCAGAAAGTGACTTATTTAATAACTTACATTGGTTTCGAGGAAGTTGGTGGCAGAGCAAGGTTTACAAGAGATACAAATAGAAAAAGTGTCAAGACTTAGAAAGGATAGGTGGATGTGGAGGGCCGTGATCACTTATGTCCTGAAGGAACACAAGACATAAAAGAAAAGAAGAATATACAGATAGCACAGCATTGCTAAGTTTGGTCAACCAGATGCGTCATTAAGGAGAAAAAAGTTTGAAAAGTTTCGCTCTTTGCCATGGTTGCAAACGTATTCTGATTCAGATATCAGACAATGAACGGCATCATTCAATGTCTTTATCCTCTAATCTCAGGACTACGAGTGTGGATAAGAGACAATATCTTTTAATCTTTGATAAGACCAGGACTACTGACATGGGTTGAGGTTTTAAGCTGATGCCATCTTAAATATCCTCAATCTCTCTCTCGAAATCAAAGTCCATTTGTGTGGCGAGAGAAATTCAGCAGTAAAATCTACATGCAGGTCCCATTTTACTCAACAGTCAAAATAAAAGCAACTCTGGAAAACATTGTTTATTTCTTTATATTTCTTTTTTTAAGTGTTTTCCACCAAGCAAGGCAGGAGGGCTACTGGTGCAAAGGGGGTTACAGTGAGAAAAAAAAAAAGAAAGTAGAGGGGATGACAAAGAAAGAAAAAGGGATGGATGGGAATGAAGTCGATAGAAGATGGCAATTGACATTGCATTTAAACTTTTGAAGATTGTAGCTATCAGGGAAGCAAGTAAAAGAAATGGAGTTCCACAAATGGAAAGTCAAAGAAAGGAGAAGAGAAAGATGGAATTCAAGGAGATAGAAGATGGCAATTGACATTTAAACTTTTGGAGATTGTAGCTATGAGGGAAGCAAGTAAAATGGAGTTCCACAAATGGAAAGTCAAAGAAAGGAGAAGAGAAAGATGGAATTCAAGGAGATAGAAGATGGCAATTGACATTTAAACTTTTGGAGATTGTAGCTATCAGGGAAGCAAGTAAAAGGAATGGAGTTCCACAAATGGAAAGTCAAAGAAAGGATAAGAGAAAGATGGAATTCAAGGAGATAGAAGATGGCAATTGACATTTAAACTTTTGGAGATTGTAGCTATCAGGGAAGCAAGTAAAAGGAATGGAGTTCCAAAAATGGAAAGTCAAAGAAAGGATAAGAGAAAGATGGAATTCAAGGAGATAGAAGATGGCAATTGACATTTAAACTTTTGGAGATTGTAGCTATCAGGGAAGCAAGTAAAAGAAATGGAGTTCCACAAATGGAAAGTCAAAGAAAGGATAAGAGAAAGATAGAATTCAAGGAGATAGAAGATGGCAATTGACATTTAAACTTTTGAAGATTGTAGCTATCAGGGAAGCAAGTAAAAGGAATGGAGTTCCACAAATGGAAAGTCAAAGAAAGGATAAGAGAAAGATGGAATTCAAGGAGATAGAAGATGGCAATTGACATTTAAACTTTTGGAGATTGTAGCTATCAGGGAAGCAAGTAAAAAATGGAGTTCCACAAATGGAAAGTCAAAGAAAGGATAAGAGAAAGATAGAATTCAAGGAGATAGAAGATGGCAATTGACATTTAAACTTTTTGAAGATTGTAGCTATCAGGGAAGCAAGTAAAAGGAATGGAGTTCCACAAATGGAAAGTCAAAAAGAAAGGATAAAGAGAAAGATGGAATTCAAGGAGATAGAAGATGGCAATTGACATTTAAACTTTTGAAGATTGTAGCTATCAGGGAAGCAAGTAAAAGGAATGGAGTTCCACAAAATGGAAAGTCAAAGAAAGGATAAGAGAAAGATGGAATTCAAGGAGATGAAGATGGCAATTGACATTTTTAAACTTTTGGAGATTGTAGCTATCAGGGAAGCAAGTAAAAGGAATGGAGTTCCACAAATGGAAAGTCAAAGAAAGGATAAGAGAAAGATGGAATTCAAGGAGATAGAAGATGGCAATTGACATTTAAACTTTTGAAGATTGTAGCTATCAGGGAAGCAAGTAAAAGGAATGGAATTCCACAAATGGAAAGTCAAGAAAAGGATAAAGAGAAGATGGAATTCAAGGGGAATAGAAGATGGCAATTGACATTTAAACTTTTGGAGATTGTAGCTATCAGGGAAGCAAGTAAAAGGAATGGAGTTCCACAAATGGAAAGTCAAAGAAAGGATAAGAGAAAAGATGGAATTCAAGGAGATAGAAGATGGCAATTGACATTTAAACTTTTGGAGATTGTAGCTATCATGGAAGCAAGTAAAAGGAACGGAGTTCCAAAAATGGAATGTCAAAGAAAGGATAAGAGAAAGATGGAATTCAAGGAGATAGAAGATGGCAATTGACATTTAAGCTTTTGAAGATTGTAGCTACCAGGGAAGCAAGTAAAAGGAATGGAGTTCCACAAATGGAAAGTCAAAGAAAGGATAAGAAAGATGGAATTCAAGGAGATAGAAGATGGCAATTGACATTTAAACTTTTGGAGATTGTAGCTATCATGGAAGCAAGTAAAGGAACGGAGTTCCAAAAATGGAATGTCAAAGAAAGGATAAGAGAAAGATGGAATTCAAGGAGATAGAAGATGGCAATTGACATTTTAAACTTTTGAAGATTGTAGCTACCAGGGAAGCAAGTAAAAGGAATGGAGTTCCACAAATGGAAAGTCAAAGAAAGGATAAGAGAAAGATGGAATTCAAGGAGATAGAAGATGGCAATTGACATTTAAACTTTTGAAGATTGTAGCTATCAAGGAAGCAAGTAAAAGGAATGGAGTTCCGCGAACAGGAAATGTGAGAAAAGAAACAATTAGAATAGAAGAGGAGGTTACATGTAACTTTGGTTTTAATCATTTCACCCCAAGCAAGGTAGAACGACCACTGCACAGGAGCTACAAAAGACATGAAGTTGTGGAGAGCCATGATCATCCATGTGTTGAAGGGACACAGTATATAGAAAAAGAATAAGCTTGTGTAACTGGTCGGCAGAACAGGAATTAGCAGAGATAGCAAAATGATAAACCCAAGGGCCACAAATGATAGGAAGTTGTGGAGAGCCATGTTTTGAAGGGACACAGCACATAGAAGAATGAGCTTGTGTAACTGGTTGGCAGAACAAGCATTCACAGAGATAGCAAAATGATAAACCAGGAGCTACAAATGACAGGAAGTTGGGGAGAGCCATGATCACTCACATACTGAAGGAATATAGGACATAGAAGAATGAGCATAGTGAATGTTTGGCAGAACAGGAATTAGAAGAGATAGCAAAAAGATAAAAATTATTAAGAACCACAAAGGAGAGGAAGTTGTAGAGAGCCATGATAATTCACATCCTGAAAGGGACACTTCACATAAAAGAGAAAAAAGCTTGTGTAAATGGTTCACAGAACAGGAATTATCAGAGGTAGCAAAAAGACAAACTTTGCTTAGAACTACAAAGGAGAGGACGTTGTGGAGAGTCATGTAATAAAAACTTCGACACAATCTGGTTCACTCATTTCGATTTGTCCTAATCATTTCTGTTTCCTTTAGCTGTTCCAGTTTATTTTTTTCCCTTTTTTTTGGGGGGGGGGCATCCTTATCTATGTTGAGATCTATTTTTTTAATCGTTTCATCCGAGGCTTTATGACCCAATAAAACCACTTCAGTCATGGCCACTTCAATAATGAAATGCGTAAAATTTGTTACAGGCTGTTTTATAGTACATGAAATAATGGTAGTGAAAAAGAGTACCTGCTCAAAATTACCGACCAATAGATTTACAATGGAAGGTAACATTTATTAAACAAAATTAACAATAGGACTGTTTAGGTTGGTTAGGTTGGTTGATTTTGTTTAGCGGCATATCAACATTTATGGGTTATTTAATGCCGAAATCTAAATATTTGGATTGGTTAGGTTGGTTGATTTTGTTTAGTGGCATATCAACCTCTATGGGTTATTTAATGCCAAAATCTAAATATTTGGATTGGTTAGGTTGGTTGATTTTGTTTACCGGCATATCAACATCTATGGGTTATTTAATGCCAAAATCTAAATATTTTGATTGGTTAGGTTGGTTGATTTTGTTTAGCGGCATATCAACCTCTATGGGTTATTTAATGCCGAAATCTAAATATTTGGATTGGTTAGGTTGGTTGATTTTGTTTAGCGGCATATCAACATCTATGGGTTATTTAATGCCAAAATCTAAATATTTGGATTGGTTAGGTTGGTTGATTTTGTTTAGCGGCATATCAACCTCTATGGGTTATTTAATGCCGAAATCTAAATATTTGGATTGGTTAGGTTGGTTGATTTTGTTTAGTGGCATATCAACATCTATAGGTTATTTAATGCCGAAATCTAAATATTTGGATTGGTTTGGTTGGTTGATTTTGTTTAGTGGCATATCAACATCTATGGGTTATTTAATGCCGAAATCTAAATATTTGGATTGGTTAGGTTGGTTGATTTTGTTAACTCTATGGCTTTTTCAATGCCGAAATGTAAATATTTGGATTGGTTAGGTTGGTTGATTTTGTTAACTCTATGGCTTTTTCAATGCCGAAATCTAAATATTTGGATTGGTTAGGTTGTTTGATTTTCTTTCATAGCATATCAACCTCTATGGGTTATTTAATGCCAAAATCTAAATATTTGGATTGGTTACGTTGGTAGATTTTGTTTAGTGGCTTATCAACATCTATGGGTTATTTAATTTTTTTTTTTTTTTTTTTTTTTAATCATATCACCCCGAGCAAGGCGGTAACACCACTGATGCGCAGGGGGTTACGTAAGGGTAAAAAGAATGGAAAAGAGAAAGCCGGAAACCACATCCTAAACAGGAAACAAGGGATGAGCCTCTTCACCTGTTCAATAGATGTTTAATGCCAAAATCTAAATATTTGGATTGGTTTGGTTGGTAGATTTTGTTTAGCGGCATATCAACCTCTTTGGGTTATTTAATGCCGAAATCTAAATATTTTGATTGGTTAGGTTGGTTGATTTTGTTTAGTGGCATATCAACCTCTATGGGTTATTTAATGCCGAAATCTAAATATTTTGATTGGTTAGGTTGGTTGATTTTGTTTAGTGGCATATCAACCTCTATGGGTTATTTAATGCCGAAATCTAAATATTTTGATTGGTTAGGTTGGTTGATTTTGTTTAGTGGCATATCAACCTCTATGGGTTATTTAATGCCGAAATCTAAATATTTTGATTGGTTAGGTTGGTTGATTTTGTTTAGTGGCATATCAACCTCTATGGGTTATTTAATGCCGAAATCTAAATATTTTGATTGGTTAGGTTGGTTGATTTTGTTTAGTGGCATATCAACCTCTATGGGTTATTTAATGCCGAAATCTAAATATTTTGATTGGTTAGGTTGGTTGATTTTGTTTAGTGGCATATCAACCTCTATGGGTTATTTAATGCCGAAATCTAAATATTTTCATTGGTTAGGTTGGTTGATTTTGTTTAGTGGCATATCAACCTCTATGGGTTATTTAATGCCGATATCTAAATATTTTGATTGGTTAGGTTGGTTGATTTTGTTTAGTGGCATATCAACCTCTATCGGTTATTTAATGCCGAAATCTAAATATTTTGATTGGTTAGGTTGGTTGATTTTGTTTAGTGGCATATCAACCTCTATGGGTTATTTAATGCCGAAATCTAAATATTTTGATTGGTTAGGTTGGTTGATTTTGTTTAGCGGCATATCAACCTCTATGGGTTATTTAATGCCAAAATCTAAATATTTGGATTGGTTAGGTTGGTTGATTTTGTTTAGTGGCATATCAACATCTATGGGTTATTTAATGCCGAAATCTAAATATTTGGATTCGTTAGGTTGGTTGATTTTGTTTAGTGGCATATCAACCTCTATGGGTTATTTAATGCCGAAATCTAAATATTTTGATTGGTTAGGTTGGTTGAATTTGTTTAGTGGCATATCAACCTCTATGGGTTATTTAATGCCAAAATCTAAATATTTTGATTGGTTAGGTTGGTTGATTTTGTTTAGTGGCATATCAACATCTATGGGTTATTTAATGCCGAAATCTAAATATTTTGATTGCTTAGGTTGGTTGATTTTGTTTAGTGGCATATCAACCTCTATGGGTTATTTAATGCCGAAATCTAAATATTTTGATTGGTTAGGTTGGTTGATTTTGTTTAGCGGCATATCAACCTCAATGGGTTATTTAATGCCGAAATCTAAATATTTTGATTGGTTAGGTTGGTTGATTTTTTTAGCGGCATATCAACCTCTATGGGTTATTTAATGCCGAAATCTAAATATTTTGATTGGTTAGGTTGGTTGATTTTGTTTAGTGGCATATCAACCTCTATGGGTTATTTAATGCCGAAATCTAAATATTTTGATTGGTTAGGTTGGTTGATTTTGTTTAGCGGCATATCAACCTCTATGGGTTATTTAATGCCAAAATCTAAATATTTGGATTGGTTTGGTTGGTTGATTTTGCTTAGTGGCATATAAACCTCTATGGGTTATTTAATGCCGAAATCTAAATATTTTGATTGGTTAGGTTGGTTGATTTTGTTTAGTGGCATATCAACCTCTATGGGTTATTTAATGCCGAAATCTAAATATTTTGATTGGTTAGGGTGGTTGATTTTGTTTAGCGGCATATCAACCTCTATGGGTTATTTAATGCCAAAATCTAAATATTTGGATTGGTTTGGTTGGTTGATTTTGCTTAGTGGCATATCCACATCTATGGGTTATTTAATGCCGAAATCTAAATATTTTGATTGGTTAGGTTGGTTGATTTTGTTTAGTGGCATATCAACCTCTATGGGTTATTTAATGCCGAAATCTAAATATTTTGATTGGTTAGGTTGGTTGATTTTGCTTAGTGGCATATTAACCTCTATGGGTTATTTAATGCCGAAATCTAAATATTTGGATTGGTTAGGTTGGTTGATTTTGTTTAGCGGCCTATCAACCTCTATGGGTTATTTAATGCCAAAATCTAAATATTTGGATTGGTTAGGTTGGTTGATTTTGTTTAGTGGCATATCAACATCTATGGGTTATTTAATGCCGAAATCTAAATATTTGGATTCGTTAGGTTGGTTGATTTTGTTTAGCGGCATATCAACCTCTATGGGTTATTTAATGCCAAAATCTAAATATTTTGATTGGTTAGGTTGGTTGAATTTGTTTAGTGGCATATCAACCTCTATGGGTTATTTAATGCCAAAATCTAAATATTTTGATTGGTTAGGTTGGTTGATTTTGTTTAGTGGCATATCAACATCTATGGGTTATTTAATGCCGAAATCTAAATATTTTGATTGGTTAGGTTGGTTGATTTTGTTTAGTGGCATATCAACCTCTATGGGTTATTTAATGCCGAAATCTAAATATTTTGATTGGTTAGGTTGGTTGATTTTGTTTAGCGGCATATCAACCTCAATGGGTTATTTAATGCCGAAATCTAAATATTTTGATTGGTTAGGTTGGTTGATTTTGTTTAGTGGCATATCAACCTCTATGGGTTATTTAATGCCGAAATCTAAATATTTTGATTGGTTAGGTTGGTTGATTTTGTTTAGTGGCATATCAACCTCTATGGGTTATTTAATGCCGAAATCTAAATATTTTGATTGGTTAGGGTGGTTGATTTTGTTTAGCGGCATATCAACCTCTATGGGTTATTTAATGCCAAAATCTAAATATTTGGATTGGTTTGGTTGGTTGATTTTGCTTAGTGGCATATCAGCATCTATGGGTTATTTAATGCCGAAATCTAAATATATTGATTGGTTAGGTTGGTTGATTTTGTTTAGTGGCATATCAACCTCTATGGGTTATTTAATGCCGAAATCTAAATATTTTGATTGGTTAGGTTGGTTGATTTTGTTTAGCGGCATATCAACCTCTATGGGTTATTTAATGCCAAAATCTAAATATTTGGATTGGTTTGGTTGGTTGATTTTGCTTAGTGGCATATCAACATCTATGGGTTATTTAATGCCGAAATCTAAATATTTTGATTGGTTAGGTTGGTTGATTTTGTTTAGCGGCATATCAACATCTATGGGTTATTTAATGCCAAAATCTACATCTTTGGATTGGTTAGGTTGGTTGATTTTGTTTAGCGGCATATCAACATCTATGGGTAATTTAATGCCGAAATCTAAATATTTTGATTGGTTAGGTTGGTTGAATTTGTTTCATGGCATATCAACATCTATGGGTTATTTCATGCCGAAATCTAAATATTTGGATTGGTTAGGTTGGTTGATTTTGTTTAGTTGCATATCAACATCTATGGGTTATTTAATACCAAAATCTAAATATTTGGATTGGTTAGGTTGGTTGATTTTGTTTAGTGGCATATCAACATCTATGGGTTATTTAATGCTGAAATCTAAATATTTGGATTGGTTAGGTTGGTTGATTTTGTTTAGCGGCATATCAACATCTATGGGTTATTTAATGCTAAAATCTAAATATTTGGATTGGTTAGGTTGGTTGATTTTGTTTAGTGGCATATCAACCTCTATGGGTTATTTAATGCCGAAATCTAAATATTTGGATTGGTTAGGTTGGTTGATTTTGTTTAGTGGCATATCAACCTCTATGGGTTATTTAATGCTGAAATCTCAATATTTGGATTGGTTAGGTTGGGTGATTTTGTTTCGTGGCATATCAACCTCTATGGGTTATTTAATGCCGAAATCTAAATATTTGGATTGGTTAGGTTGGTTGATTTTGTTTAGTGGCATATCAACATCTATGGGTTATTTAATGCTAAAATCTAAATATTTGGATTGGTTAGGTTGGTTGATTTTGTTTAGCGGCATATCCACATCTATGGGTTATTTAATGCTAAAATCTAAATATTTGGATTGGTTAGGTTGGTTGATTTTGTTTAGTGGCATATCAACCTCTATGGGTTATTTAATGCCGAAATCTAAATATTTGGATTGGTTAGGTTGGTTGATTTTGTTTAGTGGCATATCAACCTCTATGGGTTATTTAATGCCGAAATCTAAATATTTTGATTGGTTAGGTTGGTTGATTTTGTTTAGCGGCATATCAACATCTATGGGTTATTTAATGCCAAAATCTAAATATTTTGATTGGTTAGGTTGGTTGATTTTGTTTCGTGGCATATCAACATCTATGGGTTATTTAATGCCAAAATCTAAATATTTGGATTGGTTAGGTTGGGTGATTTTGTTTCGTGGCGTATCAACATCTATGGGTTATTTAATGCCAAAATCTAAATATTTCGATTGGTTAGGTTGGTTGATTTTGTTTAGTGGCATATCAACATCTATGGGTTATTTAATGCCAAAATCTCAATATTTGGATTGGTTAGGTTGGGTGATTTTGTTTCATGGCATATCAACATCTATGGGTTATTTAATGCCGAAATCTAAATATTTGGATTGGTTAGGTTGGTTGATTTTGGTTCGTGGCATATCAACATCTATGGGTTATTTAATGCCAAAATCTAAATATTTGGATTGGTTAGGTTGGTTGATTTTGTTTAGCGGCATATCAACATCTATGGGTTATTTAATACCAAAATCTAAATATTTAGATTGGTTAGGTTGGTTGATTTTGTTTATTGGCATATCAACATCTATGGGTTATTTAATGCCAAAATCTAAATATTTTGATTGGTTAGGTTGGTTGATTTTGTTTAGCGGCATATCAACATCTATGGGTTATTTAATGCCGAAATCTAAATATTTGGATTGGTTAGGTTGGTTGATTTTGTTTAGCGGCATATGAACATCTATGGGTAATTTAATGCCGAAATCTAAATATTTTGATCGGTTAGGTTGGTTGATTTTGTTTAGCGGCATATCAACCTCTATGGGTAATTTAATGCCGAAATCTAAATATTTTGATTGGTTAGGTTGCTTGATTTTGTTTAGTGGCATATCAACCTCTATGCGTTATTTAATGCCAAAATCTAAATATTTGGATTGGTTAGGTTGGTTGATTTTGTTTAGAGGCTTATCAACCTCTGTGGGTTAATTAATGCCGAAATCTAAATATTTTGATTGGTTAGGTTGGTTGATTTTGTTTAGTGGCATATCAACCTCTATGGGTTATTTAATGCCAAAATCTAAATATTTGGATTGGTTAGGTTGGTTGATTTTTTTTAGCGGCATATCAACCTCTATGGGTAATTTAATGCCAAAATCTAAATATATTGATTGGTTAGGTTGGTTGATTTTGTTTAGTGGCAATTCAACATCTATGGGTTATTTAATGCTGAAATCTAAATATTTGGATTGGTTAGGTTGGTTGATTTTGTTTAGCGGCATATCAACATCTATGGGTTATTTAATGCTGAAATCTAAATATTTGGATTGGTTTGGTTGGTTGATTTTCTTTAGCGGCATTTCAACCTCTATGGGTTATTTAATGCCGAAATCTAAATATTTGGATTGGTTAGGTTGGTTGATTTTGTTTCGTGGTATATCAACATCTATGGGTTATTTAATGCCAAAATCTAAATATTTGGATTGGTTAGGTTGGTTGATTTTGTTTAGTGGCATATCAACATCTATGGGTTATTTAATGCCGAAATCTAAATATTTTGATTGGTTAGGTTGGTTGATTTTGTTTAGTGGCATATCAACCTCTATGGGTTATTTAATGCCAAAATCTAAATATTTAGATTGGTTAGGTTGTTTGATTTTGTTTAGTGGCATATCAACATCTATGGGTTATTTAATGCCAAAATCTAAATATTTGGATTGGTTAGGTTGGTTGATTTTGTTTAGTGGCATATCAACCTCTATGGGTTATTTAATGCCGAAATCTAAATATTTTGATTGGTTAGGTTGGTTGATTTTGTTTAGTGGCATATCAACATCTATGGGTTATTTAATGCCAAAATCTAAATATTTTGATTGGTTAGGTTGGTTGATTTTCTTTAGTGGCATATCAACATCTATGGGTTATTTAATGCTGAAATCTAAATATTTGGATTGGTTAGGTTGGTTGATTTTGTTTCGTGGTATATCAACATCTATGGGTTATTTAATGCCGAAATCTAAATATTTGGATTGGTTTGGTTGGTTGATTTTGTTTCGTGGTATATCAACATCTATGGGTTATTTAATGCCGAAATCTAAATATTTGGATTGGTTTGGTTGGTTGATTTTGTTTCGTGGTATATCAACATCTACGGGTTATTTAATGCCGAAATCTAAATATTTGGATTGGTTAGGTTGGTTGATTTTGTTTCGTGGTATATCAACATCTCTGGGTTATTCAATGCCGAAATCTAAATATTTGGATTGGTTTGGTTGGTTGATTTTGTTTAGCGGCATATCAACATCTATGGGTTATTTAATGCTGAAATCTAAATATTTGGATTGGTTAGGCTGGTTGATTTTGTTTCATGGTATATCAACATCTATGGGTTATTTAATGCCGAAATCTAAATATTTGGATTGGGTTGGTTGGTTGATTTTGCTTAGCGGCATATCAACATCTATGGGTTATTTAATGCCGAAATCTAAATATTTTGATTGGTTAGGTTGGTTGATTTTGTTTAGCGGCATATCAACATCTATGGGTTATTTAATGCCGAAATCTAAATGTTTTGATTGGTTAGGTTGGTTGATTTTGTTTAGTGGCATATCAACCTCTATGGGTTATTTAATGCCAAAATCTAAATATTTTGATTGGTTAGGTTGGTTGATTTTGTTTAGTGGCATATCAACATCTATGGGTTATTTAATGCCGAAATCTAAATATTTTGATTGGTTAGGTTGGTTGAATTTGTTTAGTGGCATATCAACCTCTATGGGTTATTTAATGCCAAAATCTAAATATTTGTATTGGTTAGGTTGGTTGATTTTGTTTAGTGGCATATAAACATCTATGGGTTATTTAATGCCGAAATCTAAATATTTTGATTGGTTAGGTTGGTTGATTTTGTTTAGCGGCATATCAACCTCTATGGGTTATTTAATGCCAAAATCTAAATATTTGGATTGGTTATGTTGGTTGATTTTGTTTAGTGGCATATCAACATCTATGGGATATTTAATGCCGAAATCTAAATATTTTGATTGGTTAGGTTGGTTGAGTTTGTTTAGCGGCATATCAACCTCTATGGGTTATTTAATGCCGAAATCTAAATATATTGATTGGTGAGGTTGGTTGATTTTGTTTAGTGGCATATCAACCTCTATGGGTTATTTAATGCCAAAATCTAAATATTTGGATTGGTTAGGTTGGTTGATTTTGTTTAGTGGCATATCAACATCTATGGGTTATTTAATGCCGAAATCTAAATATTTGGATTCGTTAGGTTGGTTGATTTTGTTTAGTGGCATATCAACCTCTATGGGTTATTTAATGCCGAAATCTAAATATTTTGATTGGTTAGGTTGGTTGAATTTGTTTAGTGGCATATCAACCTCTATGGGTTATTTAATGCCAAAATCTAAATATTTTGATTGGTTAGGTTGGTTGATTTTGTTTAGTGGCATATCAACATCTATGGGTTATTTAATGCCGAAATCTAAATATTTTGATTGCTTAGGTTGGTTGATTTTGTTTAGTGGCATATCAACCTCTATGGGTTATTTAATGCCGAAATCTAAATATTTTGATTGGTTAGGTTGGTTGATTTTGTTTAGCGGCATATCAACCTCAATGGGTTATTTAATGCCGAAATCTAAATATTTTGATTGGTTAGGTTGGTTGATTTTTTTTAGCGGCATATCAACCTCTATGGGTTATTTAATGCCGAAATCTAAATATTTTGATTGGTTAGGTTGGTTGATTTTGTTTAGTGGCATATCAACCTCTATGGGTTATTTAATGCCGAAATCTAAATATTTTGATTGGTTAGGTTGGTTGATTTTGTTTAGCGGCATATCAACCTCTATGGGTTATTTAATGCCAAAATCTAAATATTTGGATTGGTTTGGTTGGTTGATTTTGCTTAGTGGCATATAAACCTCTATGGGTTATTTAATGCCGAAATCTAAATATTTTGATTGGTTAGGTTGGTTGATTTTGTTTAGTGGCATATCAACCTCTATGGGTTATTTAATGCCGAAATCTAAATATTTTGATTGGTTAGGGTGGTTGATTTTGTTTAGCGGCATATCAACCTCTATGGGTTATTTAATGCCAAAATCTAAATATTTGGATTGGTTTGGTTGGTTGATTTTGCTTAGTGGCATATCCACATCTATGGGTTATTTAATGCCGAAATCTAAATATTTTGATTGGTTAGGTTGGTTGATTTTGTTTAGTGGCATATCAACCTCTATGGGTTATTTAATGCCGAAATCTAAATATTTTGATTGGTTAGGTTGGTTGATTTTGCTTAGTGGCATATTAACCTCTATGGGTTATTTAATGCCGAAATCTAAATATTTTGATTGGTTAGGTTGGTTGATTTTGTTTAGTGGCATATCAACCTCTATGGGTTATTTAATGCCGAAATCTAAATATTTTGATTGGTTAGGTTGGTTGATTTTGTTTAGCGGCATATCAACCTCAATGGGTTATTTAATGCCGAAATCTAAATATTTTGATTGGTTAGGTTGGTTGATTTTGTTTAGTGGCATATCAACCTCTATGGGTTATTTAATGCCGAAATCTAAATATTTTGATTGGTTAGGTTGGTTGATTTTGTTTAGTGGCATATCAACCTCTATGGGTTATTTAATGCCGAAATCTAAATATTTGGATTGGTTAGGGTGGTTGATTTTGTTTAGCGGCATATCAACCTCTATGGGTTATTTAATGCCAAAATCTAAATATTTGGATTGGTTTGGTTGGTTGATTTTGCTTAGTGGCATATCAGCATCTATGGGTTATTTAATGCCGAAATCTAAATATATTGATTGGTTAGGTTGGTTGATTTTGTTTAGTGGCATATCAACCTCTATGGGTTATTTAATGCCGAAATCTAAATATTTTGATTGGTTAGGTTGGTTGATTTTGTTTAGCGGCATATCAACCTCTATGGGTTATTTAATGCCAAAATCTAAATATTTGGATTGGTTTGGTTGGTTGATTTTGTTTAGCGGCATATCAACATCTATGGGTAATTTAATGCCGAAATCTAAATATTTTGATTGGTTAGGTTGGTTGAATTTGTTTCATGGCATATCAACATCTATGGGTTATTTCATGCCGAAATCTAAATATTTGGATTGGTTAGGTTGGTTGATTTTGTTTAGTTGCATATCAACATCTATGGGTTATTTAATACCAAAATCTAAATATTTGGATTGGTTAGGTTGGTTGATTTTGTTTAGTGGCATATCAACATCTATGGGTTATTTAATGCTGAAATCTAAATATTTGGATTGGTTAGGTTGGTTGATTTTGTTTAGCGGCATATCAACATCTATGGGTTATTTAATGCTAAAATCTAAATATTTGGATTGGTTAGGTTGGTTGATTTTGTTTAGTGGCATATCAACCTCTATGGGTTATTTAATGCCGAAATCTAAATATTTGGATTGGTTAGGTTGGTTGATTTTGTTTAGTGGCATATCAACCATCTATGGGTTATTTAATGCTGAAATCTCAATATTTGGATTGGTTAGGTTGGGTGATTTTGTTTCGTGGCATATCAACCTCTATGGGTTATTTAATGCCGAAATCTAAATATTTGGATTGGTTAGGTTGGTTGATTTTGTTTAGTGGCATATCAACATCTATGGGTTATTTAATGCTAAAATCTAAATATTTGGATTGGTTAGGTTGGTTGATTTTGTTTAGCGGCATATCAACATCTATGGGTTATTTAATGCTAAAATCTAAATATTTGGATTGGTTAGGTTGGTTGATTTTGTTTAGTGGCATATCAACCTCTATGGGTTATTTAATGCCGAAATCTAAATATTTGGATTGGTTAGGTTGGTTGATTTTGTTTAGTGGCATATCAACCTCTATGGGTTATTTAATGCCGAAATCTAAATATTTTGATTGGTTAGGTTGGTTGATTTTGTTTAGCGGCATATCAACATCTATGGGTTATTTAATGCCAAAATCTAAATATTTTGATTGGTTAGGTTGGTTGATTTTGTTTCGTGGCATATCAACATCTATGGGTTATTTAATGCCAAAATCTAAATATTTGGATTGGTTAGGTTGGGTGATTTTGTTTCGTGGCGTATCAACATCTATGGGTTATTTAATGCCAAAATCTAAATATTTCGATTGGTTAGGTTGGTTGATTTTGTTTAGTGGCATATCAACATCTATGGGTTATTTAATGCCAAAATCTCAATATTTGGATTGGTTAGGTTGGGTGATTTTGTTTCATGGCATATCAACATCTATGGGTTATTTAATGCCGAAATCTAAATATTTGGATTGGTTAGGTTGGTTGATTTTGTTTCGTGGCATATCAACATCTATGGGTTATTTAATGCCAAAATCTAAATATTTGGATTGGTTAGGTTGGTTGATTTTGTTTAGCGGCATATCAACATCTATGGGTTATTTAATACCAAAATCTAAATATTTAGATTGGTTAGGTTGGTTGATTTTGTTTATTGGCATATCAACATCTATGGGTTATTTAATGCCAAAATCTAAATATTTTGATTGGTTAGGTTGGTTGATTTTGTTTAGCGGCATATCAACATCTATGGGTTATTTAATGCCGAAATCTAAATATTTGGATTGGTTAGGTTGGTTGATTTTGTTTAGCGGCATATGAACATCTATGGGTAATTTAATGCCGAAATCTAAATATTTTGATCGGTTAGGTTGGTTGATTTTGTTTAGCGGCATATCAACCTCTATGGGTAATTTAATGCCGAAATCTAAATATTTTGATTGGTTAGGTTGCTTGATTTTGTTTAGTGGCATATCAACCTCTATGCGTTATTTAATGCCAAAATCTAAATATTTGGATTGGTTAGGTTGGTTGATTTTGTTTAGAGGCTTATCAACCTCTGTGGGTTAATTAATGCCGAAATCTAAATATTTTGATTGGTTAGGTTGGTTGATTTTGTTTAGTGGCATATCAACCTCTATGGGTTATTTAATGCCAAAATCTAAATATTTGGATTGGTTAGGTTGGTTGATTTTTTTTAGCGGCATATCAACCTCTATGGGTAATTTAATGCCAAAATCTAAATATATTGATTGGTTAGGTTGGTTGATTTTGTTTAGTGGCAATTCAACATCTATGGGTTATTTAATGCTGAAATCTAAATATTTGGATTGGTTAGGTTGGTTGATTTTGTTTAGCGGCATATCAACATCTATGGGTTATTTAATGCTGAAATCTAAATATTTGGATTGGTTTGGTTGGTTGATTTTTCTTTAGCGGCATTTCAACCTCTATGGGTTATTTAATGCCGAAATCTAAATATTTGGATTGGTTAGGTTGGTTGATTTTGTTTCGTGGTATATCAACATCTATGGGTTATTTAATGCCAAAATCTAAATATTTGGATTGGTTAGGTTGGTTGATTTTGTTTAGTGGCATATCAACATCTATGGGTTATTTAATGCCGAAATCTAAATATTTTGATTGGTTAGGTTGGTTGATTTTGTTTAGTGGCATATCAACCTCAATGGGTTATTTAATGCCAAAATCTAAATATTTAGATTGGTTAGGTTGTTTGATTTTGTTTAGTGGCATATCAACATCTATGGGTTATTTAATGCCAAAATCTAAATATTTGGATTGGTTAGGTTGGTTGATTTTGTTTAGTGGCATATCAACCTCTATGGGTTATTTAATGCCGAAATCTAAATATTTTGATTGGTTAGGTTGGTTGATTTTGTTTAGTGGCATATCAACATCTATGGGTTATTTAATGCCAAAATCTAAATATTTTGATTGGTTAGGTTGGTTGATTTTGTTTAGTGGCATATCAACATCTATGGGTTATTTAATGCTGAAATCTAAATATTTGGATTGGTTAGGTTGGTTGATTTTGTTTCGTGGTATATCAACATCTATGGGTTATTTAATGCCGAAATCTAAATATTTGGATTGGTTTGGTTGGTTGATTTTGTTTCGTGGTATATCAACATCTATGGGTTATTTAATGCCGAAATCTAAATATTTGGATTGGTTTGGTTGGTTGATTTTGTTTCGTGGTATATCAACATCTACGGGTTATTTAATGCCGAAATCTAAATATTTGGATTGGTTAGGTTGGTTGATTTTGTTTCGTGGTATATCAACATCTCTGGGTTATTCAATGCCGAAATCTAAATATTTGGATTGGTTTGGTTGGTTGATTTTGTTTAGCGGCATATCAACATCTATGGGTTATTTAATGCTGAAATCTAAATATTTGGATTGGTTAGGCTGGTTGATTTTGTTTCATGGTATATCAACATCTATGGGTTATTTAATGCCGAAATCTAAATATTTGGATTGGGTTGGTTGGTTGATTTTGCTTAGCGGCATATCAACATCTATGGGTTATTTAATGCCGAAATCTAAATATTTTGATTGGTTAGGTTGGTTGATTTTGTTTAGCGGCATATCAACATCTATGGGTTATTTAATGCCGAAATCTAAATGTTTTGATTGGTTAGGTTGGTTGATTTTGTTTAGTGGCATATCAACCTCTATGGGTTATTTAATGCCAAAATCTAAATATTTTGATTGGTTAGGTTGGTTGATTTTGTTTAGTGGCATATCAACATCTATGGGTTATTTAATGCCGAAATCTAAATATTTTGATTGGTTAGGTTGGTTGAATTTGTTTAGTGGCATATCAACCTCTATGGGTTATTTAATGCCAAAATCTAAATATTTGTATTGGTTAGGTTGGTTGATTTTGTTTAGTGGCATATAAACATCTATGGGTTATTTAATGCCGAAATCTAAATATTTTGATTGGTTAGGTTGGTTGATTTTGTTTAGCGGCATATCAACCTCTATGGGTTATTTAATGCCAAAATCTAAATATTTGGATTGGTTATGTTGGTTGATTTTGTTTAGTGGCATATCAACATCTATGGGATATTTAATGCCGAAATCTAAATATTTTGATTGGTTAGGTTGGTTGAGTTTGTTTAGCGGCATATCAACCTCTATGGGTTATTTAATGCCGAAATCTAAATATATTGATTGGTGAGGTTGGTTGATTTTGTTTAGTGGCATATCAACCTCTATGGGTTATTTAATGCCAAAATCTAAATATTTGGATTGGTTTGGTTGGTTGATTTTGTTTAGCGGCATATCAACCTCTATGGGTTATTTAATGCCGAAATCTAAATATTTTGATTGGTTAGGTTGGTTGATTTTGTTTAGTGGCATATCAACCTCTATGGGTTATTTAATGCCAAAATCTAAATATTTGGATTGGTTTGGTTGGTTGATTTTGTTTAGCGGCATATCAACCTCTATGGGTTATTTAATGCCGAAATCTAAATATTTTGATTGGTTAGGTTGGTTGATTTTGTTTAGTGGCATATCCACATCTATGGGTTATTTAATGCCTAAATCTAAATATTTGGATTGGTTAGGTCGGTTGATTTTGTTTAGTGGCATATTAACATCTATGGGTTATTTAATGCAGAAATCTAAATATTTGGATTGGTTAGGTCGGGTGATTTTGTTTAGTGGCATATCAACCTCTATGGGTTATTTAATGCCAAAATCTAAATATTTTGATTGGTTAGATTGGTTGATTTTGTTTAGTGGCATATCAACATCTATGGGTTATTTAATGCCTAAATCTAAATATTTGGATTGGTTAGGTCGGTTGATTTTGCTTAGTGGCATATTAACATCTATGGGTTATTTAATGCAGAAATCTAAATATTTGGATTGGTTAGGTCGGTTGATTTTGTTTAGTGGCATATTAACATCTATGGGTTATTTCATGCAGAAATCTAAATATTTGGATTGGTTAGGTCGGGTGATTTTGTTTAGTGGCATATCAACCTCTATGGGTTATTTAATGCGGAAATCTAAATATTTTGATTGGTTAGATTGGTTGATTTTGTTTAGTGGCATATCAACCTCTATGGGTTATTTAATGCCGAAATCTAAATATTTTGATTGGTTAGGTTGGTTGATTTTGTTTAGTGGCATATCAACCTCTATGGGTTATTTAATGCCAAAATCTAAATATTTAGATTGGTTAGGTTGGTTGATTTTGTTTAGTGGCATATCAACATCTATGGGTTATTTAATGCCAAAATCTAAATATTTGGATTGGTTCGGTTGGTTAATTTTGTTTAGTGGCATATCAACCTCTATGGGTTATTTAATGCCGAAATCTAAATATTTTGATTGGTTAGGTTGGTTGATTTTGTTTAGTGGCATATCAACATCTATGGGTTATTTAATGCCAAAATCTAAATATTTTGATTGGTTAGGTTGGTTGATTTTGTTTAGTGGCATATCAACATCTATGGGTTATTTAATGCTGAAATCTAAATATTTGGATTGGTTAGGTTGGTTGATTTTGTTTAGCGGCATATCAACATCTATGGGTTATTTAATGCCAAAATCTAAATGTTTTGATTGGTTAGGTTGGTTGATTTTGTTTAGCGGCATATCAACCTCTATGGGTTATTTAATGCCAAAATCTAAATATTTTGATTGGTTAGGTTGGTTGATTTTGTTTAGTGGCATATCAACATCTATGGGTTATTTAATGCCGAAATCTAAATATTTGGATTGGTTAGGTTGGTTGATTTTGTTTCGTGGTATATCAACATCTATGGGTTATTTAATGCCGAAATCTAAATATTTGGATTGGTTTGGTTGGTTGATTTTGTTTCGTGGCATATCAACATCTATGGGTTATTTAATGCCGAAATCTAAATATTTGGATTGGTTCGGTTGGTTGATTTTGTTTAGTGGCATATCAACCTCTATGGGTTATTTAATGCCGAAATCTAAATATTTTGATTGGTTAGGTTGGTTGATTTTGTTTAGTGGCATATCAACATCTATGGGTTATTTAATGCCAAAATCTAAATATTTTGATTGGTTAGGTTGGTTGATTTTGTTTAGTGGCATATCAACATCTATGGGTTATTTAATGCTGAAATCTAAATATTTGGATTGGTTAGGTTGGTTGATTTTGTTTAGCGGCATATCAACATCTATGGGTTATTTAATGCCAAAATCTAAATGTTTTGATTGGTTAGGTTGGTTGATTTTGTTTAGCGGCATATCAACCTCTATGGGTTATTTAATGCCAAAATCTAAATATTTTGATTGGTTAGGTTGGTTGATTTTGTTTAGTGGCATATCAACATCTATGGGTTATTTAATGCCGAAATCTAAATATTTGGATTGGTTAGGTTGGTTGAGTTTGTTTCGTGGTATATCAACATCTATGGGTTATTTAATGCCGAAATCTAAATATTTGGATTGGTTTGGTTGGTTGATTTTGTTTCGTGGTATATCAACATCTATGGGTTATTTAATGCCGAAATCTAAATATTTGGATTGGTTTGGTTGGTTGATTTTGTTTCGTGGTATATCAACATCTACGGGTTATTTAATGCCGAAATCTAAATATTTGGATTGGTTAGGTTGGTTGATTTTGTTTCGTGGTATATCAACATCTCTGGGTTATTCAATGCCGAAATCTAAATATTTGGATTGGTTTGGTTGGTTGATTTTGTTTAGCGGCATATCAACATCTATGGGTTATTTAATGCTGAAATCTAAATATTTGGATTGGTTAGGCTGGTTGATTTTGTTTCATGGTATATCAATATCTATGGGTTATTTAATGCCGAAATCTAAATATTTGGATTGGGTTGGTTGGTTGATTTTGCTTAGCGGCATATCAACATCTATGGGTTATTTAATGCCGAAATCTAAATATTTTGATTGGTTAGGTTGGTTGATTTTGTTTAGCGGCATATCAACCTCTATGGGTTATTTAATGCCGAAATCTAAATGTTTTGATTGGTTAGGTTGGTTGATTTTGTTTAGTGGCATATCAACCTCTATGGGTTATTTAATGCCAAAATCTAAATATTTTGATTGGTTAGGTTGGTTGATTTTGTTTAGTGGCATATCAACATCTATGGGTTATTTAATGCCGAAATCTAAATATTTTGATTGGTTAGGTTGGTTGAATTTGTTTAGTGGCATATCAACCTCTATGGGTTATTTAATGCCAAAATCTAAATATTTGTATTGGTTAGGTTGGTTGATTTTGTTTAGTGGCATATAAACATCTATGGGTTATTTAATGCCGAAATCTAAATATTTTGATTGGTTAGGTTGGTTGATTTTGTTTAGCGGCATATCAACCTCTATGGGTTATTTAATGCCAAAATCTAAATATTTGGATTGGTTATGTTGGTTGATTTTGTTTAGTGGCATATCAACATCTATGGGATATTTAATGCCGAAATCTAAATATTTTGATTGGTTAGGTTGGTTGAGTTTGTTTAGCGGCATATCAACCTCTATGGGTTATTTAATGCCGAAATCTAAATATTTTGATTGGTTAGGTTGGTTGATTTTTTTTAGTGGCATATCAACCTCTATGGGTTATTTAATGCCAAAATCTAAATATTTGGATTGGTTTGGTTGGTTGATTTTGTTTAGCGGCATATCAACCTCTATGGGTTATTTAATGCCGAAATCTAAATATTTTGATTGGTTAGGTTGGTTGATTTTGTTTAGTGGCATATCAACCTCTATGGGTTATTTAATGCCAAAATCTAAATATTTGGATTGGTTTGGTTGGTTGATTTTGTTTAGCGGCATATCAACCTCTATGGGTTATTTAATGCCGAAATCTAAATATTTTGATTGGTTAGGTTGGTTGATTTTGTTTAGTGGCATATCAACATCTATGGGTTATTTAATGCCTAAATCTAAATATTTGGATTGGTTAGGTCGGTTGATTTTGTTTAGTGGCATATTAACATCTATGGGTTATTTAATGCAGAAATCTAAATATTTGGATTGGTTAGGTCGGGTGATTTTGTTTAGTGGCATATCAACCTCTATGAGTTATTTAATGCCAAAATCTAAATATTTTGATTGGTTAGATTGGTTGATTTTGTTTAGTGGCATATCAACATCTATGGGTTTTTTAATGCCTAAATCTAAATATTTGGATTGGTTAGGTCGGTTGATTTTGTTTAGTGGCATATTAACATCTATGGGTTATTTAATGCAGAAATCTAAATATTTGGATTGGTTAGGTCGGTTGATTTTGTTTAGTGGCATATTAACATCTATGGGTTATTTAATGCAGAAATCTAAATATTTGGATTGGTTAGGTCGGGTGATTTTGTTTAGTGGCATATCAACCTCTATGGGTTATTTAATGCGGAAATCTAAATATTTTGATTGGTTAGATTGGTTGATTTTGTTTAGTGGCATATCAACCTCTATGGGTTATTTAATGCCAAAATCTAAATATTTTGATTGGTTAGATTGGTTGATTTTGTTTAGTGGCATATCAACATGTATGGGTTATTTAATGCCGAAATCTAAATATTTGGATTGGTTAGGTTGGGTGATTTTGTTTAGCGGCATATCAACATCTATGGGTTATTTAATGCCGAAATCTAAATATTTGGATTGGTTAGGTTGGTTGATTTTGTTTAGCGGCATATCAACCTCTATGGGTTATTTAATGCCGAAATCTAAATATTTGGATTGGTTAGGTTGGTTGATTTTGTTTAGCGGCATATCAACATCTATGGGTTATTTAATGCCAAAATCTAAATATTTGGATTGGTTAGTTTGGTTGATTTTGTTTAGCGGCATATCAACCTCTATGGGTTATTTAATGCCGAAATCTAAATATTTGGATTGGTTAGGTTGGTTGATTTTGTTTAGTGGCATATCAACCTCTATGGGTTATTTAATGCCAAAATCTAAATATTTGGATTGGTTAGGTTGGTTGATTTTGTTTAGCGGCATATCAACATCTATGGGTTATTTAATGCCAAAATCTAAATATTTTGATTGGTTAGGTTCGTTGATTTTGTTTAGCGGCATATCAACCTCTATGGGTTATTTAATGCCGAAATCTAAATATTTGGATTGGTTTGGTTGGTTGATTTTGTTTAGTGGCATATCAACCTCTATGGGTTATTTAATGCCAAAATCTAAATATTTGGATTGGTTAGGTTGGTTGATTTTGTTTAGCGGCATATCAACCTCTATGGGTTATTTAATGCCTAAATCTAAATATTTGGATTGGTTAGGTTGGTTGATTTTGTTTAGTGGCATATCAACCTCTATGGGTTATTTAATGCCGAAATCTAAATATTTGGATTGGTTAGGTTGGTTGATTTTGTTTAGTGGCATATCAACATCTATGGGTTATTTAATGCCGAAATCTAAATATTTGGATTGGTTAGGTTGGTTGATTTTGTTTCGTGGTATATCAACATCTATGGGTTATTTAATGCCGAATTCTAAATATTTGGATTGGTTTGGTTGGTTGATTTTGTTTCGTGGTATATCAACATCTATGGGTTATTTAATGCCGGAAATACTATTTATTTGGATTTGGTTGGTTATTGGTTGATTTTGTTTCGTGGTATATCAACATCTACGGGTTATTTAATGCCGAAATCTAAATATTTGGATTGGTTTGGTTGGTTGATTTTGTTTAGCGGCATATCAACATCTATGGGTTATTTAATGCTGAAATCTAAATATTTGGATTGGTTAGGCTGGTTGATTTTGTTTCATGGTATATCAACATCTATGGGTTATTTAATGCCGAAATCTAAATATTTGGATTGGGTTGGTTGGTTGATTTTGCTTAGCGGCATATCAACATCTATGGGTTATTTGATGCCGAAATCTAAATATTTTGATTGGTTAGGTTGGTTGATTTTGTTTAGCGGCATATCAACCTCTATGGGTTATTTAATGCCGAAATCTAAATGTTTTGATTGGTTAGGTTGGTTGATTTTGTTTAGTAGCATATCAACCTCTATGGGTTATTTAATGCCAAAATCTAAATATTTTGATTGGTTAGGTTGGTTGATTTTGTTTAGTGGCATATCAACATCTATGGGTTATTTAATGCCGAAATCTAAATATTTTGATTGGTTAGGTTGGTTGAATTTGTTTAGTGGCATATCAACCTCTATGGGTTATTTAATGCCAAAATCTAAATATTTGTATTGGTTAGGTTGGTTGATTTTGTTTAGTGGCATATAAACATCTATGGGTTATTTAATGCCGAAATCTAAATATTTTGATTGGTTAGGTTGGTTGATTTTGTTTAGCGGCATATCAACCTATATGGGTTATTTAATGCCAAAATCTAAATATTTGGATTGGTTATGTTGGTTGATTTTGTTTAGTGGCATATCAACATCTATGGGATATTTAATGCCGAAATCTAAATATTTTGATTGGTTAGGTTGGTTGAGTTTGTTTAGCGGCATATCAACCTCTATGGGTTATTTAATGCCGAAATCTAAATATTTTGATTGGTTAGGTTGGTTGATTTTTTTAGTGGCATATCAACCTCTATGGGTTATTTAATGCCAAAATCTAAATATTTGGATTGGTTTGGTTGGTTGATTTTGTTTAGCGGCATATCAACCTCTATGGGTTATTTAATGCCGAAATCTAAATATTTTGATTGGTTAGGTTGGTTGATTTTGTTTAGTGGCATATCAACCTCTATGGGTTATTTAATGCCAAAATCTAAATATTTGGATTGGTTTGGTTGGTTGATTTTGTTTAGCGGCATATCAACCTCTATGGGTTATTTAATGCCGAAATCTAAATATTTTGATTGGTTAGGTTGGTTGATTTTGTTTAGTGGCATATCAACATCTATGGGTTATTTAATGCCTAAATCTAAATATTTGGATTGGTTAGGTCGGTTGATTTTGTTTAGTGGCATATTAACATCTATGGGTTATTTAATGCAGAAATCTAAATATTTGGATTGGTTAGGTCGGGTGATTTTGTTTAGTGGCATATCAACCTCTATGGGTTATTTAATGCCAAAATCTAAATATTTTGATTGGTTAGATTGGTTGATTTTGTTTAGTGGCATATCAACATCTATGGGTTATTTAATGCCTAAATCTAAATATTTGGATTGGTTAGGTCGGTTGATTTTGTTTAGTGGCATATTAACATCTATGGGTTATTTAATGCAGAAATCTAAATATTTGGATTGGTTAGGTCGGTTGATTTTGTTTAGTGGCATATTAACATCTATGGGTTATTTAATGCAGAAATCTAAATATTTGGATTGGTTAGGTCGGGTGATTTTGTTTAGTGGCATATCAACCTCTATGGGTTATTTAATGCGGAAATCTAAATATTTTGATTGGTTAGATTGGTTGATTTTGTTTAGTGGCATATCAACCTCTATGGGTTATTTAATGCCAAAATCTAAATATTTTGATTGGTTAGATTGGTTGATTTTGTTTAGTGGCATATCAACATCTATGGGTTATTTAATGCCGAAATCTAAATATTTGGATTGGTTAGGTTGGGTGATTTTTTTTAGCGGCATATCAACATCTATGGGTTATTTAATGCCGAAATCTAAATATTTGGATTGGTTAGGTTGGGTGATTTTGTTTAGCGGCATATCAACATCTATGGGTTATTTAATGCCGAAATCTAAATATTTGGATTGGTTAGGTTGGGTGATTTTGTTTAGCGGCATATCAACATCTATGGGTTATTTAATGCCGAAATCTAAATATTTTGATTGGTTAGGTTGGTTGATTTTGTTTAGCGGCATGTCAACCTCTATGGGTTATTTAATGCCGAAATCTAAATATTTTGATTGGTTAGGTTGGTTGATTTTGTTTAGCGGCATATCAACCTCTATGGATTATTTAATGCCAAAATCTAAATATTTGGATTGGTTTGGTTGGTTGATTTTGTTTAGTGGCATATCAACCTCTATGGGTTATTTAATGCCAAAATCTAAATATTTTGATTGGTTAGGTTGGTTGATTTTGTTTAGTGGCATATCAACCTCTATGGGTTATTTAATGCCAAAATCTAAATATTTTGGTTGGTTAGGTTGGTTGATTTTGTTTAGTGGCATATCAACATCTATGGGTTATTTAATGCCAAAATCTAAATATTTGGATTGGTTAGGTTGGTTGATTTTGTTTAGCGGCATATCAACATCTATGGGTTATTTAATGCCAAAATCTAAATATTTGGATTGGTTAGGTTGGTTGATTTTGTTTAGCGGCATATCAACCTCTATGGGTTATTTAATGCCGAAATCTAAATATTTGGATTGGTTAGGTTGGTTGATTTTGTTTAGCGGCATATCAACATCTATGGGTTATTTAATGCCAAAATCTAAATATTTGGATTGGTTAGTTTGGTTGATTTTGTTTAGCGGCATATCAACCTCTATGGGTTATTTAATGCCGAAATCTAAATATTTGGATTGGTTAGGTTGGTTGATTTTGTTTAGTGGCATATCAACCTCTATGGGTTATTTAATGCCAAAATCTAAATATTTGGATTGGTTAGGTTGGTTGATTTTGTTTAGCGGCATATCAACATCTATGGGTTATTTAATGCCAAAATCTAAATATTTTGATTGGTTAGGTTCGTTGATTTTGTTTAGTGGCATATCAACCTCTATGGGTTATTTAATGCCGAAATCTAAATATTTGGATTGGTTTGGTTGGTTGATTTTGTTTAGTGGCATATCAACCTCTATGGGTTATTTAATGCCAAAATCTAAATATTTGGATTGGTTAGGTTGGTTGATTTTGTTTAGCGGCATATCAACCTCTATGGGTTATTTAATGCCTAAATCTAAATATTTGGATTGGTTAGGTTGGTTGATTTTGTTTAGTGGCATATCAACCTCTATGGGTTATTTAATGCCGAAATCTAAATATTTGGATTGGTTTGGTTGGTTGATTTTGTTTAGCGGCATATCAACCTCTATGGGTTATTTAATGCCGAAATCTAAATATTTGGATTGGTTAGGTTGGTTGATTTTGTTTAGCGGCATATCAACCTCTATGGGTTATTTAATGCCGAAATCTAAATATTTGGATTGGTTAGGTTGTTTGATTTTGCTTAGTGGCATATCAACCTCTATGGGTTATTTAATGCCGAAATCTAAATATTTGGATTGGTTAGGTTGGTTGATTTTGTTTAGTGGCATATCAACCTCTATGGGTTATTTAATGCCGAAATCTAAATATTTGGATTGGTTTGGTTGGTTGATTTTGTTTAGTGGCTTATCAACCTCTATGGGTTATTTAATGCCGAAATCTAAATATTTGGATTGGTTAGGTTGGTTGATTTTGTTTAGTGGCATATCAACCTCTATGGGTTATTTAATGCCGAAATCTAAATATTTGGATTGGTTAGGTTGGTTGATTTTGTTTACTGGCATATCAACCTCTATGGGTTATTTAATGCCGAAATCTAAATATTTGGATTGGTTAGGTTGGTTGATTTTGTTTAGTGGCATATCAACCTCTATGGGTTATTTAATGCCGAAATCTAAACATTTGGATTGGTTAGGTTGGTTGATTTTGTTTAGTGGCATATCAACCTCTTTGGGTTATTTAATGCCGAAATCTAAATATTTGGATTGGTTAGGTTGGTTGATTTTGTTTAGTGGCATATCAACCTCTATGGGTTATTTAATGCCGAAATCTAAATATTTTGATTGGATAGGTTGGTTGATTTTGTTTAGTGGCATATCAACATCTATGGGTTATTTAATGCCAAAATCTAAATATTTTGATTGGTTACGTTGGTTGATTTTGTTTAGTGGCATATCAACCTCTATGGGTTATTTAATGCCAAAATCTAAATATTTTGATTGGTTAGATTGGTTGATTTTGTTTAGTGGCATATCAACATCTATGGGTTATTTAATGCCTAAATCTAAATATTTGGAATGGTTAGGTCGGTTGATTTTGTTTAGTGGCATATTAACATCTATGGGTTATTTAATGCAGAAATCTAAATATTTGGATTGGTTAGGTCGGTTGATTTTGTTTAGTGGCATATTAACATCTATGGGTTATTTAATGCAGAAATCTAAATATTTGGATTGGTTAGGTCGGGTGATTTTGTTTAGTGGTATATCAACCTCTATGGGTTATTTAATGCGGAAATCTAAATATTTTGATTGGTTAGATTGGTTGATTTTGTTTAGTGGCATATCAACCTCTATGGGTTATTTAATGCCAAAATCTAAATATTTTGATTGGTTAGATTGGTTGATTTTGTTTAGTGGCATATCAACATCTATGGGTTATTTAATGCCGAAATCTAAATATTTGGATTGGTTAGGTTGGGTGATTTTGTTTAGCGGCATATCAACATCTATGGGTTATTTAATGCCGAAATCTAAATATTTGGATTGGTTAGGTTGGGTGATTTTCTTTAGCGGCATATCAACATCTATGGGTTATTTAATGCCGAAATCTAAATATTTGGATTGGTTAGGTTGGGTGATTTTGTTTAGCGGCATATCAACATCTATGGGTTATTTAATGCCGAAATCTAAATATTTTGATTGGTTAGGTTGGTTGATTTTGTTTAGCGGCATGTCAACCTCTATGGGTTATTTAATGCCGAAATCTAAATATTTTGATTGGTTAGGTTGGTTGATTTTGTTTAGCGGCATATCAACCTCTATGGATTATTTAATGCCAAAATCTAAATATTTGGTTGGTTAGGTTGGTTGATTTTGCTTAGTGGCATATCAACCTCTATGGGTTATTTAATGCCAAAATCTAAATATTTGGATTGGTTAAGTTGGTTGATTTTGTTTAGCGGCATATCAACCTCTATGGGTTATTTAATGCCA
This sequence comes from Ascarosepion bandense, assembly GCA_037127315.1. Classification (NCBI taxonomy): domain Eukaryota; kingdom Metazoa; phylum Mollusca; class Cephalopoda; order Sepiida; family Sepiidae; genus Ascarosepion; species Ascarosepion bandense. The sequence continues at coordinate 143,772 of JBBBDQ010001575.1, forward strand.
AAATCTAAATATTTGGATTGGTTAGGTTGGTTGATTTTGTTTAGCGGCATATCAACCTCTATGGGTTATTTAATGCCGAAATCTAAATATTTGGATTGGTTACGTTGGTTGATTTTGTTTAGCGGCATATCAACCTCTATGGGTTATTTAATGCCAAAATCTAAATATTTGGATTGGTTTGGTTGGTTGATTTTGTTTAGCGGCATATCAACATCTATGGGTTATTTAATGCAGAAATCTAAATATTTGGATTGGTTAGGTTGGTTGATTTTTGTTTAGTGGCATATCAACATCTATAGGTTATTTAATCTTGAAATCTAAATATTTGGATTGGTTAGGTTGGTTGATTTTGTTTAGTGGCATATCAACCTCTATGTGGTCATTAATGCCGAAAATCTAAATATTTGGATTGGTTAGCTTGGTTGATTTTGTTGAGTGGCATATCAACCTCTATGGGTTGTTAATGCCAAAATCTAAATATTTGGATTGGTTAGGTTGGTTGATTTTGTTTAACGGCATATCAACATCTATGGTTATTTAATGCCAAAATCTAAATATTTTGATTGGTTAGGTTGGTTGATTTTGTTTAGTGGCATATCAACGTCTATGGGTTATTTATTTTGAAAATCTAAATATTTTGATTGGTTAGGTTGGTTGATTTTTGTTTAGTGGCATGTCAACCTCTATGGGTTATTTAATGCCAAAAATCTAAATATTTGGATTGGTTAGGTTGGTTGATTTTGTTTAGTGACATATCAGCACTCTGTGGGTTATTTAATGCTGAAATCTAAATATTTGGATTGGTTACGTTGGTTGATTTTTTTTAGCGGCATATCAACCTCTATGGGTTATTTAATGTGAAATCTAAATATTTGGATTGGTTTGGTTGGTTGATTTTGTTTAGCGGCATATCAACATCTATGGGTTATTTTAATGCCGAAATCTAAATATTTGGATTGGTTAGGTTGGTTGATTTTGTTTAGCGGCATATCAACCTCTATGCAGTTCATTAATGCCAAAATCTAAATATTTTGATTGGTTAGGTTGGTTGATTTTTTGTTTAGTGGCATATCAACATCTATGGGTTATTTAATGCAGAAATCTAAATATTTGGATTGGTTAGGTTGGTTGATTTTGTTTAGCGGCATATCAGCCTCTATGGGTTATTTAATGCCGAAATCTAAATATTTGGATTAGTTAGGTTGGTTGATTTTGTTTAGCGGCATATCAACATCTATAGGTTGTTAATGCCCGAAATCTAAATATTTGGATTGGTTAGGTTGGTTGAATTTGTTTAGTGGTATATCAACCTCTATAGGTTGTTAATGCCCAGAAATCTAAATATTTGGATTAGTTAGGTTGGTTGATTTTGTTTAGCGGCATATCAACATCTATGGGTTATTTAATGCCAAAATCTAAATATTTGGATTGGTTTGTTGGTAGATTTTTGTTTAGTGGCATATCAACCTCTATGGGTTGTTTAATGCGGAAATCTAAATATTTGGATTGGTTAGGTTGGTTGATTTTGTTTAGCGGCATATCAACATCTATGGGTTATTTAATGCCAAAATCTAAATATTTGGATTGGTTAGGTTGGTAGATTTTGTTTGGTGACATATCAAACTCTATAGGTTATTTAATGCCTAAATCTAAATATTTGGATTGGTTAGGTTGGTAGATTTTGTTTTGTGGCATATCAACCTCTATGGGTTATTTAATGCCGAAATCTAAATATTTGGATTCGTTAGGTTGGTTGATTTTGCTTAGTGGCATATCAACATCTATTTGTTATTTAATGCCGAAATCTAAATATTTGGATTGGTTAGGTTGGTTGATTTTGTTTAGTGGCATATCAACATCTATGGGTTATTTAATGCCTAAATCTAAATATTTGGATTGGTTAGGTTGGTAGATTTTGTTTAGTGGCATATCAACCTCTATTGGTTATTTAATGCCGAAATCTAAATATTTGGATTGGTTAGGTTGGTTGATTTTGTTTAGTGGCATATCAACATCTATTTGTTATTTAATGCCGAAATCTAAATATTTGGATTGGTTAGGTTGGTTGATTTTGTTTAGTGGCATATCAACATCTATGGGTTATTTAATGCCTAAATCTAAATATTTGGATTGGTTAGGTTGGTAGATTTTGTTTAGTGGCATATCAACCCCTATTGGTTATTTAATGCCGAAATCTAAATATTTGGATTGGTTAGGTTGGTTGATTTTGTTTAGTGGCATATCAACATCTATGGGTTATTTAATGCCTAAATCTAAATATTTGGATTGGTTAGGTTGGTTGATTTTGTTTAGTGGCATATCAACCTCTATGGGTTATTTAATGCCGAAATCTAAAGATTTTGATTGGTTAGGTTGGTTGATTTTGTTTAACGGTATATCAATGTCTATGGTTTTTTTATGCTGAAATGTAATTATTTTGTAAGCAATTTTCTTTTTGACATAGTAATGGTGTTAGTGATGCAAATCATACTAATTAACCCATAGATGGTGGAGTAGCGATGGATTCTTACTTTCCACAATTGTATTTGAATATTGAAGTAAATATAATGAACTCAACTTAATTTGGAACTCAGTTCCTAAATTAACAATTTTAAGCCATTATCTTTTACACCACCTGCACATCCAAGCTTACAGTATCTGGTAATCTTACAGTGATCTTACAGGAACCAGTTGTTTCAACGTGAAGTGGTTGTCACTTAAAGAAAGTTTATATAAGTGTTTGTTTTTTTTTTGTTAGAAGTAAATTACACAACAAAAATTGTCAAGAAGATATTCAAGTTGGACATAGTGTGTTGGTGTGTTTTAGTGCAAAGCATTCCCAGTCCTTTTTTATTCGGCATGAAAAGATGATGTCACACCATCCGAAAAAGGAAAACCCAGAAGAGAGAGTTGCTTTAGGGTTCATGTGTTTTTATATTCCAGAGCTGCTGCTGATATCATGTTTATTTAAGTCTAATGAATGCTGGAGAATCTTCTCAAAGATGAAGGAGAGACTTGAAGCAACCAAAATGTGGCTCTACAGAAGGATGCTGAGAATACCATGGTTTGAATATGTGAGCATCAACGAGATGGGCTTGGGCAAGTCAATGGCAGAGCAGGGTATAGGTGGAGTAACAGGAGAAAGCATGCTAAGAGCCACTAGGGATAGGGTGATGTGGAGGGCCACATTTGCCTATATCTTGAAGGTATATATAAGATAGTTTGTTTGTTTTTGAGGCTAAATGATCTCATGGGATCATTTAAGGTCATAACCAATGATTTTGGGTAAGGTTATTTTTATTTTTACAACATTTTTCTTTTCACGATTCATTGGGATTTGTTTTTAAGAGCAGGGTCCCCAAGTCCTACCCTTGTTATTTAACCCATAACTGGAGGGAATGGACGGATTAATACTTTTCCCAAGGGTACCAGTGCTTAAGTGAATGCAGGGTACTCAACTGGAATTCGAACTCGGCTCACCGATTTCTCTTTCCAAGCCGATATCCACTGCACCACAACGCACATCCGTCACTATACGCTAACAGCACCTGGTATTCCCAAGCAGTCACCCATCTAAGTACTGACCAGGCTCAATGTTGCTTAACTTTGGTGATTGAGCGAGAACTGGTGTATTCGATGTGATACACCGTAAACCTATATAAGATAGTAGAAGACTGATATTATATTTAAGGGCTGCTACCAATATTTCACTGAGCTGAAAGGGTTTACCAAGAGTGAAAGAAAAGTTTGAATTAAAAACACAGAGGGACATTTCAAGAAAAACATTTCAGGAGACAGGAAATATTAATCGCAATTTTGATTATGTTTCCAAACTGGCAACAAGGTCGCACTCTTTTACAGTTAGATTAACCAAATGCAGGTGACAATTCTACTCCAGCAGTTTCTTTTCTTGTGCTTCCTCCCTGTGGAACTCCCTTCCATATACTTGCTTTTTTTTGATGGCTACAACCTCCAGGAATTTAAATGCAAAGTCAATTTCCATCTCTTATCCACTTAACTCCAGTCCTTTCTACATCACCCCGTATATCTTGTTCTTTTCCTTTCTCTCTACCTTCGTAACTGTCTTCACTCCTGTGTTTCATATCCTACTCTTGCCTTTTCTCAATTCCCATCTCTTATCCACTTGACTCCAGTTCTTTCTGCATCACCCCGTATATCTTGTTCTTTTCCTTTCTCTCTACCTTCGTAACTGTCTTCACTCCTGTGTTCAGATCCTTCTGTTGCTTTTTCTCTTTCACGCCCCCCCCCCCCACTGTAGCTGGTTTGTCTTTCTTTTCACTCTCCTTCTGCCTAAATTTTTAACTCTCTTATGTAGCCCCACATACATCAGTAGTGGTACCGCCTTGCTTGGGATGAAATGATTTTCAAAAAATGTCCTGTTATGACCATAAACTACTTCCAGCAGCAAGGCCCCTGATTAGAAGATTGTGAATTTTGGGGTGGGTTTAAAGTTTCCTAATTTACATTGAAATCAACGCGAATAATGGATCACTAAATAACAAACCTGAGGGTGACTGAAAATCCTATGGACTTTTCATAAAGTCAGTCATGTCGTGCCAATATCCTTGGGGTTATAATGTTGAGCTGGAGATGTCAGCGATACTGAATTTTAGTTTGATTTATTTGAGTTCAGATTCTTTCAAGGCCCTCCATATAAGTATTTTAGGGATTTAAAATAATATTTTTAAATTAGCTTTTTTTCCATCAGGCTCCAGTTCAATTAACAACTCTTCCATGGTTTTCTCATTCAATATCTACACCTCCTTTGTTCAGAATTGTCAAGTTTGTCAGTACCTTCTCCCTCTCATTGCATTAGCATACTGCAATCATGGCCATTGTTCTATTACACAAGAAGAAACAGAATGAAAAAAGTGTGAATGATTAAAAGAAAGAAATAAAAGGAAGAAGAAAAGAAAGAAAGAGGAGGAAGAAAAAGAAAGAAATAAAAAGATGAAAAAAAAATGCAGAAACAGAAAGAACAAAAGGAAGAAAATCAGAAAAAAAGAGAATGAAAAACAAAAAATAAAAAGAAGAAACAAAAAATGAAGAAAACACAGAAAGAAAGAAAAGGAAGAAGAAACAAAAAGAAGAAAAAAACAAAAAATGAAGAAGAAATAAAAAGAAGAAAAAACAAAAAAATGAAGAAGACACAGAAAGAAAGAAAAGGAAGAAGAAACAAAAAAGGAAGATGAAATAAAAAGAAGAAAAAAACAAAAATGAAGAAGAAATAAAAAGACGAAAAAACAAAAAATGAAGAAGAAATAAAAAGAAGAAAAACAAAAAATGAAGAAGACACAGAAAGAAAGAAAAGGAAGAAGAAACAAAAAAGGAAGAAGAAATAAAAAGAAGAAAAAACCAAAAATGAAGAAGAAATAAAAAGAAGAAAAAACAAAAAATGAAGAAGAAATAAAAAGAAGAAAAACAAAAAGTCAGAAAAATCAGAAAAAAAGAGAATGAAAAACAAAAAATAAAAAGAAGAAACAAAAAATGAAGAAAACACAGAAAGAAAGAAAAGAAAGAAGAAACAAAAAGAAGAAAAAAACAAAAATGAAGAAGAAATAAAAAGAAGAAAAAACAAAAAAATGAAGAATACACAGAAAGAAAGAAAAGGAAGAAGAAACAAAAAAGGAAGATGAAATAAAAAGAAGAAAAAAACAAAAATGAAGAAGAAATAAAAAGACGAAAAAACAAAAAATGAAGAAGAAATAAAAAGAAGAAAAAACAAAAAATGAAGAAGACACAGAAAGAAAGAAAAGGAAGAAGAAACAAAAAAGGAAGAAGAAATAAAAAGAAGAAAAAAACCAAAAATGAAGAAGAAATAAAAAGAAGAAAAAACAAAAAATGAAGAAGAAATAAAAAGAAGAAAAAACAAAAAGTCAGAAAAATCAGAAAAAAAGAGAATGAAAAACAAAAAATAAAAAGAAGAAACAAAAAATGAAGAAAACACAGAAAGAAAGAAAAGGAAGAAGAAACAAAAAGAAGAAAAAAACAAAAAATGAAGAAGAAATAAAAAGAAGAAAAAACAAAAAAATGAAGAAGACACAGAAAGAAAGAAAAGGAAGAAGAAACAAAAAAGGAAGAAGAAATAAAAAGAAGAAAAAAACAAAAATGAAGAAGAAATAAAAAGAAGAAAAAACAAAAAATGAAGAAGAAATAAAAAGAAGGAAAAACAAAAAATGAAGAAGACACAGAAAGAAAGAAAAGGAAGAAGAAACAAAAAAGGAAGAAGAAATAAAAAGAAGAAAAAACCAAAAATGAAGAAGAAATAAAAAGAAGAAAAAACCAAAAATGAAGAAGAAATAAAAAGAAGAAAAACAAAAAATGAAGAAGAAACAGAAAGTAAGAAAAGGAAGAAGAAACAAAAAATGAAACAAAAAATGAAGAAGAAACAGAAAGAAATAAAAAGAAGAAACAAAAAATGAAGAAGAAACAGAAAGAAAAAGGACAAAAAACCCAGAAAGAAAGAAAAGGAAGGAAACCAGAAAGAAAAAAAAGGAAGAAAAACAAAGAAATAAAAAGAAGAAACAAAAAGAAAAGGAAGAAGAAACAGAAAGAAAGAGAAAGAAAGAAAAAGAATTAGAAAAAAAAACAAGATAGCAAAGAAAGAAAAGTGAATGAAAATATTCTTTAAAAGTGTTATGGCAGAAAAGTATTCGGCGATTGGAAGTGAGATGTTGCAGTCAAGACAAGAATGAATGCTTCTAAGCCAAAATCCAAAATGGAAATCCCCGGCAAGATTTGTTGAGCAGTAACATAAAATTATCCTGCGCATTTTGGAGAGTTTACAAGGGCCATCACTCAACCAAGTGAATCCGAAGATATGCTCCTCTCGGTATAAATTACTTTTTATGGGCGAGGCTTTTCACGAAACAAATAAAAATGGAAAAAGAATGTAACACAGAGAACCTTAAAAATACAAAAATAATGTCTTCGGCTACTTGTCTTTACCCAAAGGCAAATCTCCTTGAAAGGCAAATGATTGCACCAATCTGGCATTACCACCATTTTTGGTTATCCCTCGGGTTGTTTTTTGGGACATGTTGGAATGATAACTGCTGTAAAGTGGAAATTATTTGCTCATAATGAAAGGTTTTCTTCTCATTTTTAAAGCTTTTCAAGAAAATGTAATTTAGAGTATCATTCACTAGATTTAAGGCTCAGCCGTGATGAACGAAGAAGGGAGCTCCTACCAAAAAATGTTTAATTCAAAACTATTGGAAAGAAATAATTCAGTATATTTTTGTTCTGTTTAAAGAATTTGTTCACGGTAAAATTTTCTTTTCTTTTTCGTATATATATATATATAATAATGGCGATAGAAATATTAGCCATTTCCCTATAACATTGATTCTTAAACAGAAGGTGTGACTAAAAAGAATAAAAAATGAGGCAGAATGATCGACAGACAATTCAATATTTAGAAACAGTTTCAAAAAATTCATATGCAAAAAATAAATATGATTTCTAAATTTAAAATATTATGGGTTAGTTATTGACCAATATTATCATGATGATATTTTTAATATTGTTAAAAGTAAGCCATTTTTTTTTTTTTCGTTTTTGCCTAATTTTTGCTTAATTTTAAACTTTTTATGCCTAATTGAAGGATTGGTTTTGTTTTTTAGTAGAAATTTCTTTGATTGGACTTTTAACTAAGTTAAAACTTAGCAAGTCATCAACTTTTTTTTCTTTCTCTTTTAAATTCATTTTCTTTTTCATTTGGAGTAGATAAGCTAAACTCTTGCCTGGTCCACACTCCACCCTCGTCTATTGAACAGGTGAAGAGGCTCATCCCTTGTTCCCTGTTTAGGATGTGGTTTCCGATTTTCTCTTTTCCAATCTTTTCACTCTTTTCTTTTTTTTTTCAATTGGAGTAGATAGACTAAACTATCGCCTTGTTCACACTCCACCCTCGTCTATTGAACAGGTGAAGAGGCTCATCCCTTGTTCACTGTTTAGGATGTGGTTTCCGACTTTCTCTTTTCCAATCTTTTCACTCTTTTCTTTTTTTTTCAATTGGAGTAGATAGACTAAACTATCGCCTGGTTCACACGCCACCCTCGTCTATTGAACAGGTGAAGAGGCTCATCCCTTGTTCCCTGTTTAGGATGTGGTTTCCAGCTTTCTCTTTTCCAATCTTTTCACTCTTACATAGCCCCCTGCACATCAGTGGCATTACCAGCTTGATCGGGGTGATATGATTAAAAAATGAAAATACCAAGTATAAGAATATAGTAAGTAGGGTCTGCATATTGGAGGAGAGAGTTATCAATGATAATGTTTTGACTTCAAATCCATGGTGATCTTCCTTTAACAGTCTCACTGTTTTTTAATTTTAAACATACTTTTTATCATATAAAATTTGGTGGGGTGCAAGAAAATTTTATCTCAGATTCTCCTACAAACTACGACACACGATTTAGCAATTGAAAACATTTAACACTAGCAAATAATTTTGTCTTTTTGGGTTAGGGTTAGGGTCATATTTGATAAAAACAACTAAGATAATGAACAACGGAAAAAAAAAATTCGCAATGATCTGTTGTTTAAACCGACATATACTAGGAAGTTTCTGAAAAGTTCTGAGTCTAATCATGAAGGAATGGCAAAAGAGATGCGTTTGGCTAGAGTTTGGGAAGCAAAACAATTTGTGAACTTTTCAACATATAATTTTTGCACAGGGTTAAGATACCCAAAAAACCCTGAAAGCAAAATACTGCGCCTCCTCAGGTTAACTCTCACAACAGACCTCAAGTGGAATGACTATATAGAATCCATAGCTAAATCCTGCTAAGAAAGTCGGTTTTCTGATGGGAAAATCTTTCAGATGGGAAAATCTTTTCCCATCTGAAACAATCCTGCATATATATAAATCTATCATCCACCAATGCATTGAATACTGCTGCCATATCTGGTCGGGTGCTCCTGCTATCCACTTAAGGTTCCTTGACAAAATCCACCCGAGAATCTGTAATGTGATCAATCATGACTTGGCAGCACAGATACAGTCACTTTTTCACCGGTGCAATGTGGCTTCCCAGTGTCTCTTCTACAAATACATTCACGGCTTCTGCTCTGATGAACTTAGCTTGGGGCTATATGATTATTAAAAAAAAAATAATTTCTATACTATTACAATGTGGGTATAAAGTGGGGGATTAGTTCTACATTGCAATCAGTATATAAACTGATCCCTCACTTTATGGCCATAGTAATCTCTTACCATCCGCCCATGCATTGAATACTGCTGCCATATCTGGTCGGGTGCCCCTGCTATCTGTCTAGGGGTTCTTGACAAATTCCACTGGAGAATCTGTAATGTGATCGGCAGCTTAGATACAGTCAATTTCGCACCGGCGCAATGTGGCTTCCCTGTGTCTCTTCTACAAATACTTTCACGGCTTTTGCTCTGATGAACATAGCTCACTGGTGCCCCATAAATATGAATTTACTTGAGCCACAAGATTATCACCTAGGTCCCACCCTTTTACTGTGAAACCAATAAAATGTGAATGCAAGTTCTACTCCAGCAGCTTCTTTTCTCACACTTCTCGCCTGTGGAATTCCCTTCCGTTTACTTGCTTCTTCGACAGAGAACTTAAAGTCAATAGTCATCTCCTAACTCACTAACTTGCATCCTCTCTCTCATGCTCCTTTCTCTGTCCACTCCATTGTCATCCTTCTCTTACCCACTTCCTGACACCCCCTATAACCTGTCACTCTTTCTCATAACTTTTCTCCTATGTATTCCACTGGGACGCATTTTCAGAACTCGGTTTGGGAGAAATAACATATATGGAGAACAACAAATGACAGGAAGAGGTGGAGGGCCATGGTCGCTCACATAAAAGAATATGAATGAGAAGCTTCTACCATTTAAAGCTAGTCTCTATCAAGCAGCAACGGAAAACAGAGAAGAAGATGAAACGGTTGATAATCTGCAAGGAAACAATTCAGACATTTTATTTGTGAAGCAAAGTAATTGTTTCTAAAAACGAAATACCCGAAAAACAAGACAATAATGTAGCACACCGATATTCACGCAATTCACAAACCGAAATCCTAGATATGGATGCATAAATAGATTCGTCTCTTTCTCTCTTTATCATTTCATTCTTTAAATCTTTCTCTAAAGATGCTCTCTTATTATTTCCACCTTGTTCAACATGGCATGTATATATATATATACTAGCAGTATAGCCTGGCATTGCTCAGGTGTAATGAAAGCTTTAAAACTAATCCATGGTCCTGGAGCTCAGACTCAGCCTAAAGAATATTTGAAATAATAAAAGAAGTGCGACAATTTACCAATCGCACCTAATATATATATATATATATATATATATATATATATATATATATATACTAGCAGTATAGCCTGGCATTGCTCGGGTGTAAGGAAAGCTTTAAAACTAATCCATGGTCCTGGAGCTCAGACTCAACCTAAAGAATATTTGAAATAATAAAATAATTGCAACAATTTACCAATCGTACAAAATATATATATATATATGTACTAGCAGTATAGCCTGGCATTGCTCAGGTGTAATAAAAGCTTTAAAACTAATCCATGGTCCTGGAGCTCAGACTCTTTGGACGTTGGTACAAAAGACTAAAAACCGTAGACTGAAAGAAAAATGAATGGATGTAAATTAAATTTTGATTTCCTGGTATTGATATCAAATAAGTTTTTTTGTCATAAACTGAATTTTGAAGGCTAAATAAGTCCTCTGAGTAAATGGTATCATGGCTGAGACTAAGAACTACAATTATACCTACTTAGAGCCAAACCAGAAGAAAAACTAAAATAAAAGGGCCGAAAAAAAATGGATATACAGGCAGATAAACAGAAACACATGCAAACATCTTGCCTTTTATATATATATATATATATATAATCGATTTTCTGCGCTATTGTAAGAACTACAACCTTGAAACTTAATCAAATTTGATACACTCATAGACAAAGACATAAGAAATGATATTCAGAAGTTTCAAGGTTGCAGTTCTTACAATACTGCAGAAAATCGATATCATATATATATATATATAAAAGGCAAGATGTTGGTGTGGGTGTCTGTTTATCTGTCTGTATGTCCTTTATACAAATCCACAATTTTTATCCGATTTTCACCAAACTTCCCACAATTATTCTTTAGGCTGAGTCTGAGCTCCAGGACCATGGATTAGTTTTAAAGCTTTCATTACACCCAAGCAATGCCGGGCTATACTGCTAGTATATATATATATATATATATATATATATATATATATATATATATATATATATAATGATTGGTAAATTGTCGCACTTCTTTTATTATTTCAAATATTCTTTAGGCTGAGTCTGAGCTCCAGGACCATGGATTAGTTTTAAAGCTTTCATTACACCCAAGCAATGCCGGGCTATACTGCTAGTCAATATATATGTTACTGTCATTTTAGACAGCATATCAATATAAATATTTTGCAATCATTGCTTAAGGCATAGGCCCACTCGTATATTATAATGATGCAGCATCTTCACAGAAAATTGATATTTTAAATTTGTTTATCTCCTAGTCACCAAAAGGAGGACTTGTAACAAACTAGTGTTTATTTTATCTACATTGTTACTAAAAGAACAAGCCTTGCCACTACTAATGCTACTTGATTAACAATTCTTTTCGTTCGACTGCAGTGATTGAACAATTAATGAACTCAAAAAGCTTCAGCAGAAATTTTTACACTGAGCATTTACCAGAAAATTTCCTTTCCTCTGGTTGAATTTCTTTTCTTCACTAAGTGCTAATCTTATTAAGAATTGAAAATACCGAATGCCTGAAGGCTGCCACTTACATGTCTTCGGTTATTGCAAAAGGTATAGATGTCGGAAGATATTCACTTAAACTTAGTGGCATGCCTGCTGTCAAATAAGTTGGCAATGATCAGACGTTTACAGGCAGAAGGGTGTACTCAAATATGCCACATCAAACTTTTCATATGTGTGCGTGTCATATATAAATGTACATGTATACTACATATACATATATATATATATTTGCATATACATATACTACATATACATGTATACTACACTATTTACACTATTCAGACTATTGTCCTTATCTTTGTTTCCATTAGTACATTTTGGCCGTTCTATGCCCCAGCCTTCTTCATGTACTAAAATTTTTGAACCGAAACCATTCATTATGATCACTGGGGTATATCATTCTCATTCCTTGTGCAAAGCCTCTTTTGGTAGTCATAAGTTATCTCCCTCTAACCTGATTCTCTAAGTTACTTGTTCACCACAGCTATAGCCTGGTGTTGAACTCACAATGGGTCAAGTCAGTGAAGCTAATCGACGTCTATATCCACTGGATATAGACGTTGGTTACATATTTAGGGAGATAACTCATGACTATTGTGTATATATATATATATATATATATATATATATATATATTAATACAGGTTTCATTGAATAATATAGACAAGTTCTGTCTATTTATTTTGTGTAAGATCCATTCGTATGATCTGATTAGCTTGATAGTGTTGTCATGGAAAGACGACAAGAAATCGCAATAATTGTTGTTTTTTTTATCAGGTCTGAGCTTTCGGCTTACATAAGCCATTATCAAAGGATGAACATTTAATGTTCAGTGAACATAGAATATTTAAATTATTATTAACAGAGTGGAGTTATACAGAGAAAATTAGACAGGTCCATTTTTTTGTGTCGCACATGTTTCTAGGCCGAGAAGGAGTGGTGGTAATGGGTTTTTCGTTCAATTGAGTGTATAGTGGCATGAGGTATTGGTCTGGGAACTGCTGCTACTATGGTGTAGGGGGTAAGTATAATAACTATGACCTCTCCCGTCGATTATAGGCATTGAAGTATGTTAGTAGAGGTGTCGAAATTTATTTTATTTAGGCTAGGTTTAAACTGTTTGATGCAGATAGCTTCTAGAATTTTAAGTTTTCGTTTATTATTTTCTTGTCTAAGTATATGCGTATTTTCAACAAGTGTTTTCCTAAGAAGCGTGTATTGATAGCCATGGTGTTTTAAATGTCGGAATATGTTAGAATTTTCATTTTAAGTGCAATGTAAGTCTCCGCGAAAGCGAGTTAGTAGTATGTCCAATGTAGGTATTATTTAGTTTGTTAGAGATACATTCTCGAAAGGGGCATTTGAATTTATACACTACTTTGTTTTTTTGCAAATCGCTAATGGTGGGGGAGGAGTCGTTGCGGACGATTGAGTTGGATGTTGTAGATTTAGCGTAATATATGATAAATTTAATTCTTTTGTTGGGGTCTGTCGGAGAGATATTAGTGTTTATGAGTTTTTTTTGGATATTTTCATCGAGTTGGTAGTTGGTGTGTATTTGGCTACGATATAAGAGAGTGATATGTTTGGGGTTGGTTGGGCTATTACCATGTGTTGTTTTTTTCATTCAGGTTTGTAAGGAATTGTCGTATTTGTTCATCAACTATGTAGTTAGGAAAATTATTGTTGATGAGTGTCTGTTTTATGTTTTTTAGTTCACTGTGGAAGATGTGTTTTGTAGACGAGTTGGTTTTTGCATGATGTAGTAGATTTTTTTATGATTGCTAATTTGTAATAGTGGGAGCATTTGCTAATATAATTAAGTTCCCAGACCAATCGCTCATGCCACTATACACTCAATTGACCAAAAAACCCACTACCATCATTCCTTCTTGGCCTACAGCCATGTGCAACACAAAAAATGGACCTGTCTAATTTTCTCTGTATAACTCCACTCTATTAATAATTTAAATGTTCTATGTTCACTGAACATTAAATGTTCATCCTTTGATAATGGCTTATGTAAGCCGAAAGCTCAGACCTGATAAAAAAAACAACAATTATTGCGATTTCTTGTCGTCTTTCCATAACAACACTATCAAGCTAATCAGATCATACGAATGGATCTTACACAAAATAAATAGACAGAACTTGTCTATATTATTCAATGAAACCTGTATTAATGAAAAAATGCTGCCAAAATACACACAATATATATATATATATCAGCATGTAATGTGGGTATAGAAGAATCCAAAAGAGTATCCTGTACATACAGTGGTAGGATAACACTCTAAGAGATCTTTAAATATATATGTATATAAATACAGAGCAAATATAAGAAAAATTAAGGCAGACATGTTATTTCATGGTAAATCCGAAGTATAGGCCTATTTCAGGCAAACCTTCATCAGCTTCTGTCTTTATTGTACAAAGGATTTATATATATATATATCATGGAAAATCCCGAAGATTAATGAAATGCTTTAACACCCGACACATTGAACCTATTTGATGGAACATTATTTTTAATTGATACTTGAATTTAAGTAGAGATTTTGTTTTTTTAATCAAACAGTATATTAAAAATAATGCTCAAACAAAAAAATTCAGTATGTCGGTTGTTAAAGCATTTCATTAATCTTTGGGATTTTCCGAAACAATATATAAATATACAAATATGTATATCTATATATCATATAAATATACTGATGAGCTGTGATACACCCTGATTGAGCACTCTGGAAGAAAGGTAGACTTTGAAAAACAGTAGCCACTCTAATGTGTACGCATCGCTCATTTCAGTAAAAATGAAATTTGAGCACTCTAGCTAATGGGCACGTAATATGATATGCACTAAAAAAACTGCCTTCTTCCACCGAATGCCCCTTGGCCCAGGGGTAGAGTCGTCGACTGACGCCAAATCAGTCCGGTTTTGAGCCTGGGTTGTGTAGCAATCGGAGTCTAACCATACTGATGAGCTGTGATACAGTGAAACAGATCTGTCTGTGGATGACAATAATATATATATATATATATATATATATATGTTAATAAATATAGATATTATTCTACAGGACTCAGTGTGTATGAGCACTACGCAATCATCATGGGCATATTGAAAATTGACTAAGAGATTTGAATTTAAGTTCACTCGATGTTTGTGGAAGTTAAATCTTATAGCGGTAGGATACTATTTTTTAATTCATATAAATAGATAAAAATTACATGGATATTTTTTTTTAATTTTAGAAATAAAAATTAAAAAAATAAGTTCAAGGAGATATGTTCAAATGTGGGTAATTCATAATTATTATTAGTAATAAATATTTGTGTGGGAAAGAAAGAAAGCAAAGAATGAGAAAGAAAGAAACAAGGAATCTGTGTTAATCTGGGTCAAAGTACTTGAGTAAGTATTTTTTCTATAGCAGGTCATATATATATATATATATATATATATATATATATATATATATATATAGGTCATCAATTTGCATTTTTTGTTTAGTAAATTAGGGTTTAAAAGACATAATTTACATGTAACGTCTTTTAGACATAACTGTCTTCATTTTTTAATAATTTTTAAATTATTTTATCTTCATTTTATTTTAGTCTAATTATATTATACACTTTATAAATTAAAAAATAGTACCCTGATAGTGTACGACTTAAATTCTACAAACATCAAATGAACTTAAATTCAAGTCTTTTAAACGGTCGGTTTGTAATGATTGCATATTACCATGAAGATAGGAAAATATGCATATTTATTAACAAATAATTAATAGCTATTTTATACTATACTAAGCACTATTTCATTAACACCTGAATTATATATTTTTATAGATGTGCATATACTTGTGTGCACATCCAAAGGTATATTTATTTATACACATGCCTATATATATATATATATATATAGTGTATCGAGGCAGCAAATAATTTTGTAAACATATACTGTTAAATATAAGAGACAATGAATGTTTATTATGTTTAATCATGAATTAGAAGAGCTCATGATTAAACATAATAGACATTCATTGTCTCTTATATTTAACAGTATATGTTTAGAAGATATATATATGTATATAAGAAAAATTAAGGCAGACATGTTATTTCAGGGTAAATCGGAAGTATAGGCCTATTTCAGGCAAACCATCATCAGCTTCCATCTTTATTGTACAAAAGATTTTGTACAATAAATAATGGTTCACCTGAAATAGGCCTATACCATGAAATAACGTGTCTGCCTTAATTTTTCTTATATTTGCTCTATATATATATATATTTAGAGTTCTCTTAGAGAGTTATCCTACCACTGTATGTACAGGATACTCCTTTTGGATTCTTCTATATCTACACCGCATGCTGATATATATATATATATATATATATATACAGTAACATACTTATTATAGTAGTTAATAAGAAGAAGAAATTTTTTTTGCTACACAAGAGCTGTCATGTTTCAGTGTTATTTTTAGCACCTCCTCAAATGATATACCCATGTCAAGTATATTACCTGATGAGGTGCTAGAAATAGCACCGAAACATAACAACTCTTTTGTCACAAAAAAAATGTTTTTATTATAAACTCTTATAATAAAAATATTAGTACAAATATTGCACTACTACATATCGAACACTTAAAAAGTAATTTCTATGAAAAAGTAATTTCTATTTCATTAGCTTTTCTTACTACTAAGGTATATATATATATATATATATATATATATATATATATATATATGAAACAAGGCTAACAATTTTATTCTTTTGTCCAAATGTTCCATGAGATGCATTTTCTGTAAACCTTTGTTGAAACCTCCCCTCAAATTTACCGATGCCAAGGGGGAACATATTTGGAGTCTATTGATGGACCTAATCAATATACGTTTATTAAATATCAACTCCTATATGGTAGCCATGTAATGCTAGGCTCATTTCAGAGTAGATTTTGTGCATGAGATGAGAAAAGAAAAAAAAAGCCTTTTAAAATATACATCGCTTTTAATTAAATAACACTCTCGTATGCCAAGAGATGTCTTACAGATGCTACAATTCATAGGAAGGATAAAAGCTGGAAATATTTAAGTCAAGAACACTCACATTTTAATATAGATAATAATCATTTAGCTATTTCAAGTACGTAGGTAATATCAAGAAAGGAAATGAGATTTGAACCTTTTTAAGTTTTTGTCTGCATCATAATTAACTTTGCTTTTCACGTGATATACACTCAGAATCTAAAGTGAAATCTAACCTATTTTAAAGAATTAATTTGATATACCTGCTCTAGGTCAGTAAATTCTGTTTTTGTTTCTTCTATGTGACATGTGCCTTCAGGTAGTGGGGAATCATGGCTCTCTACAACTTCCTAAATGCTTTTTTGCATGTCCCATGCAAAAATGCAATGAGGAAAAAGGGTCTGGGGAACCTGATACTAACAAGCCAGATAGAGGGAAAAAGAGAGAGGGGAAAGCAGCGGATAACATATTTGAAGGGCCTGAGCAGGTGAATGACAGAATCATCATCATTTATCCATCACACGCAATGGTGCATAGGGCAGCAACTTTTTGTTGCTGTTTCTCTAACAAACTGTTTTTTTATGGGACAATGTTGTTAGCCCTGCACCCAACCCCCAAACCTGAAGGACCGGTGAACCATTCTTGGTCCTTACATTTACAGCACCTGGTATTCCCAAATGGTCACCCATTTAAGTACTGACCAGGGTTGATGTTGCTTAACTTCGGTGATCGGGCAGGAACGGGTGTATTAAACACAATATAACCGTAGACAGATGACAGAATGGGGATTGCATTTTTTTTAGGTCAGACGAAATTATTTTTTTATGAAGAAAAGGCAAAATAGTGTCACTAATGTGAATGAAGTTTTTGTTTCTCTTTCTTTTGTGAAAAAAAGCAAAAATCAGATGTCTCTTTTAAAAGTTTGTCATGAGTGTAAAATGAAAGTGGATATGATTGCCTTTGTTCCTATTTCTTTTGGTTGTTGACAAATTAATGAGGAAGGGAGAGAATCAATTGGTTCATTGTGAAAGAGAGAGTGTGAAAAAGCCATATTGCTTAGATGAAACATACAGTTGACAGCCAATGTCTCTCTGAAGAGAAAGGCAAAAACCGCATGTATTTATATGTTTGTGGAAAATAAAAATGGATCAACTTTTAAGATTTTTTCCCTTGCTCCTGATTGGCTAAGAAATAAGAGCTTGTATTTATTTTGATTCTGCTGACATTGACACATGGTAAAATTTAGTGAGCCAACTGTCTTTTGAAAAGAACTTTTCTATTGGTGAATGTTTCAATGTATATGTTTTTCCTATTAGCTCATGAAAAGTTCTAGGTGTGTGTAAGCTCAGATTTTCTGTTCAATCAAAATCTTTCAAAATCCAATAAGAACCATTCTGTCCTGCTATTCAACCCATAGCTGGGAGGAGAAGAGCTGAATTCATACCTTTCCCAAGATTATTTGCTTGTAGTATTTACATTATTCAGACTATTGTCCTCATCTTTATTGCCATTTGTACAACATTTAATAATAGATCATTCTATTTGTCTATATTTCTGAGATGAGGTAGTATTTACAGTATTTACATTATTCAGATTATTGTCCACATCTTTGTGGCCATTTGTACGACGTTTTATAATACATCATTCTATTTGTCTATATTTCTGAGATGAGGTAGTATTTTCAGTATTTACATTATTAGGACTATTGTCCTCATCCTTGTTGCCATTTGTCCGACATTTCAGCTGTTGTACGCTTCGACCTTCTTCGGGTGCTAGGAATTTTGAACCGAACACTTTATTACAATCACTGGGGTATATCATCCTCATTCTTTGCATAAAGCCTCAAAGTCATGAGTTATCTCCCTCTAACCCTGCAAGTTACTTGTTCACCACTGCTGTAGCCTGGTATTGAACTCACAATTTTAAGAGTCAAGTGAGGAACTAATCAATATCTATATCCCCTGGGCCATGTATCTTTAACACATAACTTCCAGTTGAAGCTTTATGCAAGGAATAAGGATGATATACCCCAGTGATTGGAATAAAGGGTTCGGTTCAAAATTACTAGCACCTGAAGAAGGCTGGAGCATACAACGGCCAAAACATCATACAAATGGCAACAAAGATGACGACACTAGTCTGAATAATGTAAATACTGC
Organism: Ascarosepion bandense; assembly: GCA_037127315.1. Lineage (NCBI taxonomy): Eukaryota > Metazoa > Mollusca > Cephalopoda > Sepiida > Sepiidae > Ascarosepion > Ascarosepion bandense. The sequence continues at coordinate 162,791 of JBBBDQ010001575.1, forward strand.
CTCATCTCCGAAATATAGACATATAGAATGATCTATTATTAAACATCATACAAATGGCAACAAAGATGAGGACAATAGCCTGTATAATGTAAATACTGTAAATACCACCTCATCTCAGAAGAATAGACAAATATTATTTGCTTGTAAGTGAACGTAAGTAACCTGACTGGAATTGTAACTTGGGTCACCGATTTTGAATTCTGAACTGCTATCCGTAACATCAAATTTCATTTGTAAGGAAGAATTTTCACTCGAATAGTTTTGGGGAACAGGCAGCCCCTGCATTCTTAATCTTTTCATTTTTAGGATAAACCATTTTCTGTGGTACATATTTTCAAAATTTACAATTCTGACATTCATAAAAAAAACACATTCAATAATTCTCTACCTTGAGAGGCTCTTGTGCCTTATATTGGGTGAACAACAACATAAAAAATGCTTTGTATAAGCGAAGCTTAATAGTGCATTCCGATTTCGTTTAGACAATTTCTAATTTCACAAATCTTCATTCAGATCTCTTTCGTTCTGGTCTTTTTTTTCTGAAGCATGACACTAAATACTTGTGAGCAAAAGGCAGAAAATAAAATAAACCTTGACTTTTGATGAGTCAGCTCAGCTGACCAAAACACACGAAAAGAAAGAAATTAAGTTTGCCACAGTATTTGTTAACCAGTTGGGTGCCCTACAGCGGCACATCTGCACTAAGTCAGCCGGTGCCAAGAAGATATATCACCAACATAAGCTCCATTATTACCCATTATTGATCAGGAACATTCGCTCTTGTTCTGCAAGAGGAATAAATAAAAAGTTGCTTTCTACACATCCATTATTCTTTGCGTATAACTTTCGTTTTCAAAATTGCAAAGATAACATATTTGGTTTGGCGTAGTGTTATGGCCTACAATTGCAGTAATGAATTATTTTAAAATGATTCTAATGAAAGGCAATCTTTGGAAGTCTTTTATTATTATAGTTTTCTGGAAAATAAGATAATTTGTTGGATTTGTTCTGGCCTCAAAGTAACCAAATTAAATATACAATATGACAAACTGATATATTTTTGGTAGCTTTTGGATATATTTTATACATATATGTAATTATACTTGCGTTTATATATTTCCTTGTTTTGCCTAATGGATGCCAATACCTCCTGCTACCACGGTTTTTCTTGCCACACTGGAAATAATATCAAGATATAAAAACGTTGTCAGTGATTTGATAGTTTTATTAAGTTCATGTCATTCAGCTCATACAATCTGATCAAAGTTTCTGAAACAATCACATTGAAAGCATATGAAATTATTGTTATACTAGCAGTATAGCCCAGCATTGCTCGGCTGTAATGAAAGTTTTAAATCTAATCCGTGGTCCTGGAGCTCAGACTCTTTGGACGTTGGCATGAAAGACTAAAAAGTAATAATTGTTTCCAGTTAAAGCGAAACCATAGACTGAAAGAAAAATGAATGGGTGTAAGTCAAATTTGGATTTCCTGGTATCGATATCAAATAAGCTATTTTCGTTGTAAACTGAAATTTGAAGGCTAAATAAGTCCTTTGAGTAAATGGTATCATGGCTGAGACTAAGAACTACAATTATACCTACTTAGTGCCCAACCAGAAGCAAAAACTAAAATAAAAGGGCTGAAAAAATACAGACATACAGGTAGATAAACAGACACACACACAAACATCTTGCCTTTTATATATATATATATTATCGATTTTTTGCACTATTGTAAGAACTACAACCTTGAAACTTCTGAATATCGTTTCTTATGTCTTTGTCTATGAGTGTATCAATTTGATTAAAATCGGACCACTCCTTCTATTACCCGATTTTTTCGATTATCGATTTTCAATATTTATCAGGGGTACCTTAACACAAACCTAGCTTAGAACACTTGCAGACGCTTATAGTACAACTGTGTAAATTTTCAAGAAAATTGGTTCAGCCGTTTCAGAGTCTATAGGTAACGGACACACACACAGACAGACACACTCACACACAGACAAAGTTTCATTTATAAATAAGTTTAGATAAGAAGGCAGAAGATGGTGATTGACGTTGCATTTAAATATTTTTCATATTTATTATGGTGACAACTCTGGAATACCAAGTGTTCTCAGCTTGGATGTGCAGGGGATATCATGGATAAATATTGCCATAGTTGCATGAAAAAGAATAGACTGATTTTGCAAAAGGGTATGAAAAATGGAAGGGAAAAATAGTACAAGTGAAATGAAATGAAAAAATGGTGCCAGTGGAATGAGAATAGAAAATGGCACACCTAGGTTTGCCTACTACTTAATTGTTGTCAGTCAGTCAAGTGCCATACGTGATACACGCTTTGGGCAATCATGTCTCGAAAGAAACATGACTGACTGGGCAGAAGGTTATCCTGCAGTAGGTTGCCATTGCTTTCTGCAGTAGACTGGTTGCCAGCCAAGGTTATAGAACCCAATCTGTCCTGCCATTTAACTCAGAACCGGAGGAAGGAGAGATAGATTATATGAATTTACTATATTAAGTATAATTAGTGAGGGATCAGTTTGTTACTTCATAACAATAAAAACTGATCCCCCACTTTATGCCCAATAGGAATTTTGATTATATTTCTAACTGTTATATTCAGTCAGTCAGTGAAGTGCTATACGTGGTATATGATTTGGGCGATCATGTCTCGAAAGAAACATGACTGACTGGGCAGAAGGTTATCCTGCAGTAGGTTGTCATTGTTTTCTGCAGTAGACTAGTTGCCAGCCAAGGTTATGGAACTCACTCTATTCTATTATTTAACCCATAACTGGAGGGGAGAAATGGATTAATACCTTTCCCAAGGGTATTTGTGCATAAGTGAATGCCATGAATTCAACTCGAATTTGAACTCGGCTCCCTGAATTGTCATTCCAAGTTTGAGTCAGAATTGTAGTAATTCATGTAAACACAAAAAATAAACACTTCTCCTGCCCTCCCCATATTAAGTCAGTGAAGAAAAGACAGTGCAATTTTTTTAAAAGTAATTCATTACAGTAGATGACGTCCTAGAATTTCTTTTATAGCCAGACTTATATGCTTCAGATGACGTCTTAGAATTTCTTTTATTGCCAGACTTATATGCTTCAGATGACGTCTTAGAATTTCTTTTATTGCCAGACTTATATGCTTCAGATGACGTCATAGAATTTCTTTTATTGCCAGACTTATATGCTTCAGATGACGTCTTAGAATTTCTTTTATTGCCAGACTTATATGCTTCAGATGACGTCTTAGAATTTCTTTTATTGCCAGACTTAAATGCTTCAGATGACGTCTTAGAATTTCTTTTATTGCCAGGCATATGCTTCAGATGACGTCTTAGAATTTCGATTATAGCCAGACTTAAATGCTTCAGATGACGTCCTAGAATTTCGTTTATAGCCAGACTTATATGCTTCAGATGACGTCTTAGAATTTCGTTTATAGCCAGACTTATATGCTTCAGATGATGTCTTAGAATTTCGTTTATAGCCAGACTTAAATGGTTCAGATGACATCCTAGAATTTCTTTTATTGCCAGACTTAAATGCTTCAGATGACGTCTTAGAATTTCGTTTATAGCCAGACTTATATGCTTCAGATGACGTCCAAGAATTTCTTTTATTGCCAGACTTAAATGCTTCAGATGACGTGTTAGAATTTCGTTTATAGCCAGACTTATATGCTTCAGATGACGTCTTAGAATTTCGTTTATAGCCAGACTTATATGCTTCAGATGACGTCTTAGAATTTCGTTTATAGCCAGACTTAAATGGTTCAGATGATGTCCTAGAATTTCTTTTATTGCCAGACTTAAATGCTTCAGATGACGTCTTAGAATTTCGTTTATAGCCAGACTTATATGCTTCAGATGATGTCTTAGAATTTCGTTTATAGCCAGACTTATATGCTTCAGATGACGTCCTAGAATTTCTTTTAGTGCCAGACTTAAATGCTTCAGATGACGTCCTAGAATTTCTTTTATAGCCAGACTTATATGCTTCAGATGACGTCTTAGAATTTCGTTTCTAGCCAGACTTATATGCTTTAGATGACGTCTTAGAATTTCGTTTATAGCCAGACTTAAATGCTTCAGATGACGTCCTAGAATTTCTTTATAGCCAGACTTATATGCTTCAGATGACATCCTAGAATTTCTTTTATTGCCAGACTTATATGCTTCAGATGACGTCCTAGAATTTCTTTTATAGCCAGACTTATATGCTTCAGATGACATCCTAGAATTTCTTCATAGCCAGACTTATATGCTTCAGATGACATCCTAGAATTTCTTTATAGCCAGACTTATATGCTTCAGATGACATCCTAGAATTTCTTTTATAGCCAGACTTATATGCTTCAGATGACATCCTAGAATTTCTTTATAGCCAGATTTATATGCTTCAGATGACATCCTAGAATTTCTTTTATTGCCAGACTTATATGCTTCAGATGACGTCCTAGAATTTCTTTTATAGCCAGACTTATATGCTTCAGATGACATCCTAGAATTTCTTTATAGCCAGACTTATATGCTTCAGATGACATCCTAGAATTTCTTTTATAGCCAGACTTATATGCTTCAGATGACATCCTAGAATTTCTTTTATTGCCAGACTTAAATGCTTCAGATGACATCCTAGAATTTCTTTATAGCCAGACATATGCTTCAGATGACATCCTAGAATTTCTTTTATTGCCAGACTTAAATGCTTCAGATGACGTGTTAGAATTTCGTTTATAGCCAGACTTATATGCTTCAGATGACGTCTTAGAATTTCGTTTATAGCCAGACTTATATGCTTCAGATGACGTGTTAGAATTTCTTTTATAGCCAGACTTAAATGCTTCAGATGACGTCCTAGAATTTCTTTTATTGCCAGACTTAAATGCTTCAGATGATGTCTTAGAATTTTGTTTATAGCCAGACTTATATGCTTCAGATGACGTCTTAGAATTTCGTTTATAGCCAGACTTATATGCTTCATATGACGTCCTAGAATTTCTTTTAGTGCCAGACTTAAATGCTTCAGATGACGTCCTAGAATTTCTTTTATAGCCAGACTTATATGCTTCAGATGACGTCTTAGAATTTCGTTTCTAGCCAGACTTATATGCTTTAGATGACGTCTTAGAATTTCGTTTATAGCCAGACTTAAATGCTTCAGATGACGTCCTAGAATTTCTTTTATAGCCAGACTTATATGCTTCAGATGACGTCTTAGAATTTCGTTTCTAGCCAGACTTATATGCTTTAGATGACGTCTTAGAATTTCGTTTATAGCCAGACTTATATGCTTCAGATGACGTCCTAGAATTTCTTTTAGTGCCAGACTTAAATGCTTCAGATGACGTCCTAGAATTTCTTTTATAGCCAGACTTATATGCTTCAGATGACGTCTTAGAATTTCGTTTCTAGCCAGACTTATATGCTTTAGATGATGTCTTAGAATTTCGTTTATAGCCAGACTTAAATGCTTCAGATGACATCCTAGAATTTCTTTTATAGCCAGACTTATTTGCTTTACTTTAAAATTCAGGTCATTCTGATGTGTTTTTTCTTTAATAAAATAATTTAATCCTTGAGATGAAAACTACAAAATCTAAAGCAAAAAATCTCAAACATATTCGCTATGGAAGCATCAAACAATTCTAAAGTACTTTCATTAACTAATTATTTGTTGAAGATTTTTATTATTATTATTACTCAAGTGTATTCTCTTAATTTTGGCTAATTAAACAGAAAAAAATGAATATCTGCCTCAAAATCTGATATCAAGAAAAAAATGTTTTTTCCCACAATAAAACTTTTCATTTGCTATTTCTATAGACCATTTTCTTAAATCGAGTGAGATTTGTTAACTTTAACAGATTGAAAAATCCAAAAAGAGAAAAGAACATCTTAAAGAACAGTAAAAGAAAGAAAAACAAAATTAATTCTTTTCTAACTAAAAAATAATCAAGTCCTATTTTTCCGTTTGCCTTCCACTCTTGTCTTAATTGCAAATTAATATTCACTTTAATTGCAATAACTATGGATAATATTCAGTCTTTAATGTATTAAAAAGATCCATTATGAAATTTTTGAAAAAATTTAAAAAAGTAAAATTTCTGGGCGTTTTCTTATTTTTTTTTTTCTTAATATCAATTTAATAGTTTAATTTTTAGAAACCACCACAGAAGGATCAGACTAAGAAATATTCACCAAAGAAAATGTTTGAATTTTCACTGAAGAACTCTATTTTCCCACCTTGCTATTAATTTAATTCTCGTTTTAATTGTTTAATAAATTAGCTTTTCTATGACAGTTGAATGATTTTGTTACCCCACTGACAAATTACACTTGTCCCCAATTTGAAATAATTTAGAAAACTATCATGCTGATTAGATGCATTTAAATCATAAAATATAGTAGTACTTCAGAAAAATAGGATTTTAAGTAATTAATACCTGATGAAATAAGAAAGGTTTTTATATCCAGATTAATTATAAACAAACAGAATATCTACTCAAATAAAATACTATATACATATTATTCTACGTCTAAAACGTTATTCGAGTAGACGTAACTCTAATCACCCTAAATCTATTGTAAAACAAATACCCAAAACAGTCAAAATTAGAATTAATAGATTATCTTCTAACACAGAAATATTCACTGAGAATAAAACAATATACAATGAAGCCCTAAAGAGGAGTGAATTAAGGATGAAATATACTTTTTTTTTTTTAATCGTATCACCCCGAGCAAGACGGTAACGCCACTGATGTACAGGGGGCTACGTAATAGTGAAAAGATCGGAAAAGAGAAAGCCGGAAATCACATCCTAAACAGGGAACAAGGGATGAGCCTCTTAACCTGTTCAATAGACATGGGTGGAGTGTGAACCGGGCGATAGATAGATCTATCTACTCCAATTGAAAAAAGAACAAGAAAACAAAGTGAGAAGATTGGGAAAGAGAAAGCCGGAAACCACATCCTAAACAGGGAACAAGGGATGAGCCTCTTAACCTGTTCAATAGACATGGGTGGAGTGTGAACCGGGCGATAGTTTAGTCTATCTACTCCAATTGAAAAAAAAACAAGAAAACAAAGTGAGAAGATTGGGAAAGAGAAAGCCGGAAACCACATCCTAAACAGGGAACAAGGGATGAGCCTTTTAACCTGTTCAATAGACATGGGTGGAGTGTGAACCGGGCGATAGATAGATCTATCTACTCCAATTAGATCTATCTACTCCAATATACGAAGAAAGATTGAGAGACAAAACTAGAAACAAAAGTAAAGTTAGAAAAAGAAAAATAATATCGTTCAACCCTCCTTTCTACAAGTTGTCCAATGTAAACATAGGTAAATACTTTTCAAATTTAGTTAGCAAACACTTCCACCAACACCACCTCTTAAGTAAATTATTCAATAGAAAAACTCTTAAAATTAGTAATTCTACCACAGAAAACATGCAAAACATAATTAATTCACATGATAACAAATTACTTAGAGACTTGTTTATCAAACCTTCCTGGAATTACATCAATAAAAGAAATTGTCCAGTTGATGGCAGGTGTAATTCCGAAAAAGCAATCTATGAAGCCACTATTTGTCCAGTGGAAGACCCCAACAATAAAAGAGTTTATATATAGATATCTTTGTGTCGTATCTTGTCGAATGCCTTCGCATAGTCATACGACACAAAGAATTGATGGAGATGCTCGGCAGCCTAGACATTTTCGGGAAAGACATCAGAGTAATTAAGAATCTCTACTGGCAGCAAACGGCCTGCATATGGACAGGTAACGATCTCAGTAGATTTACAAAGATAGAAAGAGGCGTAAGACAAGGATGTGTCTTTTCACCAGATTTGTTCAACCTGTACAGCGAGAATATTTTGAAAACCCTAGACGACACGCCAGGATTTGCTATTGGAGGCCACAACTTGAACAACATAAGGTATGCAGATGATACAGACACGGAAAGGAAACTGCAGGACCTCCTACAGAAGGTAGCGGTGGAGAGTGACAAAAAAGGAATACAAGTAAACTTTAAGAAAACCGAATGCATGGTCATCAGCAAAAGGTGCAACCCAAAATGCCAAATACAGGTGGGGGATACCAGAATAAAGCAAGTACAAAAATTTAAATATCTAGGAAGTGTTCTAACAGGAGATAGAAAGTGCAACACGGAGATCCGAAGGCGAATTGGCATGGCAAAGGGCACGTTCCAGAAGATGAGCAAAGTACTAACACACAGGAAAATTTCACTAGAAACAAAGAAATGCGATGCGATGTCAGTTCTTCAATACGGTAGTGAGTGCTGGACAATACCATCGAAAATGAGCACAAAACTGGAAGCAGCAGAAATGTGGTTCTACAGAATGATGCTGCGGATATCATGGACTGAACATGCAAGAAACAATGAGGTGTTGGAAAGAATGGCAACCAAAAGGAAATTAATACCGAGCATCAGGAAGAGACAATTGAAGTTCCTTGGACACGCAATGAGGAAGAAGAGTTTGGAGAACCTGATACTGACTGGCCAGGTAGAGGGAAAGAGAGACAGAGGAAGGCAGCAGATAACATATTTGCAGAGCCTGGTCGGGTGGATGATAGAACGGGGGTTACCAGGATTAACGGGAACAAGGGATAGGGAGACATGGAGGGCCTTGATCGACTACATCCTGAAGGGACAGGGCACATAGAAGAAGAAGAAGAAGAAGATATCTGCAGGTAGTTGGAAGCAGAGACTGTACAACCACAGACAATCTTTTCCCAATGCCTCCTTAAAACATCAAACTGCTCTATCTAAGCAATATTGGAATATGAAAGACGGAGGATTTACCCCACTGGTCAGATGGAGGATTGTGAAATATGCCAATACCCCCAACAATTTCAGGGATATTTGCAATTTATGCCTGGAGGAAAAATTGTTGATTATTAAATATAACAATCCTAAGGAACTTCTTAATCAGCGGAATGAATTAATATTTACATGCAGACACAAAAATAGATATAAAATAGTCTAGATAAATCCTGATTATGATTTGAATTTTGAAATATTAAGAAACTCGACAAGGACTTCAGGTTTTCTAATGAGATACTGACTATCATTGTTTTCAAGTCATTTACATTCATTAACATTTAAGGATACCATCAACCTTTTTAAATTAATTTTTAAACTTTGCTTTAAATGTCTATTTTCTAGTTTGTGTGCTTGAATTATATGAAGAAAATTTCACGGCCTGTATAAGTGTTGTATAAACAAAAATACATAATATTTGTTCTTATTTTTGGAGGTAAAAAAAAAATTTTAAAATCGTTTATATATAATATACAGTACTGAGCAAAAGTATTAGGACAAGAACTATTTTATCTTTTATAAGGCATATTGACAGAAAATAAACGATTTCATTAAAGTAATTTTATTTGATTTACTCAACAAATGATTTAACAAGAAAAAAATACTTGTTAGAAAATAAATTTAATATAATAGACTTTTGCTTTGAAATAATAAAATAATTGTGACAATTTACTAATCGCACCTAGTATATCTATATCTATATCTATATATATATATATATATATATATATATATATACAGTACTGTGCAAAAGTATTAGGACAAGGACTATTTTATCTTTTATAAGGCATATTGACAGAAAATAAACAATTTAAGGTAATTTTATTTGATTTACTCAACAAATGCTTTAACAAGAAAAAAATACTTGTTACAAAATAAATTTAATATTTACTATAATAGCCTTTTGCTTTGATCACAGGCTTCATTCTGTCAGGCATTGACATCACAAGCTTCTTCAATGTATCTAATGGTATCTCCTGCCAAGCAGCTTGTATTTGTTCCCAAAGTGTGTCTTGCAAAGCAACATTAGATTTATCAATTTTTCTTTTATCTAAATTATTCCATAGATGTTCAATAGGATTGAGATGAGGGCTTTGTGGGGGCCAATTCAAATTCTGAAGCCTTCCTTCCTCTCCATTTTTAGTTAAATAATTCTTACAAAGGTTTAACTTTTCACCTTGTATTTGAATTTCAGTGAGGTTTTTAGGAAAATCACCCCTGCCCTAATACATTTGCACACTACTGGTAGTGTACAAAACTGTTAGGACAGGGGAGATTTCGATGCCTCATAAAAGATAAAATAGTTCTTGTCCTAATACTTTTGCACAGTACTGTATGTGTTCATCTTGGGGTTCTCAACAAGTTCCAGAGGAGGAGCTGCAATTTAATGTCCCAATTTAGCAGTTGACCTTCAGTTATATTCTCAATGATGGGATGTGGCTACCCTCTGCCTTTTCTACAAATGTTTTCATGGATTCTGATTTGACAAGTTTTACTCCCTAGTGCCCCACCTTTATGAATGTACTAGTGCAACTAGATCCCACCTTTTTAAAATCAAAATAGGTAAATTTAACTGCCACTTCTTCTCTAGTAGGTTCTTTTCTTGCACATCACGTCTGTGGAACTCCTTTCCCCATGATTTTTTCCCTGATAGCTATGATCTCCAGTGGTTTAAGTGCATCATTAATTACCATCTTCTATCTTTTTGACTCTCACCTCTCCCATACTCTTTCTTCATCATCGTCTGTAATGTTTTTTTTTCTTTCCTCTCTTCCCTCTCCTCTCTCTGCAATCCCCTGTGAAGTAGATTATTTAAACTGTTTGGACTGTTGTCCTCATCTTTATTGCCATATTCACTCCTTCAACATCTGTCTATATTTCTGAGATGAGGTATTGTAACTATTTACACTATTTACATTGTTTGGACTGTTGTCCTCATCTTTATTGCCATATTCACTCCTTCAACATCTGTCTATATTTCTGAGATGAGGTATTGTAACTATTTACACTATTTACATTGTTTGGACTGTTGTCCTCATCTTTATTGCCATATTCACTCCTTCGACATCCGTCTATATTTCTGAGATGAGGTATTGTAACTATTTACACTATTTACATTGTTTGGACTGTTGTCCTCATCTTTATTGCCATATTCACTCCTTCGACATCTGTCTATATTTCTGAGATGAGCTATTGTACAAAATTTTCATAAACATAGCAATAAAGATTAGGCCAAGAGTCCAAACAGTGGAAATAATGTAAATTCTACCGTATTTCAAAAGTATAGACAAATAAAGGGTTTGGATCAATTTTTCTAACATCTTCAGAAAAGGCCGGAGAGTACAATGGACAAAACATTGTAAACATGGCAATAAAATTGAGGAAAATATTCTGAACAATGTAAATATTGTAAATACTACCTTATCTCAGAAGTATAGACAAATAAAGGATGTGGTTTGAAATATCTAGCAGCTGAAGAAGGCCGGAGCGTACAACAGCCGAAACATCATAAACATGGCAATAAAGATGAGGACAACAGTTCGGACAATATAAATAATGCGATTATATAGATTTCCTGAACATTGAGATTTTCTAAGTCAGTAAATGGTTTACTTGTGCTAAACTTGGATTCCCATATGACAGAGATCAATGGTTATAGATCTGTGGAACATTCATTATTCTTTTTCTCGCTTTTACCCAGTAAAATATATATTTTATATATATTTTCTGTGGATCAAAAAAAAAAGGAAGTATTTTTGTAATTTTATTTTGGGGCCTGATACATTTACATGTGATTTACACTACTGAAAATATTCTACAAGCTAATATGATTAAACTTATGCAATACTAGCAGTATAGCCCGGCGTTGCTCAGGTGTAATGAAAACTTTAAAACTAATCCATGGTCCTGGAGCTCAGACTCAGCCTAAAGAATATTTAAAATAATAATAAAATAATTGGTGACAATTTACCAATCGCACCTAACATATATATATATATATATATATATATATATATACTAGCAGTATAGCCCGGCGTTGCTCAGGTGTAATGAAAACTTTAAAACTAATCCATGGTCCTGGAGCTCAGACTCACTCTTTGGATGTTGGCACGAAAGACTAAAGAGCAAGAGTTGTTTCCAATTAAAGCCAAACTGTAGACTGAAAGAAAAATGAATGGATGTAAGTCAAATTTTAATTTCCTGGTATCGACATCAAATAAGTATTTTTCGTCATAAACTGAATTTTGAAGGCTAAATAAGTCCTCTGTGTAAATGGTATCATGGCTGAGACTAAGAACTATAATTATACCTACTTAGAGCCAAACCCGAAGCAAAAACTAAATTAAAAGGGCTGAAAATAATACAGACATACAGGCAGATAAACAGACACACACACACACACACAAATATCTTGCCTTTTATAGATATGTATTATCGATTTTCTGCACTATTGTAAGAACTGCAACCTTGAAACTTCTGAATATAGTTTCTTATGTCTTTGTCTATGAGTGTATGAAATTTGATTAAAATCGGACCACTCCTTCTATAACCCTATTTTTTTGATTATCAATTTTCCATATTTATCGGGGGTACCTCAACACAAAACCTAGCTAAGAACACTTGCCGATGCTTGTAGTACAACTGTGTAAATTTTCAAGAAAATTGGTTCAGCTGTTTCAGAGTCTGTAGGTAATGGATACACATACACACAGACAAAGTTCCATTTATAAATAATTTTAGATTTATTATTTACTAATTTAAGAGGAAATAACTCTGGTCAACACGATTTTTGGTGCCAAGAAAAAGAAATACATATTTTTGCTAATTTGACGGAGGCTGCTTCTGAAAATGGCTTAGATTTTCATTGTAAGTTGCCATTTTGCAAAAAAAGATCAATTTACGATCTTGACTGATCGCAGCATTGAGTTAATAAAGGTCGTAGAAACTCATCAATTTTCAGATCACTTTATGTTAGCTACCTGGGATAAACTATTTTTAAAGTCACTGGTGCCTCCTCAACAGGTGTTTACTCATACAACCAGACTGGCAACTGGGTCCCACCCATTCACAGTTAGATTAACCAAATGCAGACGACAATTCTACTCCTGCAGCTTCTCTCGCACTTCCCGCCTGTGGAACTCGCTCCCATATTCTTGCTTTCCTGACGGCTACAACCCCCAGGAATTTAAATGCTATATCAATACTCATCTATTAACCACTTGACTCTAGCTCTTTCCCCACCCCATATATCCTTCCCTTTCTCCCCACCTATGTATCCGTCATCACACCTGCATTCTCATCTCTATTGCTCCTTTCTAACTGGTTCGTCTTCCTCTTCACTCTCTTCTAATTGATCTTTTTACACTTATATAGCCCCCTGCACATCAGTGGCATTTCCGCCTTGCTCGGGGTGAAACGATTAAAAAAAAAAATGAATAAAGTTATAAATACAGATTCCTGTATGACATGGATCAATGTTTATTGATGTGTAGAACACTCATCATTGCCTTACTCGTAGTTTCCCAGTAAAATATATGGATAATATTTTTTTCTATGGATCCCCCCCACTCCACCAAAAAAGAATTTTTATTATTTCATTTTTGGGTCTGATTCATTTACCTGTGATTTATTTTTGTTCTGTTCTATATTTACCATGTATACCCGGTTATAAACTAATTTCATGTATTGCGGGACTCTTGAATTTTTCGCATGAATTTAACCCCACCACCCACACCCCAATAAAAAAAACTATTTGTGTATAGTGTATTTATCGTGTGCTTGGTCATGCTTATTAAATTGGCCTTGTGACAAACTTATCCAAACTTCTCGCAAGTTAGGATTATCATCATCAGAACTTTGAAAGAATATAAGTATTTCGTTTGTAAAATAAGTGAAATTTTATTAACAAAACAGAATAACATCAATTTGTAAGAAGTGAAATTATTAACTGTGTAAGTGTTCAAATATATATATATATATATGTTTATATATATATATATATATATATAGAGAGAGAGAGAGAGTACAGAGCTAAAAAAAAAATATAGTGCGGAGCTAAGTGAATACAGAGTTCGTTGTTGTAGTGAAATGTGTTTATGCCGAAAAGATTAACTGAGTAGAAATAAAATTTGTGTTTCTTTCTTTCGGACGGCGAGAAAGTGAAAAGAAATGAAAGGCAATGAAGGAGAATTGTACTGAGCGCCGTTGATTTTTAGGAGTCAGTTGAAGTACCTTATTATTGTTGTTGCCTTCTTCTTCTTTGTTGACGGCGAGAATGGTGAGGACGAAGAAGAGATAAAGGACAATAGCACGCAAGAAAGAAAAGGAGACGGAATGTCTGCTTCGAGGCATGTCCGGTTTAGTCAGTCAGTTAAGTGCCATACAGGATGCACTGTTGGGCAATCATGTCTCGAAGGAGACATGACTGACTGGGCAGATGATTATCCCGCAGTAGGTTGCCTTTACTTTCTGCAGTAGACTGGTTGCCAGCCAAGGCTATAGAACTCAATCTGTCCTGTTATTTAACTCATAGCTAGAGGGGGAAGAGATGTATTATATTATTATGATTTTGAAATGGAGGTTCAATTTACTATAATGTTGTATGAGAAACTGATCCCCCACAGAAAATGTTTAAATATTGAAATTTTTCAAATTTTTTTTTTGTCAATCGTAAAGCTAAGTGGGTAATAGATAGGACTACAAAGAAAAATGTAGAAAAAAAAATGAAAAACAACAGAATTAAACATGGTGGGAGTCTGCTTCGGGTCTGTCAATTGGCCTGACAAGTTAGGATTATCATCATCAGAATTTGAAAGAATATAAGCTTTTCGTTTGTAAAATAAATGAAATTTAGTAACATTTAGTTAATAAAAGTCGTTGAAACTCATCAATTTTCAGGTAGGTTGAACAATTTATGTTAGCCACCTGGGATAAACTATTTTTATAAGAATAAAGTTATAAATACAGATTCCTGTATGACACAGATCAATGGTTATTGACAGGTAGAACACCCATCATTCCCTTACTCAAAGTTTCCTAGTAAAGTATGTGGATACCCCGTCCTTAAAAATAAAGAAGAATTTTTATAATTTGGGTTGGATTCATTTACCTGCGATTCATTTTTGTTCTGTTCTATATTTAACATATATCAGTGATTCGAGTGCCATACGTGATACATGCTTGGACGATCATGTCTCGAAAGAGACATGACTGACTGGGCAGAATATTATCTCGCACTATGTTGCCATTGCTTTCTGCAGTAGACTGGTTGCCGAATAAGGCTATAGAACTTAATCTGTCCTGTTATTTGACTCATAGCTGGTGGGGGAAGAGATGTATTATATTATTAAGTGGTAATTAGTGGGGGATCAGTTTATTAATTCATAACAATATAAAACTGATCCCCCACTTTATGCCCATTAGCAGCTTTAATCATGTTTTCAACTATTATATTCAGTCAGTCAGTTGTGCCATATGTGATACACGCCTTGGGCGATCATGTCTCTTTCGAGAAATAACTGACTGGGCAAAAGATTATCCCGCAGTAGGTTGCCATTACTTTCTGCTGTAGACTGATTGACAGCCAAGGCTGTAGAACCCAATCTGTTCTGCCGTTTAACTCATAGCTGGAGGGAGAAGAGATAGATTATATTACATTATTATCTTAAGTATAATTAGTGGGGGATCATTTTATTACATACATGATACACAATTTAGGCAATCATGTCTCAAAAGAGACATGACTGACTGGGCAGAAGACTATCCTGCAGTAGGTTACCATTGCTTTCTGCGGTAGACAGGTTGCCAGCCAAGGCTATAGAACCCAATCTGTCCAATTATTTAACACATAACTGGAGGGAAAAGATGGATTAATATATTTCCCAAGGATATTTATGTGTAAGTGAATGCAAGGAATTCAACTGAAATTTGAACTCGGCTCTCTGATTTGTCGTTTCGAGTTTATTACTACTGCACCACAACCACTCGTGTAAAAACTGACTTCATATATTTTTTTTTAATTATATCACCCTGAACAAGGCAGTAATACCACTGATGTGCCGGGGGCTATGTAAGAGTGAAAAGATTGGAAAAGAGAAAGCCGGAAACCACATCCTAAACAGGGAACAAGGGATGAGCCTCTTCACCTGTTCAATAGACGTGAGTGGAGTGTGAACCGGGCGATAGTTTAGTCTATCTACTCCAATTGTAAAAAATAAAAAAAAAGAAAAGAGTGAAAAGATTGGAAAAGAGAAAACCGGAAACCGCATCCTAAACAGGAAACAAGGGATGAGCCTCTTCACCTGTTCAATAGACGTGAGTGGAGTGTGAACCGGGCGATAGTTTAGTCTATCTACTCCAATTGTAAAAAATAAAAAAAAAGAAAAGAGTGAAAAGATTGGAAAAGAGAAAACCGGAAACCACATCCTAAACAAGGAACAAGGGATGAGCCTCTTCACCTGTTCAATAGACGTGGGTGGAGTGTGAACCGGGCGATAGTTTAGTCTATTTACTCCAATTGAAAAAAATAAAAAAAAGAAAAGAGTGAAAAGATTGGAAAAGAGAAAGCCGGAAACCACATCCTAAACAGGGAACAAGGGATGAGCCTCTTCACCTGTTCAATAGACGTGGGTGGAGTGTGAACCGGGTATAGTGTGACTTTTGAATTTTTATGCACAAATTTTAACCTCTCCAGCAAAAAATATACTTGTGTATAGTTCAACTAGTCACTAAAAATGCATGATTTTTAACCTCCTGAAAAAAAATTATTTGTGTATAGTGACCCCCTATTTTTCTTTTTTTTTTATAAAACTGATCATAAAAACATGGACTATACAGTCACAGCTGAATCAAAATGAAAGATTCAAGATTAAATTAAACATTTTAATTCATAAAAACAGGATTAGTATTTGCAAATTCATCTTTGCAGAAAACCTAAGGCAAATAAAATATTAATAAATATGAAGAAATATTTAATTTATAAACACTGAAATTATTAAAATATATGAAGCAACTTTAAGGAAAGCATTTTATACTTCTTCATGTGCCATGTCCCTTCAGGACGTAGGGGATCATGGACTTCCACTTGCTCCTGTCCCTTGTTGCTCTTAATATTTTTTCTCTTGGTATCTCTCCCAAGCCCTGCATCTCCATGCAGTCTTCTTCATGTGCTGTGTCCCTTCAGGACGTAGGTGATTATGGACTTCAACTTGCCCCTGTTCCTTGTCACTCTTAATATCTCTCCCAATTTCCATCTATCTGTCCTGTGAGTATTAGATTCTCCAAACCATCTTTCCTCATTATGTGTCCAAGGAACCTCATCTGTCTCTTCCTGATGTTAAATGTGAGTTTTCTTCTCATTCGCATCTTTTCTAACACATTTTTGTTACTGACGTGCTCAGTCCATAGTAACCCCAGCATCCTTCTGTAGAACAACATATTCATCTTTTAAGAAAACCTAAAACAAATCAAATATTAATCATTTTTGCAAATAATTATTTTTTTATTTCTATGATCCAAAGTTAAGGAATCAGAGTTAAAAACCAAGAAAGCTCATAAGATAATTATCATTGCTCACTTGCAGAGATCTGGTTTGGTGTCACAGACTTGATCCTGATTTTTCTTGCATCTCGAATTGCAACTTGAAAATCTTTTAGTTCTTTTGACTTCCAAATTTTATTCTATTTTAAATGATTAATTGTGACAGATTTGCTCAATTAATTTAAGATTTTATCGCCCAAATGAACTTAGACATTGAAGTCATGGCATTGAATACAGTTGAGAGAAAAAATATCACTTTGATTGACTATTTCAAACTATATAGACTTTCAGTTTATAACGTAAGCATAAGCAAAAAAAGCAACCAGAATAAAAACAACAAAAAAATTATTTACACTTATTACTGTTGTCCTCATCTTTGTTTCCATATTCACCTTCAACATCATCCTATATTTCTGAGATGAGGTATTGTAACTATTTACATTATTTCCATTGTTTGGATTGTTGTCCTCATCTTTATTGCCATATTCACGCCTTCAACATCTTCCTATATTTCTGAGATGAGGTATTGTAACTATTTACACTATTTACATTGTTTGGACTGTTGTCCTCATCTTTATTGCCATATTCACTCCTTCAACATCTGTCTATATTTCTGAGATGAGGTATTGTAACTATTTACACTATTTACATTGTTTGGACTGTTGACCTCATCTTTATTGCCATATTCACTCCTTCAATATCTGTCTATATTTCTGAGATGAGATATTGTAAATATTTACACTATTTACATTGTTTGGACTGTTGTCCTCATCTTTATTGCCATATTCACTCCTTCAACATCTGTCTATATTTCTGAGATGAGGTATTGTAACTATTTACACTATTTACATTGTTTGGACTGTTGTCCTCATCTTTATTGCCATATTCACTCCTTCAATATCTGTCTATATTTCTGAGATGAGATATTGTAACTATTTACACTATTTACATTGTTTGGACTGTTGTCCTCATCTTTATTGCCATATTCACTCCTTCAACATCTGTCTATATTTCTGAGATGAGGTATTGTAACTATTTACACTATTTACATTGTTTGGACTGTTGTCCTCATCTTTACTGCCATATTCACTCCTTCAACATCTGTCTATATTTCTGAGATGAGGTGTTGTAACTATTTACACTATTTACATTGTTTGGATTGTTGTCCTCATCTTTATTGCCATATTCAATCCTTCAATATCTGTCTATATTTCTGAGATGAAGTATTGTAACTATTTACACTATTTACATTGTTTGGATTGTTGTCCTCATCTTTATTGCCATATTCACTCCTTCAACATTTGTCTATATTTCTGAGATGAGATATTGTAACTATTTACACTATTTACATTGTTTGGACTGTTGTCCTCATCTTTATTGCCATATTCACGCCTTCAACATCTGTCTATATTTCTGAGATGAGGTATTGTAACTATTTACACTATTTACATTGTTTGGACTGTTGTCCTCATCTTTATTGCCATATTCCCTCCTTCAACATCTGCCTATATTTCTGAGATGAGATATTGTAACTATTTACACTATTTACATTGTTTGGATTGTTGTCCTCATCTTTATTGCCATATTCACTCCTTCAACATCTGTCTATATTTCTGAGATGAGGTGTTGTAACTATTTACACTATTTACATTGTTTGGATTGTTGTCCTCATCTTTATTGCCATATTCACTCCTTCAATATCTGTCTATATTTCTGAGATGAAGTATTGTAACTATTTACACTATTTACATTGTTTGGATTGTTGTCCTCATCTTTATTGCCATATTCACTCCTTCAACATCTGTCTATATTTCTGAGATGAGGTGTTGTAACTATTTACACTATTTACATTGTTTGGATTGTTGTCCTCATCTTTATTGCCATATTCACTCCTTCAATATCTGTCTATATTTCTGAGATGAAGTATTGTAACTATTTACACTATTTACATTGATTGGATTGTTGTCCTCATCTTTATTGCCATATTCACGCCTTCAACATCTGTCTATATTTCTGAGATGAGGTATTGTAACTATTTACACTATTTACATTGTTTGGACTGTTGTCCTCATCTTTATTGCCATATTCCCTCCTTCAACATCTGCCTATATTTCTGAGATGAGATATTGTAACTATTTACACTATTTACATTGTTTGGATTGTTGTCCTCATCTTTACTGCCATATTCACTCATTCAACATCTGTCTATATTTCTGAGATGAGGTATTGTAACTATTTACACTATTTACATTGTTTGGACTGTTGTCCTCATCTTTATTGCCATATTCACTCCTTCAACATCTGTCTATATTTCTGAGATGAGGTATTGTAACTATTTACACTATTTACATTGTTTGGACTGTTGTCCTCATCTTTACTGCCATATTCACTCCTTCAACATCTGTCTATATTTCTGAGATGAGGTGTTGTAACTATTTACACTATTTACATTGTTTGGATTGTTGTCCTCATCTTTATTGCCATATTCAATCCTTCAATATCTGTCTATATTTCTGAGATGAAGTATTGTAACTATTTACACTATTTACATTGTTTGGATTGTTGTCCTCATCTTTATTGCCATATTCACTCCTTCAACATCTGTCTATATTTCTGAGATGAGGTGTTGTAACTATTTACACTATTTACATTGTTTGGATTGTTGTCCTCATCTTTATTGCCATATTCACTCCTTCAATATCTGTCTATATTTCTGAGATGAAGTATTGTAACTATTTACACTATTTACATTGTTTGGATTGTTGTCCTCATCTTTATTGCCATATTCACTCCTTCAACATCTGTCTATATTTCTGAGATGAGGTGTTGTAACTATTTACACTATTTACATTGTTTGGATTGTTGTCCTCATCTTTATTGCCATATTCACTCCTTCAATATCTGTCTATATTTCTGAGATGAAGTATTGTAACTATTTACACTATTTACATTGTTTGGATTGTTGTCCTCATCTTTATTGCCATATTCACCCCCTCAATATCTGTCTATATTTCTGAGATGAGGTATTGTAACTATTTACACTATTTACATTGTTTGGACTGTTGTCCTCATCTTTATTGCCATATTCACTCCTTCAATATCTGTCTATATTTCTGAGATGAGGTGATGTAACTATTTACATCTTATTTGCATTGTTTGGACTGTTTATTTATCAAGCCTTTATTGCCATATTCACCCCCTCAATATCTGTCTATATTTCTGAGATGAGGTTGTAACTATTTACACTATTTACATTGTTTGGACTGTTGTCATCGTCTTTATTGCCATATTCACCCCCTCAATATCTGTCTATATTTTATATTGTGAGGTATTGTAACTATTTACACTATTTACATTGTTTGGACTGTTGTCCTCATCTTTATTGCCATATTCACTCCTTCAACATCTGTCTATATTTCGAGATGAGGTTGTAACTATCATACTATTTACATTGTTTGGACTGTTGTCCTCATCTTTATTGCCATATTCACCCCCTCAATATCTGTCTATTTCTGAGATGAGGTGTTGCACTATTTACACTATTTACATTGTTTGGATTGTTGTCCTCATCTTTATTGCCATATTCACTCCTTCAACATCTGTCTATATTTCTGAGATGAGGTATTGTAACTATTTACACTATTTACATTGTTTGGACTGTTGTCCTCATCTTGACATTGCCATATTCTACTCCTTCAACATCTGTCTATATTTCTGAGATGAGGTATTGTAACTATTTACACTATTTACATTGTTTGGACTGTTGTCCTCATCTTTATTGCCATATTCATTCTAACATCAGTCTATATTTCTGAGATGGTGAGGTATTGTAACTATTTAAATTTCCTATTTACATTGTTTGGACTGTTGTCCTCATTCTATTGCCATATTCACTCCTTCAACATCTGTCTATTTCTGAGATGAGGTATTGTAACTATTTACACTATTTACATTGTTTGGACTGTTGTCCTCATCTTTATTGCCATATTCACTCCTTCAACATCTGTCTATATTTCTGAGATGAGGTATTGTAACTATTTACACTATTTACATTGTTTGGACTGTTGTCCTCATCTTTATTATTGTATTCATCTTCAACATCAGTCTATATTTCTGAGATGAAGTATTGTAATCATTTACACTATTTACATTGTTTGGATTGTTGTCCTCATCTTTATTGCCATATTCACCCCCTCAATATCTGTCTATATTTCTGAGATGAGGTATTGTAACTATTTACACTATTTACATTGTTTGGACTGTTGTCCTCATCTTTATTGCCATATTCACTCCTTCAATATCTTGTCTATATTTCTGAGATGAGGTATTGTAACTATTTACACTATTTACATTGTTTGGACTGTTGTCATCGTCTTTATTATATTCACTCCTTCAATATCTGTCTATATTTGAGATATAGTATTGTAATTATTTACACTATTTACATTGTTTGGACTGTTGTCATCGTCTTTTATTGCCATATTCACCCCCTCCCTAATATCTGTCTATATTTCTGAGATGAGTATTGTAACTATTTACACTATTTACATTGTTTGGACTGTTGTCATCATTTTTATTGCCATATTCACCCCCTAATATCTGTCTATATTTCTGAGATGAGGTGGACAACTGTTTACACTCATTTACATTGTTTGGACTGTTGTCCTCATCTTTATTGCCATATTCACTCCTTCAACATCTGTCTATATTTCTGAGATGAGGTATTGTAACTATTTACACTATTTACATTGTTTGGACTGTTGTCCTCATCTTTATTGCCATATTCACTCCTTCAATATCTGTCTATATTTCTGAGATGAGGTATTGTAACTATTTACACTATTTACATTGTTTGGACTGTTGTCATCGTCTTTATTGCCATATTCACTCCTTCAACATCTGTCTATATTTCTGAGATGAGGTATTGTAACTATTTACACTATTTACATTGTTTGGACTGTTGTCCTCATCTTTATTGCCATATTCACTCCTTCAACATCTGTCTATATTTCTGAGATGAGGTATTGTAACTATTTACACTATTTACATTGTTTGGACTGTTGTCCTCATCTTTATTGCCATATTCATTCCTTCAACATCAGTCTATATTTCTGAGATGAGGTATTGTAACTATTTACACTATTTACATTGTTTGGACTGTTGTCCTCATCTTTATTGCCATATTCACTCCTTCAACATCTGTCTATATTTCTGAGATGAGGTATTGTAACTATTTACACTATTTACATTGTTTGGACTGTTGTCCTCATCTTTATTGCCATATTCACTCCTTCAACATCTGTCTATATTTCTGAGATGAGGTATTGTAACTATTTACACTATTTACATTGTTTGGACTGTTGTCCTCATCTTTATTGCCATATTCATTCCTTCAACATCAGTCTATATTTCTGAGATGAAGTATTGTAACTATTTACACTATTTACATTGTTTGGATTGTTGTCCTCATCTTTATTGCCATATTCACCCCCTCAATATCTGTCTATATTTCTGAGATGAGGTATTGTAACTATTTACACTATTTACATTGTTTGGACTGTTGTCCTCATCTTTATTGCCATATTCACTCCTTCAATATCTGTCTATATTTCTGAGATGAGGTATTGTAACTATTTACACTATTTACATTGTTTGGACTGTTGTCATCGTCTTTATTGCCATATTCACTCCTTCAATATCTGTCTATATTTCTGAGATGAGGTATTGTAACTATTTACACTATTTACATTGTTTGGACTGTTGTCATCGTCTTTATTGCCATATTCACCCCCTCAATATCTGTCTATATTTCTGAGATGAGGTATTGTAACTATTTACACTATTTACATTGTTTGGACTGTTGTCATCGTCTTTATTGCCATATTCACCCCCTCAATATCTGTCTATATTTCTGAGATGAGGTATTGTAACTATTTACACTATTTACATTGTTTGGACTGTTGTCCTCATCTTTATTGCCATATTCACTCCTTCAATATCTGTCTATATTTCTGAGATGAGGTATTGTAACTATTTACACTATTTACATTGTTTGGACTGTTGTCCTCATCTTTATTGCCATATTCACCCCCTCAATATCTGTCTATATTTCTGAGATGAGGTGTTGTAACTATTTACACTATTTACATTGTTTGGATTGTTGTCCTCATCTTTATTGCCATATTCACTCCTTCAACATCTGTCTATATTTCTGAGATGAGGTATTGTAACTATTTACACTATTTACATTGTTTGGACTGTTGTCCTCATCTTTATTGCCATATTCACTCCTTCAACATCTGTCTATATTTCTGAGATGAGGTATTGTAACTATTTACACTATTTACATTGTTTGGACTGTTGTCCTCATCTTTATTGCCATATTCATTCCTTCAACATCAGTCTATATTTCTGAGATGAGGTATTGTAACTATTTACACTATTTACATTGTTTGGACTGTTGTCCTCATCTTTATTGCCATATTCACTCCTTCAACATCTGTCTATATTTCTGAGATGAGGTATTGTAACTATTTACACTATTTACATTGTTTGGACTGTTGTCCTCATCTTTATTGCCATATTCACTCCTTCAACATCTGTCTATATTTCTGAGATGAGGTATTGTAACTATTTACACTATTTACATTGTTTGGACTGTTGTCCTCATCTTTATTGCCATATTCCCTCCTTCAACATCTGCCTATATTTCTGAGATGAGATATTGTAACTATTTACACTATTTACATTGTTTGGATTGTTGTCCTCATCTTTATTGCCATATTCACTCCTTCAACATCTGTCTATATTTCTGAGATGAGGTGTTGTAACTATTTACACTATTTACATTGTTTGGATTGTTGTCCTCATTTTTATTGCCATATTCACTCCTTCAATATCTGTCTATATTTCTGAGATGAAGTATTGTAACTATTTACACTATTTACATTGTTTGGATTGTTGTCCTCATCTTTATTGCCATATTCACTCCTTCAACATCTGTCTATATTTCTGAGATGAGGTGTTGTAACTATTTACACTATTTACATTCTTTGGATTGTTGTCCTCATCTTTATTGCCATATTCACTCCTTCAATATCTGTCTATATTTCTGAGATGAAGTATTGTAACTATTTACACTATTTACATTGTTTGGATTGTTGTCCTCATCTTTATTGCCATATTCACGCCTTCAACATCTGTCTATATTTCTGAGATGAGGTATTGTAACTATTTACACTATTTACATTGTTTGGACTGTTGTCCTCATCTTTATTGCCATATTCCCTCCTTCAACATCTGCCTATATTTCTGAGATGAGATATTGTAACTATTTACACTATTTACATTGTTTGGATTGTTGTCCTCATCTTTATTGCCATATTCACTCCTTCAACATGTGTCTATATTTCTGAGATGAAGTATTGTAACTATTTACACTATTTACATTGTTTGGATTGTTGTCCTCATCTTTATTGCCATATTCACTCCTTCAACATCTGTCTATATTTCTGAGATGAGGTATTGTAACTATTTACACTATTTACATTGTTTGGACTGTTGTCCTCATCTTTATTGCCATATTCACTCCTTCAACATCTGTCTATATTTCTGAGATGAGGTATTGTAACTATTTACACTATTTACATTGTTTGGACAGTTGTCCTCATCTTTACTGCCATATTCACTCCTTCAACATCTGTCTATATTTCTGAGATGAGGTATTGTAACTATTTACACTATTTACATTGTTTGGACTGTTGTCCTCATCTTTATTGCCATATTCACTCCTTCAACATCTGTCTATATTTCTGAGATGAGGTATTGTAACTATTTACACTATTTACATTGTTTGGACTGTTGTCCTCATCTTTACTGCCATATTCACTCCTTCAACATCTGTCTATATTTCTGAGATGAGGTGTTGTAACTATTTACACTATTTACATTGTTTGGATTGTTGTCCTCATCTTTATTGCCATATTCAATCCTTCAATATCTGTCTATATTTCTGAGATGAAGTATTGTAACTATTTACACTATTTACATTGTTTGGATTGTTGTCCTCATCTTTATTGCCATATTCACTCCTTCAACATCTGTCTATATTTCTGAGATGAGGTGTTGTAACTATTTACACTATTTACATTGTTTGGATTGTTGTCCTCATCTTTATTGCCATATTCACTCCTTCAATATCTGTCTATATTTCTGAGATGAAGTATTGTAACTATTTACACTATTTACATTGTTTGGATTGTTGTCCTCATCTTTATTGCCATATTCACTCCTTCAACATCTGTCTATATTTCTGAGATGAGGTGTTGTAACTATTTACACTATTTACATTGTTTGGATTGTTGTCCTCATCTTTATTGCCATATTCACTCCTTCAATATCTGTCTATATTTCTGAGATGAAGTATTGTAACTATTTACACTATTTACATTGTTTGGATTGTTGTCCTCATCTTTATTGCCATATTCACCCCCTCAATATCTGTCTATATTTCTGAGATGAGGTATTGTAACTATTTACACTATTTACATTGTTTGGACTGTTGTCCTCATCTTTATTGCCATATTCACTCCTTCAATATCTGTCTATATTTCTGAGATGAGGTATTGTAACTATTTACACTATTTACATTGTTTGGACTGTTGTCATCGTCTTTATTGCCATATTCACACCCTCAATATCTGTCTATATTTCTGAGATGAGGTGTTGTAACTATTTACACTATTTACATTGTTTGGACTGTTGTCATCGTCTTTGTTGCCATATTCACCCCCTCAATATCTGTCTATATTTCTGAGATGAGGTATTGTAACTATTTACACTATTTACATTGTTTGGACTGTTGTCCTCATCTTTATTGCCATATTCACTCCTTCAACATCTGTCTATATTTCTGAGATGAGGTATTGTAACTATTTACACTATTTACATTGTTTGGACTGTTGTCCTCATCTTTATTGCCATATTCACCCCCTCAATATCTGTCTATATTTCTGAGATGAGGTGTTGTAACTATTTACACTATTTACATTGTTTGGATTGTTGTCCTCATCTTTATTGCCATATTCACTCCTTCAACATCTGTCTATATTTCTGAGATGAGGTATTGTAACTATTTACACTATTTACATTGTTTGGACTGTTGTCCTCATCTTTATTGCCATATTCACTCCTTCAACATCTGTCTATATTTCTGAGATGAGGTATTGTAACTATTTACACTATTTACATTGTTTGGACTGTTGTCCTCATCTTTATTGCCATATTCATTCCTTCAACATCAGTCTATATTTCTGAGATGAGGTATTGTAACTATTTACACTATTTACATTGTTTGGACTGTTGTCCTCATCTTTATTGCCATATTCACTCCTTCAACATCTGTCTATATTTCTGAGATGAGGTATTGTAACTATTTACACTATTTACATTGTTTGGACTGTTGTCCTCATCTTTATTGCCATATTCACTCCTTCAACATCTGTCTATATTTCTGAGATGAGGTATTGTAACTATTTACACTATTTACATTGTTTGGACTGTTGTCCTCATCTTTATTGCCATATTCATTCCTTCAACATCAGTCTATATTTCTGAGATGAAGTATTGTAACTATTTACACTATTTACATTGTTTGGATTGTTGTCCTCATCTTTATTGCCATATTCACCCCCTCAATATCTGTCTATATTTCTGAGATGAGGTATTGTATCTATTTACACTATTTACATTGTTTGGACTGTTGTCCTCATCTTTATTGCCATATTCACTCCTTCAATATCTGTCTATATTTCTGAGATGAGGTATTGTAACTATTTACACTATTTACATTGTTTGGACTGTTGTCATCGTCTTTATTGCCATATTCACTCCTTCAATATCTGTCTATATTTCTGAGATGAGGTATTGTAACTATTTACACTATTTACATTGTTTGGACTGTTGTCATCGTCTTTATTGCCATACTCACCCCCTCAATATCTGTCTATATTTCTGAGATGAGGTATTGTAACTATTTACACTATTTACATTGTTTGGACTGTTGTCATCGTCTTTATTGCCATATTCACCCCCTCAATATCTGTCTATATTTCTGAGATGAGGTATTGTAACTATTTACACTATTTACATTGTTTGGACTGTTGTCCTCATCTTTATTGCCATATTCACTCCTTCAATATCTGTCTATATTTCTGAGATGAGGTATTGTAACTATTTACACTATTTACATTGTTTGGACTGTTGTCCTCATCTTTATTGCCATATTCACCCCCTCAATATCTGTCTATATTTCTGAGATGAGGTGTTGTAACTATTTACACTATTTACATTGTTTGGATTGTTGTCCTCATCTTTATTGCCATATTCACTCCTTCAACATCTGTCTATATTTCTGAGATGAGGTATTGTAACTATTTACACTATTTACATTGTTTGGACTGTTGTCCTCATCTTTATTGCCATATTCACTCCTTCAACATCTGTCTATATTTCTGAGATGAGGTATTGTAACTATTTACACTATTTACATTGTTTGGACTGTTGTCCTCATCTTTATTGCCATATTCATTCCTTCAACATCAGTCTATATTTCTGAGATGAGGTATTGTAACTATTTACACTATTTACATTGTTTGGACTGTTGTCCTCATCTTTATTGCCATATTCACTCCTTCAACATCTGTCTATATTTCTGAGATGAGGTATTGTAACTATTTACACTATTTACATTGTTTGGACTGTTGTCCTCATCTTTATTGCCATATTCACTCCTTCAACATCTGTCTATATTTCTGAGATGAGGTATTGTAACTATTTACACTATGTAACTTAGTAATTGATGCATATTCATAAACACACATATATATACAGTACTGTGCAAAAGTATTAGGACAAGAACTATTTTGTCTTTTATGAGGCATATTGACAAAAAAAAACAATTTAATTAAAGTAATTTTATTTGATTTACTCAACAAATGCTTTAACAAGAAAAAAATACTTGTTACAAAATAAATTTCAGATTTAGTATAACAGACTTTTGCTTTGATCACAGCCTTCATTCTGTCAGGCATTGACATCACAAGCTTCTTCAATGTATCTAATGGTATCTCCTGCCAAGCAGCTTGTATTTGTTCCCAAAGTGTGTCTTGCGAACTAACATTAGATTTATCAATTTTTTTATTCAAAATATCCCATAGATGTTCAATAGGATTGAGATCAGGGCTTTGTGGGGGGCAATTCAAATTCCGAAGCCTTCCTTCCTCTTCTTTTTCAGTTAAATAATTCTTACAAAGGTTTGGCTTTTCACCCTGTATTTGAATTTCAGTGAGGTTTTTAGAAAAACCACCCCTGTCCCAGTACTTTTGCACAGTACCGGTAGTGTGCAAAAGTGTTAGGACAGGGTTGATTTTAAACTTTATTTTGTTGCCTCATAAAAGATAAAATAGTTCATGTCCTAATACTTTTGCACAGTACTATATATATATATATGTATATTTCAAGAATTTTGTGAAATGTCTCAAATAAAACATATAAAAACTGCACCCCATCACCCCCACAGTTGAAAGATTATGTGGATAATCTGAAGAGAGCATTAAAAACAGCTGGAGATACACCATCAGAAAAGGCATTCTAGCAATTTCTAGAAGTATACCAAATTTCTAGAAGTATACCAAATTGTACGAAACAAAACACACCATCAGGACTTTCACCTGCTGAGGTGATGCTCGTGCGCAAGATTTGATCGGTCTTTGATAAATTGCTACCAGGCAAAAACAAAGCCCGGAATACTCCTGTAATTATGAAAAGATTGTTCAAACCCAGTGAATTTTTAAAAATAACATAGCCTATTGGGAACCAGGAACAATTGTAAACAGAATAGGAAACGTGATGTACACTATAAAAGAAGAAAAATTTATGCATAGAAGTCAGGTTAATCAAATTCAAAAAAAAAAGTAAAGAACCAAGCTCCTCACCTTTAGAAAGTGAGAATACTATGGAAGACATCTTCGAAGCTTTCGACATTCAGAAACCTCAAACTATACTGACTGATAATATATGTGTATATATATATATATATATATACTAGAGAGAGATATCTGTAAGATTTTATGTGATCGTAACTCAAGCTATTATTGTCAGCAAATTCTTGGGTTCACATTGAATTGATTCTCTGCACACTCCTTATGAAACTTGGGAGTGATGTCCAGAAAAGGTTGTTTGTCAATACCCAGCCCCAAATCTTTCAGTTCACAACAAAATGGATTTATCAGCAGATAATGCTTAGAAATTTCAATTTATCTATGGATTTTTGTACAGTTTGAACTGACATCTTTCAGAGAATACATTCAAAGCAGCATTTTATTTTGATTGGTTGTTGGTTATCATGTGATATAAAATGGCCACTAGTTTAATGCTGGAAATTATAGCCAGATTTGATATATGCAACTACATTGCAGCAAACAACACTTGAAAAACTTCTTCCCATGAACTACTACTGCTTTGTGAAACTGACTCCCAAGTGGATGCTTTCTCAATCACTACAATCTTAACCTGTTCAGTTTAGAGTTACCCATTATCTTCCCTACATATTTGTATAAACTGTCTCTTACTTGAATGGCTCCCGGGCATAAATGTTGACATAAATACAGAGTATATTCAAGTTTCCTCAAATGTAGTATTAAAAAAATATGCTAACTATAATGGGAAGTAGTTTCATTAGAAAAATGATATTTAATTCTAAAATTAGTTAATTTTTATTTTTTACATAGATTTACAGGGTGGAGGGAGAAATACCACCCATATTTTATTCTATAACATGACCTCTGGCTGCATCCAGTCAACCTGCCTGACCTTTGATCGATTCTGCCTACTCTGTGTGGTTGACCTCAGATTAGCTAAAACAAGACCATTTATTACCACTTGATGAGGATTGACCAAACTTGAGAGGGGTTAGTATATGATTCAAAACTGCAACGACACTGTAGATTTATATATGCTGAAATGTTACAAAATTATAAGTAAGTCAAATATGTAATGGAAAAGAAATATCAGTTGGCTGGTATTTCAGTAGAATATTCATGTTATATTATTTCTATGAAACCATTAGTTTGTTGAATTTGGGAATATCTCTTTTTGATCATCTTCCTCTTATTTCTAGCAGCAAGCGAGTTTTCAAGTCAACCGTATTTCAAACTTCTTCCCAACCTTGCATTCTAATTTTGTTAAACAGCACCCTAACAAGTGCGGGGAAAAATAAGTGTAAGGTTTTCATTTCTCTCACTGTATAACCCATTTATCCATTTTGACTTAAAATAGAGGGGGAGAAAGCACACCCCGTCTTATTTTCTGCCTGCTCTCATCAACTGTCCTGGTAACCCAGTACACAGAAAATTGTCAAGACCTCATTTTGACATGGGGTCACCCATCATCAAAATCCATTGACAGATATTTTGTCTGAAATCATTTAAATATATATATATATGTATATACTGTATTGTGCATTGTGTGCAAAAGTATCAGGACAATGACTATTTTATCTTTTATGAGGCATATTGACAAAAAATAAATAATTTAATTCAAGTAATTTCATTTGATTTACTCAACAAATGCTTTAACAAGAAAAAATATTTGTTACAAAATAAATTTAATATTTAGTATAATAGCCTTTTGCTTTGATCACAGCCTTTATTCTGTCAGGCATTGGCATCACAAGCTTCTTCAATGTATCTAATGGTATCTCCTGCCAAGTAGCTTGTATTTGTTCCCAAAGTGTGTCTTGCAAAATAACATTAGATTTATCAATTTTTTTATCAAAAATATCTCATTCAATAGGATGGAGATCAGGGCTTTGTAGGGGCCAATTCAGATTTCAAAGCCTTCCTTCCTCTTCCTTTTTAGTTAAATAATTCTTACAAAGGTTTGGCTTTTCACCCTGTATTTGAATTTCAGTGAGGTTTTTAGGAAAATCACCCTTTTACACAC
Source organism: Ascarosepion bandense (assembly GCA_037127315.1). Taxonomy (NCBI): domain Eukaryota; kingdom Metazoa; phylum Mollusca; class Cephalopoda; order Sepiida; family Sepiidae; genus Ascarosepion; species Ascarosepion bandense. The sequence continues at coordinate 194,199 of JBBBDQ010001575.1, forward strand.
TACCGGTAGTGAGCAAAAGTCTTAGGACAGGGGTGATTTTAAACTTTATTTTGATGCCTAATAAAAGATAAAATAGTTCCTGTCCTAATACTTTTGCTCAGTACTGTATATCTCAATATATATATATATATATATATATATATAAAAATCATATACCAAGCTCATATATATATATATATATATATATATATATATATATATATATATGAGCTTGGTATATGATTTTTACAGTTTGATGATTGTTGTATTATCTGATTGTTCCTTTTCTTCCGCTTTCTTTGTCATCTTATATTTTGCTTGGTTGTGATTGAGTATTTGCACATGTGCATTTGCAAGTGATTATTTTAGCTATTTTAGGCAAGCAGATTTTTTTGTCAGAAAGTATTTGATATCTAAAGTAGCATCAACAGAATTAACATCGAGAAGATTGTCACTTAGCTTATTTCAATCATGCTGACTTCAAAGATTTGTGAGGGCATTATTTAAATGTCTCCACTCTTCAGGGTCCTTTGCTTTTGTTGTTGTTTCCTAATTTGCCTAATGATTATTACTGCATGAAACGCTGAGTAGCATTTTGATATTCAGTCAGTCAGTTAAGTGCCATATGTTATAGACATTTGGGTGATCATGAATCAAAAATGACATGACTGATTCGGCAGAAGATTTTTCTAGCATAATGTTGTCATTACTTTCTACAGTAGAATGTTTGCCAAGGCTGTAGAACCCCATCTATCCTGCTATTTAATCCATAGCTGGAAGGAGAATGACAGCAATAAGGCCTCTGTGTGAAAGGCATTTCACGCAGAGGCCTTATTCTCCAGTAAGAATCTTCTTAGATTAACAAATGTATGCATAGGTCTTTTAAACACACAACTCAGATTCAAGTTCTCCTCAAAGATGAAGAAGATACTCGGAGAAACAGAAATGGGATTCTACAGGAGGATGCTGAGGATACCATGAACTAAACATGAGAGCAACGACAGGTTTTTTTGAAAGAATAAGAAAAAAAGTCAACTTATACAGGAAGAGACAGTTGAAGATTTTGAAACCCGTCAGTGAATGCTGGACAATATCATCGAAAATGAGGACAAAACTGGAAGCGGCTGAAATGTGGTTCTACAGAAGGATGCTACGGATATTGTGGACTGAGCATGCAAGCAACGATGAGGTGTTGGAAAGAACAGCAACAAAAAGGAAATTGATGCTGAGCATCAGGAAGAGACAACTTAAGTTCCTGGGACATGCAATGAGGGAGGAGGGGCTTGGAGAACCTGATACTGACTGGACAGATAGAAGGAAGGAGAGACAGAGGAAGGCAGCGGATAACATATTTGCAGGGTCTGATCAGGTGGATGACGGAACGGGGGTTGCCAGGAACAACTGGAGCAAACATACTCAGAGCCACAAGGGATAGGGAGACGTGGAGAGCCATGATCGCCTACATCCTGAAGGGACAGGGCACATAGAAGAAGTTGTGGTGCAGTGGATATCGGCTTGGAATGAGAAATCGGGGAGCTGCGTTCAATTCCAGTGTAATTTCTTGCATTCACTTATGCAAAAATAGAAAGGTATTAATTTGTCTTTCCTCCAGTTATGGGTTAAATAACAGGACAGATTGGGTTCTATAGCCTTGGCTGGCAACCAATCTACCACAGAAAATAATGGCAATCTACTGTGGGATAATCTTCTGCCCAGTCAGTCATGTTTTTTTCGAGACATGATCAGCCAAGCATGTATCACGTATGGCACTTAACTGACTGAATGAGGAAAGAAGGCTTGTAGAACCTGATACTAACAAGACAGATAGAGCCAAAGAGAGATAAGGGAAAGCAACATGTGACATACTTGATAGACTTGAGCAAATGGATGTCAGAGTAGTGTTTGGGATGGACAGAAAAGAGAAAAGAAAGTGTTCTAACAGAGAACAGAACGTGCGATATGGAGATACATTCAAAGATACATTCTCGATGCCCAGTAGAGTATTAAAATACTGGACAATTTCTCTAGAAACAAAGAAGTGCATACTAGATTGTTATATGATGTCTGTCCTTCAATATGGCAGCAAATGCTATATAATCTCATCAAAGATGAAGGAAAGACTGAAATGTGGTTTTACAAAAGGATGCTGAAGATACCATAGCTAAAAAACCCAAAGTTTTAGAGAGGAAGGACACAGGAAGGAAACTGATACTTAGCATCAAGAGAAGACAGCTGAAGTTCCTGGGACATGTAATGAGAAAGAAGGGCTTGGAGAATCTGATACTCGCAGGTCAGATAGAGGATGGAAACGAAAAAGAAACTAATACTTAACACCAGGAAAAGAAAGCTGAAGTTTCTGGGACATGTAATGAGAAAGAAGGGCTTGGAGAATCTGATACTCATAGGTCAGATAGAGGATGGAAATGAAAAGGAAACTGATACTTAACATCAAGAAAGAACAGCTGAAGTACTTAGAACATGTAATGAGGAAGGATATACGTTGTGGTGCAGTGGCTATCGACTCAGATCTATAAATTGGGGTGCCAAGTTCAAATTTCATTTGAATCCCTTGCATTCACTTACACACAAATACCCTAGGGAAAGGTATTAATCTGTCACTTCCCTCCAGTTATGGGTTAAATAACAGTACAGATTGGGTTCTATAGCCAGTCTATCACAGAATCTTCTGCCAAACTCAGTCATGTCTCTAAAGAGACATGATTGCCAAGTGTGTATCATGTATGGCAACTAACTGACTGAATATCATAGTTAAAAACATGATTAAGTCTTCTGCTGGGCATAAAGTGGGGGGTCAGTTTTGTACTGTTATGAAGTAATAAACTGATCCCCCATAATTACTACTTAATGATATAATACATCTCTTCCCCCTCTAGCTAAGAGTCAAGTAACAGGACAGATTGGGTCCTGTAGACTTGGTTGGTAACCGAGTTTACCGCAGAAATTAATGGCAACCTACTTCAGGATAATCTTCTGCCCAGTCAGTCATGTCTCTTTCGAGACATGATCACCCAAGCGTGTATCATGTATGGCACATGACTGACATGAGGAAGGGGTGCTTGGAGAAATTGATTCTCATGGGGTGGATAGAGGGAAAGAGAGACACGCAAAGGCAACGCATGACATAAATGAAGGACTTGAGCTGATGGATGGTGGAGTGGCAATTGAGAAGAAGGCATAGAGGGTGCGGAGGGCCATGATCACCCACGTCCTGAAGGGACACGGCACACAGAAAAAGAATAATGAACTTGATAGATAGAGAATCAGACATACAAAACCAAGACGAAAGATAACAGAAAAAAAAAAATCAATTTATATATTTCTAAAATTAAATGATTAAAATCTATTTGTACAGAGCCGAAGAAAAAAAATCCCAGTCATCAAACTGTGGAAGCAGACAAAGTTCAACTTAAGTCATTTTCACAGTTGAAAAACTTCTCTCTCATATAAAAACTAAACATAAAATAGTGACTATATGTTAAAACAGACTAAAACGTATATATATATATATATATATATGTGTGTGTGTGTGTGTTATATCAGCCCATAAATAATAAATAAGACTTATTTCTCATGGTTGAGAAATCAAAGATGAATTTTATGATCTGGAAACTTCAAAGATACATCGCCTCCATTTTTGCAATTCTAGGTTGTATGGCTGAATACAGGCATTTTTAATGAAAACAAAATCATATACACATAGTGGTCCAAAAGTAGATGGACAGTAAATGATAACATTTATTTAGAGATTACATATACAATTGTTACATTGACAATTAAATATATATTCAGGGTGGTCCAAAAGTAGATGGACAGTAAATTTTTTTTTTTTTAATCATTTCACCCCGAGCAAGGCGGAAATGCCACTGATGTGCAGGGGGCTACATAACTGTAAAAAGATTAATTAGAAAAGAGTGAGGAGTACAAACTAGTTAGAAAGGAACAATAGAAAGCTGAGAAAGCAGGTGCGATGACAGATACATAGGTGGAGAGAAAGGGAAGGTTATACAGGGGTGGGGAGAGAGCTAGAGTCCAGTGGTTAGTAGATGAGTATTGACTTTGCATTTAAATTTCTGGAAGTTGTAGCCATCAGGAAAGCAAGAATACAGGAGTGAGTTCCACAGGCGGGAAGTGCAAGAGAAGCTGCAGGAGTAGAATTGTCGTCTGCATTTGGCTAACCTGACTGTGAATGGGTGGGACCCAGTTGCCAGTCTGGTTGCATGAGTAAACACCTGTTGAGGAGGCATCAGTGACTTAACTTCACCTGAGCAGAAGCCATGAAAGTATTTATAGAACAGACAAAGGAAGGCCACATTTCGACGATGGGGAAGTGGCTGCAGTCGAGCTGCCAGATCAGTACCTATCACATTACAGACTCTCCTTTGGAGCCTGTCAAGAACACTGAGGAGAACGGCAGGGGCACCTAACCATAAATGGCAGCAGTACTCCATGCACAGACAGATGGTTGACTTGTATATATGCAGGATGGATTCAGGTGGAAAAAACATCCTGGATCAATATAGTGACCCAACCTTCTTAGCAGTAGATTTTGCTATGGATTGATAATGTTTAGTTTTAAATTACATATACAATTTGAATACTGTTGCCATATTAGGTCAAATGCTCCTCCTCTTCATTTCAAGGTTATCGACGAAATCCAAAGAAGGTTCTGCAATGTAATCGGTCCTGACTTGGCATCTTGACTTCAACCACTTTCTCACCGACATAACATGGCTTCTCTGGCACATTTTTGTGTAGGTTAGGGACCAAAATCATCTCTCAGTTGCGTCTCTGTCCTCGAAGACAGAGTGCAGCTCACTTGTAGCTCCATCTGCAAGGACAGAAATGCATCTGATAAAAATTATACTGAGTAGATGCCTGCTCCTGGGGAACAGTGTGCTGTAGCCACGCCACCCCCCACCCCATTGCACCAGAGAAGCGGACCAGAAGCTCATCACCAGAGCCAGTGCAACCGACAGTTGTGGAGAGTGGGGAATTTTAGTTCCTTCACCTGTCTGTACACCGCCGAGCTCCCCACATTAAAAAAGACCTTGTGTCACATCTTGCCCCAGTCGGAGAATAGGGCGAATATCCATAACATGGCTTTACTGTTTTTTCTGTAAATATTTTCATGGCAACTACTCTAATGAGCTGTGTTTTTCTGGTGCTCCCACAACATGAATTTAAGCATGCTGCTAGATTATCACTTAGGTCCCTTCCTTTTACCACTGAAATAGTTAAATGTAACTCACTTCTACTTCATCAGTTTCTTTTCGCACACGTTCTACCCGTGGAACTCCCTGCCACTTTCATGCAACATCTGTCGTCATCTTCCATGTTGAATCTAATTCATCTTTTGTCCTTTCCTCAAAGACCCCCCCCTGTACTTACATATATATATATATATAATTTATTTGTTTGGACATTATTTTTTTAATCAGTACTCTTATTTGAGTTGAAACCCTTTTTTTAATTAATTAGTATATTTATATGTATATTTCTACCTGCCTGATTATTTATGTTGAAATTTCGTTACAAAAATGTGTCATTTGGCAGGATTTGAACCTGCAACCCCTAACAACATAGAGTAAGCCACGAATTGATCTGGTGCATCTTAGACCACAAATAATTCCACAGTCTAATTAAAGTCAAATCAAGCCTAATACATGCAACATTCGATTTTTCATAAATAACCATCTCTGCTCTGAAATGTATCATTATGTAAACAAATCCTGCTGAATGAAACACACAAACACATACATATATATATATATATTTATATATGATGAAATCTCAACAATATAAGATATGCAAATGACACAGTGCTGATAGCAGATATCGAAAGGAGAATGTAGGTCTCCCTACAGAAGGCAGCAACAGAAAGTGAGAAGAAAGGACAAAGTATAAACTTATAAATAATTGTATATATAGTCTTCAGCAAAAAGAGGACCTGAAAATGATAACTACAGGTTGGAGAAGCTAAAATAAGACAAGTGACGAAATTTAAATACCTGGGAAGCTTCCCTCTGTCTCTTCTACAAATATTTTCATGACTTCTGCTCCGACGAACTTAGGTCACTGGTGCCCCGCTCCCATGAGAATTTACTTGAGCAACCAGACTGGCAAAAAAGTCCCACCCTTTTACAGTTAAATCTACCAAATGCTGCCTACAATTCTACTCCAACAACTTCTTTTCTCGCACTTCCTGCCTGTGAAACTCCCTTCCATATACTTGCTTTCCTGAAGGCTACAACTTCCAGGAATTTAAATGCAATGTCAATTCCCATCTCTTATCCACTTGACTTCAGTCCTTCCCTCGTTCTTTCTACATCACCCAGTGTATCTTGTTGTTTGCAAATAAAGGCTGAAGAATTTCTGTCTGACCATTAGCACATCAAACTCTCCTCCTAGCTATATCACATGAAGAAAGCCTCACTCTCTCAACTGGAATGACTATATTGAATCCATCGCAACATCTGCTGCTAGGAAATTTGATCCACTGTGTTGGAGCAGGAAGTTTTTCGGTCCTTACGTATTATCGGGAGGACCTTTGATTTTTACTTTTTCTTTTTTTTCCCCGCTTATAACACCAAGGAACTGGAAAAATCAGGCTTTCATCACCTCAACGTCAACCACAAGTACAACTTTGTGGATTCGAACACCGGGGCTCATACGCAGACAGTGGAACGCCTATGGGGATCGACAAAGTGGCGAAACAAGAAGCACTGTGGCACTGCACGTCACCATTTGGAGTCGTATTTGGCCGAATTCATGTGGCGGAAGCATGTTGCCTGTACTGATGTCTTTGAGTCACTTTTGGAAGCAATTGCGACGTTCTGGCCTCCGGAATTACAAATGTAATGTTATTTTATTGTTTTAACCGTTTCAATAAATAATTTACTTTAATTTTTGAGTCGTTTTTTTAAAGGTCCTCCCGATAATACGTAAGCACCAGTTTTTCTTTGTAGAATCCATTTTGGACGTTTATAAATGTACTTTATGTCCTTGCATTGAATACTGTTGCCATATCTGGTCGCATGCTCCTGCTGTTCATTTTGAGGTTCTCAACAAAATCTAAAAGAGGATCTGCAATATAATAGATCCTGCCCTGGCAGCACATCTTCAGCCACTTTCTCACTGAACTAATGTGGCTTTACTTTGTCTTTTCTACAAGTATTTTCATGGTAACAACTCTGACGAGCTATTTGCCCTGTTTTCTCTACCACATGTACTTACACATGCTACTAGATTGGCATTTAGGTCCCACCCTTTTACTGTCAAACTAGTTAAATGTAACTGTATCTTCTACTTTAAGAATTTCTTTTCTTGCACTGACCATTTGTGGAACTCACGTCCCTGATAGCTACAATCTCCAAAAGTTTAAATGCAAAACCAATTGCCATCTTTTGTTGACTTGATTCCCATCCACCTCTGATCTTTTTTCCAACATCCCCTGTACATTATTTATTCTCTTGCTGTAACTCCATACTTTGGGTGAAATGATTTTAAAAAATTCAATGGCCAAAATATCATGGATATAACAATAAAGATGAGGATAACAGTCTGAACAAAGTAAATAGGTTAAATCCTATTTCTTTGCGTCTATATTAACCAGAAGTTAATTTGTTAAATGCCAGTCTATCTTATAAATGAATATACATTTTTGAAGAAAATATTATTACCATAACACATTTTGGAAAACAAAACTAGAAGACATTTTCAGTTTTCTAAAATAAAAAAAAAAGATTTTCATTAAACTCTGATTAAATCAACCTTCTCACTATAATCGAACATTAAAAAATACCTTAACACCCCACCTTTTTGACATTAAATAACCCATAGAGGTGTTGATATGCCTTAAACCAAAACTCGGACTTTTTAAAAATAATAACAATAATGCTTATTACAAATTTCTATTCACAAATGACTTTACTTTTTTAATTTTACTTATTTGTTTATCTCAATAGATTTATTTTTTTTTATCGAGTTATCATTGAGCACCTGCATTTTGTTTAAATAAAATAAATTGCTTTCATGGCATTGGGTATCTCACTAAACATTGTTTTGGTTAAAATAATTGGTTCATTTTAGTTTTCTCTTGGTTATATTTTCTTTTTGTACCAAATATGAAATTAACGTGAAAACATATTTGTATGGGATCAATACTTGATTAACAGAGCATATACATATATTTTGAGTCCAAACACTGAAACAGCCATATGATTGTAGAGAAGAGGACATATATAGAAGAAATTATGTACATGTTCTAAAACATAATTTATAATAAATATTCACAGCTCTATACATCATATATCGAGCACTGTATTAAATTAATGTTTTGGACGGAAAAAGTTTTTTTCTTTTTTCTCTCCTCATTCTATACTCACTCCGATATATATATATATATATATATATATATGAGAAAAATTAAGGCAGACACGTTATTTCATGGTAAATTGAAAGTATGGGCATATTTCAGGCGAACCATCATCAGCTTCCGTCTTTATTTTACACAAATGAGATTCACAAAGACCTAAAAAAAACAAATATGGCCACTCCCTTAATAAAGAAATTTCAATAAAAAATACATCAGTCTGGCGAACACACACATATTCATACATAAGCATATATATATGCAATATATAATCAGAGGACACACGTAGCGGCAGACGGCAACAAAAGTTTGAAGATACATTCAGTTTGACAGCTGGATTGCAGACCCGTAGATTTGAAAAGTAAAGAAAGTGGGTTTGGTGAGAGAGAGAGAGAGAGAGAGCGTTAAAAAGAAAGGGTAAGTATCTTAAAGTGTTAACCCACACCGCATGCTGATATATATATATATAGTCATCCGCAGGCAGATCTGTTTCGCTGTATCACAGCTCATCAGTACGGTTAGACGGCCAATTGCTTTTAACCCAGGATTGAAACCCAACCGAATTGACGTCAGTTAGCTTTTCTACCTCTGGGCTATGGGCGCTCAGTGGGAGAAGGCAGATTTTTTTATATGTATATTATCAGTATACATGGCCAATAGCCAGATATATATATATTCTTTTTTATATATATATTCACCTTATAGGGAAAATGTTTCATATGTATTTCAATATTTATTCCCATTCACCAAATATAAATGCTGGAATATGGGAATAAACATTGAAATATAAACAAAAATAAATTTGCCTTTTTTTGCCTGTTAATCAAGTATTGATTACCAATATTCCTGTTCATTTTCTTTCTTTGCAGTATAAAATATCCGACCATCAAAGTTATTTTCATAATTTTATTACTTTCTGTGTTAAGAAAAAGAACATTGAACTTCATTTTTTAATGTTATAAAATATCTAAAAAATTGAAATTTTTATTTCTTCCCCTCTCTTAACTGTGAATATTGCTTTTCCAACTCTCAGGAAACTGATTTTTGTAATTCTGAAGTTAACTTAAAACAAAGCCTTGAGAGCCACTTTTATAGATGTATTTAAAGTCGTCATCAAAAAATCTTTGAAGAAATTTGTTAAAGTGAAACATGTCAGTTCTTCAATAAGGCAGTGAATGTTGGACAATAACAACAAAGACAAAGGGAAAACTTGAAGCAGCCGAAATGTGGTTCTACAGAAGGATGCTGCGGATATCATGGACCGAGCATGTGAGCAATGATGAGGTTTTAGAAAGGATGGAAATGAAAAGGAAATTAATATTGAGCATCAGGAAGAGACAACTGAAGTTACTGGGACATGCAATGAGGAAGGAGGGCTTGGAGAATCTGATACTAACAGGTCAGATAGAGGGAAAAAGAGACAGAGGAAATCAGCGGATAACATATTTGAAGGACCTGATCAGGTGGATGATGGAACGGAGGTTGCATGGTGCAAAGGAGAAAGTGTGCTAAGAGCCACCAGAGATAAGGAGATGTGGAGGGCCATGATCGCCTACATCCTGAAAGGACAAGGTACATAGAAGAAAAAGAAACATCTTAAATTAAAGACACTTTTTTAACTGTTCTTTACTTATTTTATATATATATATATATATAAATGGATGTGCATTGTGGTACAAACAAATAATTTCATATATATATATATATATATATATATATATATGTATATATTGTGGTTCAAACAAATAATTTCATATATATATATATATATATATATATCTTTATTTATCCGTAAATTTAGATAAAACTTAGTGGGGAAATAGCCTTTTTAAACATGTCACTTTAAGGCATGCATTCTTTGACCCCTTCTAAACAGAGAATGAAGAAAATTCTAAGCCCAGAGGTTAGTTTAGGTAAAGGAAGGGGTTGGCGTGTATTGGTTTTTCTTTGGGCTGGGCTGGAGGACAAAGCCAGTCGTAATTCTACCTTATTAGTGGGAGGAATGTAGAATCAAAAATTGTATTATATAGGCTTGATTTGACTATGGTATCATTCATGGCCTAAGATGAGCCAGATCAATTGCTAGCTTCCCCTATGTTGATAGGGGTTGCAGGTTCAAATCCTGCTGAATGATATACATTTTTGTAACAAAATTTATCATAAATAATCAGGCCAGTAGAAATAAATATACTGTTTGATTAAAAAACAGAATATCTATTCAAACATGAGTATCGATTAAAAATAATGTTCAATAAAATAATTTCATATATATATGTATATATAATGTCAATCGCTATCTACTGCCATCCTGATTACTTTTTTTTCTCGCAAATTAGTAATGTTTCTGTTTCTAATTCTTCCACATACTATATACAGTACTGTGCAAAAGTATTAGGACAAGAACTATTTTTTCTTTTATGAGGCATATTGACAGAAAATAAACAGTTTAATTAAAGTGATTTTATTTGATTTACTCAACAAATGCATTAACATGAAAAAAATACTTGTTAGAAAATAAATTTAATATTTAGTATAATAGCCTTTTGCTTTGAAATAAAATAATTGTGACAATTTACCAATCGCACTTAGTATATATATATATATATATATATATATATATATATATATATATATATATAGTACTGTGCAAAAGTATTAGGACAAGAACTATTTTATCTTTTATGAGGCGTATTGACAGAAAATAAACAAATAATTAAAGTAATTTTATTTGATTTACTCAACAAATGCTTTAACAAGAAAAAAATACTTGTTAGAAAATAAATTTAATATTTAGTATAATAGCCTTTTGCTTTGATCACAGCCTTCATTCCGTCAAGCATTGACATCACAAGCTTCTTCAATGTATCTAATGGTATCTCCTGCCAAGCAGCTTGTATTTGTTCCCAAAGTGTGTCTTGCAAAGTAACATTAGATTTATCAATTCAAGAGAAGGGAATAAGAAAAAAGTCAATAATATCCAAGGATAATAGAATAATGAGAAGTTCTAAACATTGTATTTTCACTTTAATTTCAGGTTAAATAAAGACAAAAATTCTCCAACATTTGAATAATTTTTTATTAAGTTGGTTCTAAGCTTTCAGCTCACATGAGCCATCTTCAGAGAGGTTACAAGGACGTTAATATAAAAACATCCACCATCAGCGACGATTTTATCTTGTGTTGACATAAAACTTTGTTAAGAAACGATAACAGTTACCAAAAATAGCCAACGCAGTTCGTAAATTTGTAATGCGGTTCTATATGACATTACACTATGCGAGTGCCTGAAATGTTGACAGAACCATATATTTAAATGCAATGTAATATATTATGACCAGATTTAAACGTGATTTTTTATGTGTGGGTTATTTTAATTTAATGTATATGGCCTCCAATATCTGAAGGTTCTTTTTACTGTGGGTATGAGTAAGGATTATTGTATTATTGACTAAGATCTGTCTGATATTAGCTACATGGTTATGTTTTTCTGAGAAATGTTGTTTAATTGAACTCTGATCAGAAAGGTGACAGGTAAGTCTATAGGAGAGTGTGGTTGTAGTAAAACCAAAATATGTAGTGGGTTTATTATTTGTACCAGAGATACAATCTCTGAACGGACATGTAAATTGATACACTACATTGGTTTTTTGCAGAGAATTTAGTTGTGTGGTTGTAGGGTTATTATGGTTAAACATAATAGACATTCATTGTCTCTCAATTTGTAACATATAATGTGTGTTAGCACGTGCAATACCCTGTTTTCATCAGCCGCCGACCAGGGGTGATGTCACGGTTTTGGTGGCTATGGCAGGACAGCAGCCCCTGGCGCCACCAGGCAGGGTATGAAGATAAACTTGTTGATTGTCTCTCTTGTATATTCTCATAAAGAAGTAAAATATATTTAACAATATATGTTTAGAAAATTATTTGATGTCTCGATACACTAAATTTAATATATTTTCATGAATAATCTAAAATATTTTGATTTGTTTTTACACAGGAAGGCTAAGTTTGCAAATTTGTTTCTGGCTAAGAAGACTGTGACAGATGGACTGATGTATACGACTAAATTAAATTAAATATCAGTGAAATAATGTGCCTACCTAAATTTTTTCTTATATTTGCTCTATATGTATTTATATACATATATATTTAGAGCTCTCTTAGAGAGTTATCCTACCACTGTATGTACAGGATACTCCTTTGGATTCTTCTATACCTACACCGCATGCTGATATATATATCTTTATAAAGGAAAACTCGACATACCATATAAAGTGGTTATAAATTATAATGCATTTTGACAAGTTAATAGGCTCATCTCTTCATATCATAATTATATATATATATATTAATAAATCATTTTACCCCAAGCAATCCAGGACCACCACTGGTGTGAAGGGGGTCTTTTATTTACAGTCATATATACATATATATTTATATATTGTCATCCACACACACAAATATATTTATCATTTATTTATGATATATACATACATATAAGTTGCAAATTTGAAAAAATTGAGCAGGCACTGTTCATACAGAAACGTCTGATCAGTCAGTCAGTTAAGTGCCATACGTGATACATGCTTTGGGCGATCATGTCTCGAAAGAGACATGACTGACTGGGCAGAAGATTATCCCGCAGTAGGTTGCCATTACTTTCTGCGGTAGACTGGTTGCCGACCAAGGCTATAGAACCCAATCTGTCCTGTTATTTGACTCACATTTAAAGAGGGAAGAGAAGTATTATATTATTGAGTAGTAATTAGTGGGTGATTATATTCAGTCAGTCAGTTAAGTGCCATACGTGATACATGCTTTGGGCGATCATGTCTCGAAAGAGACATGACTGACTGGGCAGAAGATTATCCCACAGTAGGTTGCCATTACTTTCTGCGGTAGACTGGTTGCCTACCAAGTCTATAGAACATAATCTGTCCTGATATTTAACCCATATCTGGAGGGAGAAGTGTCGGATTTATACCTTTCTCAAGGATATTTTGTGTTTATGCAAATGCAAAGAATTCAAATGGAATTCGAACTTGGCTCTACAATGTCTCATTCCCTGCATCACAACGCACATGTCACACCACTGCATCACAATGCACATGTCACACACATATAAAAATAAAAGTCTAGATTTATATATACTCACATACATTTTGAAAAACAGCCATATATATCGTGATGTATTGAGTTATTCTCCATTATTTTTCATTTATCTTTAAAAAAAATAACCAGTGGTGTAGAAAAGCAACTGTACTCAACGTTGAAGAGGTCAAAGATCAATTTATCGTTTTCTATTATTTTCAAAGTTCTTATGGATTTGCAAGAAGCAATAAAACGAAAAAAAAAAAGAAGGTTCAGTCGGTCCGTTCCCTAACTTAAACCGACATGATAAACAACTTATACGCCTATTTGACACCAGCATTTTTAATAAATTTGATTTAGACATTATCAATTTTATCTTTCAATAAATACTCCTGCTATTTTTTTTTATCATTTTTATCATTATAAAGCTTCTTTGAGATTTTTACCCAAACATTTGGCAGTTATTTTATTAAATTTTTTAAGATCCATATTAATATTCTGCAGATTCAGGCATTTTATTACTTTTTTTTCCCCCCCACTTCTGCAGGCGTTCGACAGAAAGATATTTTGGACTTATAAATGCTCAATATTTTATAAATCAATTTGTAAAGAATGACGTCTGTATTTTCTCTTTTATCTATTGTGGCAATGTTACAGAACAACTATTTTTACGAAGACTTGGGAGGGAGCTGACCAGCCTTTATAGAGTTCGAAAGCGTCTCTGAGTTCTTGTAGGCAATGAATTGTTTTTCATCTTTCGGCATCTCCCTCACGGGCGCTACTTCCATGGCAAGTGGTGAGTTAAACTACAATCCTTAGTTCCGCCGGGTCTAACCTTCACCGCTAGGACCCACCGTGCCACTTGTGCGATGGGTAAATTGTCGCCATTTTATATCTATGTCCAAAGGCGAATTGGCATAGCCAAAGACGCATTCCAGAAGTTGAGCAGAGTATTAAGAGACAGGAAAACTTTGCTAGAAACAAAGAAGATATTTCTGGAGTGATACGTGATGTCTGTCCTTCATAATGGCAGTGAATGCTAGGCAATATCATCAAAGGTGAAGGAAAAACTTGAAGCAACTAAAATGTGGTTCTACAGAAGGATGCTGCGAATATCATGGATTGAGCATGTAAACAATGATGAGCTTTAAGGAAATTTATACTGAGCACCAGGAAGAGACAGCTGTTTTATCACCGAGGTGGCAGTATAATACCAGATAATGTGTGCTGAATTATCTACAGCACAATATCTGTGCTAATGGATATTAAGTAAAAACAAGATAAACACAGTTAAGACAGAAAAACAATGATTAGAAAGGGTGGATAATAATCATATAGCTATTTCAGACCACAGACCATTCCATATTTGAGAGGACTGGAAGGGTGTCAGCTGCTCTACAACACACACATATATATTTCATTTGTAAATGAGCTGTTATGCAGCCATGGTTTCAACCTTCCGTTGTCTTCAGGTAATTTACAATAACTCATTTTATCATTTTTTTAAGAATGCTCACATAACAGAGATTTTTTGTGAACAGGCAATTTTCGAAATTAGATGAAGTTAGAATGTTTTCATTGATGGATGAAAACGTTCTAACTTCAAATGAAAAATATTCTAACAAATGAAAAATACTCAAAAGTTCTACAATATATTTTATATTGAACATTTTTAATGCAACTGTGTACTGGTCTAATTTAATTATGGCCAAAAACCAAATAATTATGCATATATATATATATATATATATATATATATATATATATATATATTGTCATCCGCAGACAGATCTGTTTTGCTGTATCACAGCTCATGAGTATGGTTAGACTCCAATTGCTACATAACCCAGGCTCGAAACCCAACCAAATTGGCGTCAGTCGGCGACTCTACCCCTGGGCCACGGGGCGTTCAGTGGAAGATGCCAAGAGGATACTCTATATCCATATACTATGACAGACATGGTCAATCCATATACAATGACAGACATTGTCTTTTTAGCGCATATCATATTATGTGCCCAATAGCTAGCGTGCTCCAATTCATTTTACTGAATGAGCATATATATATATATATATATATATAGATATATATGGTTTTTTTATTGTGATCCTGAATCAGTGTTCAAAGAAGTTAATAAATACGTTTATGTATATGTGTTTTTGCATGAAGGGCTAAAAATTTGCTAAGTGATATCATAGGATAATTTTACATTAAACTTGACAATGTAACCCACTGGTTTATTTTTTATAGGGTTCGATGCAGTTTCATAGGAACTTAACTGATCCTGTCATTTTCAAAGTTGGTCTAAGAATTCTTGCTATTCTTGAGAGACTAGTTTTTATTCTTGCTGTTTTAAATAGCGTCGCTAATTATTTCTGAACAATGCTTTCTGATTAGACCACAAACTGATTCCATTAGAATGGTGATATCACCATTAGTTTGATCAAATATCACCATGGTTCATGCCTTCCCCACTTTCTCTTTTACATTCTTCCAACGTGCTAATGTCAAGTGAACTATCAGAAAATCATTCCCAATCTTTCTGCCCAGTGATCTCTTGAAAATTTCTGTTTTAGAAGTTTTCCTGTCAAGGATATAGGATATGCATTGTTGTGTAATGGATATCAGCTTAGAACGAGAAGTTGGAGAGCCGAGGAAAATTCTGGTCAAATTCGTTTCATTCACTTTTGCAAAAATACATTTATGAAAAGAGTATTTTTCTCTGATTTTGCCTAGTCGGTTATTCTTTTTTTTTCTGGGTGGGGGATATGATCAGCCAAGCATGTATGGCAGTGTTGTATCCCGGGAGGGGATAAACCAAGAAAGAACAGTGCAAGAAATAACTCTTAACACTGAGGATATAGAAATAGAGATTTATTATACCTCAGTACAATAAACCAAATACAAGTACACCAACGAACAGTTAACACGAATAACAATTAAGAAGGCAATGTCTCGGTATAGGACATACGCGTCCGTCTTGAGACATAGGCTTCCGTCTAGCGACGTCTAACTCTCATCTCAGCCTGATGGCTACCGACTCTTGTATAATGTCGAATAATCTCGATCAGTCCCATGTAATGATGAAGACTCTCGTATAGTCACAAACACACTCGATCTCTCTGTAGTTCGTTCTCGTCTCGGTCTTTTAAAAACCGGGCCATACCCATTCCTGGTTAGGACAGGATATTCCTCCACGACAATATATATATATTTAATTGGAGTAGATCGATTAATCTATCGCCCGGTTCACACTCCACCCACATCTATTGAACAGGTGAAGAGGCTCATTCCTTGTTTCCTGTTTTCTCTTTTCCAATCTTTTCACTCTTACGTAGCCCCCTGCGTATCAGTGGCATTTTCACCTTGCTTGGGGTGATATGATTAAAAAAAAAAAAATATATATATATATATATATATATATACACATACTAGGCGCGATTGATAAATTGCCGCAATTAGTTCATTATTTCAAAGCAAAAGGCTATTATACTAAATATTAAATTTATTTTCTAACAAGTATTTTTTGTTGTTAAAGCATTTGTTGAGTAAATCAAATAAAATTACTTTAATGAAATTGTTTATTTTCTGTCAATATGCCTCATAAAAGATAAAAAAGTTTTGTCCAAATACTTTAGCACAGCACTGTAGTGTATATATATATATATATATATATATATATATATATATATACATATACGAGGTGCGATTGGTAAACTTTTGCAATTATTTTATCATTTCAAAGCAAAAGGCTATTATACTAAATATTAAATTTATTTTCTAACAAGTATTTTTTTGTTGTTAAAGCATTTGTTGAGTAAATCAAATAAAATTACTTTAATGAAATTGTTTATTTGCTGTCAATATGCCTCATAAAAGATAAACAATTTCTTGTCCTAATACTTTAGCACAGTAAAGTATATATATATATATATATATATATATATATATATATATATATATACTAGGTGTGATTGGTAAATTGGTATATATCCAGTTAACTGACAAACTGCAAAGTCATTTACTGATATGAAGAAATTTTAATTGTTGGACTTTAAATGTCTGTTTCCAATTGGAGTTTTTCAAGTGTTATGTGTGCATGCTGGTGAGAAATAAAAATTTGCGCCACTAATTGCTACCCGCAATTAGTGCGTGTGTGTTTGTGTGAGCTAGGTGATAAGCATTTTCCGTTGTCAGCAAACTGAGGTGATAGCAAATATTAGAATTATGGAAAGTATTAACTCAACAATCACAAGTTAGATGACAGTGTTTGATATGTGACCAAACATGTAGTTAAAAGCTATTCAGTAAAATACTTCACAAAACAGAAAAGTTCAAAAGAGATAACTGTATCAGAATTGTGTTAAAGATACGTAGTTAAGTCAATATGTGTGTTGCATCAAATTTAAAGTTCAATATTTGCAAATTAAACAGTTGTGTGCAAAGAACAAAACATGCATACCTTTAGTTATATGAAGATAGAAACATGAAATGGAATATTCACATTAATATATAGACATTGTTCAGGATTCATGTAATTAGTTTGGAATAAAAAATTGTGTTAGTATGAAAAGTCCGAACAGTGGATCTTTGTATGTGAAAACCAAAAAACCAACCCATTTTATAGTTCACCAATAGAAGGCTTAACCAATCAGGAAGCTCAAAATATTCAATGTGACATGTATAAAAAGCGGTCATATTTTTCCGAGCATTGTCAATCTAATCCAGTTCAGGAGAGTGTCTAATTCAGGAGTGTTAATCTTTGACGTTGTTTCATTGAACAGATTACGTGCCAAGAGGATACTCTATTTCCAAATACTATGATGGACATGGTCAACAGATGCCAAGAGGATACTCTATATCCATATACAATGACAGACCTGGTCAACAGATGCCAAGAAGATACTCTATATCCATATACTATGATGGACATGGTCAACAGATGCCAAGAGGATACTCTATATCCATATACTATGACGGACATGGTCAACAGATGCCAAGAGGATATTCTTTATCCAGGAACGTTTTCAACATTCCCACAATTTGGACTAACATTACCGTCATTATACTGCCATTTACACTATTTACATTCAGACTAATATCTTCATCTTTGTTGTTATTTTCACCTGATTGCCTTCTCACTAAATTTCTAGGATGAAGAGTTATCATTATTTACATTCTGACTAATATCCTTATCTTTGTTGCTATTATCACCTGATGAGGATTTATTATTTACATTCAGACTAATATCCTCATCTTGGTTGTTATCATTACGCTTCAGCCTATATGCCCTCTGGACTTCATCAGGTGTACAATTTTTGGACTCTTCCTTGGAGTAACATCCATCTTAGACAATGGCCATAGAACGACTTATCGACAATCAAGACAATTGAGTCTGGCCTGATAAAAATCTGATGATGGAGGACGCAATATTTTTCAAGGCCGAACAACAAACTGTTGAAAGAAAAAAGGGATTACCAGCAATAAATAAATAAAAGTTTAGTTGGCAATAAATGACCCGCCAAGGTGTTGATATGCCATAAAAACGAAACAACCAACCAACATCCTGCCACTCTAGTGAGTCGACTAAAACTGACTGTATTTTTTTAAAATCATCTCACCCCAAGTAAGGCATTCTACTGCCACTGTTGCACAGGGGGTTACATAGGGAAAAGTAATGTGATACAGGGGTTTGCTATAGTAAATGTCAGGAGAAGGGTAATAGACGGATGAGAATACCAAGAATGGGGTTGGAATAGAAGGAAACAGAGTTTGTGAGAATGGATGCAAGTTAGTGAGATAGATGTCTATTGACCTTACATTTAAATTCCTGAAGATTGTAGCTGTTGGGGAAGCAAGTATACAGAAGGGAATTCCACAGGCGGGAGGTGAGAGAAAAGAAGCTATTAGAGAAGAAATTGTAGTTACATTTTATCGGTTTCACTGTAAAAGAGTGGGACCTAGTTGCTAATCCAGTATCTCTTGCAAATTCATACCTAGGGGGCACCAGTGAACTAAGTTCATCGTAACAGAAGTCATGAAACTATTTATAGAAGAGGCACAGGGAAGCCACATCATGCTGGTGAGAGAGTGACTGCAGCTGGACTGCCAAGTCTGTATCGATCACATTACAGATTCTCTGTTGTATTTTGTCAAGGACCCCAAGGAGAATAGCAGGAGCACCCGACCAGATGTGGCAGCAGTATTCAATACACAGGCAGATAGTAGATTTATAGATGTGCAGGATGGACTCAGGCTGGAAAAACATCCGGGCCTGCACAGAGAACCGACTTTCATAGCAGCGGATTTCGCAATGAATTCGATATAGTCATTCCACTTGAAGTCCGCTGAGAGTGAGAGGCTAAGTAGGTGTATAAATGAATGGGATGGGGGTTGTGTAGAGTGTTTGAGAGAATGGATGCGATTTAGTGAGATAGATGTCTATTGACCTTACATTTAAATTCCTGGAGATTGTAGCTGTCTGGGAAGCAAGTATATGGAAGGGAATTCCATAGGCAGGAAGTGCAAGAAAAGAAGCTGTTAGAGTAGAAATTGCAGTTACATTTTATTGGTTTCACTGTAAAAGAATAGGACCTAGTTGCTAATCTAGTAGCTCATGTAAATTCATACCTAGGGTGCATCAGTGATCTAAGTTCATTGGAGCAGAAGCCATGAAAGTATTTATGGGTAATGAAAAGAAACTAAGGCGGTTGTTTCTATTATTTTCTATTATTTTTATTATTTTGCACAAGGGTGTAAGATATGGTATTCTGGAACAAGAAATTTAAAATTAATGTTTTTTTTGTTTTTTTTTTTAATCATCTCACCCCAAGCAAGGCATTCCACTGCCACTATTGCGCATGGGGCTACATAGGGGAAGGTAAAGAGAAGGAGTGGTTAGACATAGGGAATGTCAGGAGGAAGGTGACAGATGAGTAAGGATACCGAGGATGATGGTTGGGCAGATGGGAAGAGTGTTTGATAGAATGGGAGAAGGTTAGTGTGTTAGGAGGTGTCTATTGACCTGACATTTAAACTCCTGGAGATTGTAGCCGTCAAGGAAGCAATCGTTTGGAAGAGAATTCCACAGTCGGGAAGTGTGAGGAAAGAAACTGTTGGAGTAGAAGTTACGGCTGCATTTTATCAGTTTCACTGTAAAAGGGTGGGATCTAGTTGCTAATCTAGTATCTCGTTCAAGTTCATATTTAGGGGGCACCAGTGATCTAAGTTCATCGGAGCAGAAGCCGTGAAAGTATTTATAGAAGAGACACAGGGAAGCCACGTCGCGTCGGTGGGAGAGAGACTGCAGGCCGTCTGTCAAGTCGGTATCTATCACATTACAGACCCTCCTCTGAACCTTATCGAGAAGCCCGAGGAGAACAGCAGGGGCACCTGACCAGATATGGCAGCAGTATTCAATGCACGGGCGGATGGTAGATTTATAAATGTGCAATACTTTTTAGATTAAGCACCCCAAAACTGTTCAAGATTACCCAAAACTTTCCATAAACCAGTTTAGATTATCTGTAGGTTTGAAGTAAAATATTTTCTCTTATGAAAGGAAACTTAAAACTCCTGTTGTACTACTGACTTGAATCATTTATAAAGACTTTTAGTTGAGATATAATTCAAATAGTTGTGTTCATAAGTTTAAAGCTGTTGCATCAATCCAAGAAAGATACAGTCTATGGATTAGCTGAATTTCGTGATATAATTATTGTGAATTTGATCCCTGGACCAGACAGTGTGTACTTGAACTCAATGAAAACCAGGCAAGCAATAACTGGGCAATGACAAAATCAGGAAATGGCTGAAATATCCCTAGATGTGGACAGTGGAATGCAAACAGTTTGTCCCACTGTAAATTGAATAAAGGGTTCATTTTGGAATTTGCTATAACTTACTTACACCTGATGAATGCCAAAGGTTAAACTGCCAAAATGTTTTGAGAACAACAAGAAACAATAGTTTGATTGTAAATAGTGTAAATAATGATCACACTTCATCCCAGAAATTCAAACAGAGATTTATACCATAATTATGCCACTTCAAAAAGATTTATGTCTGAGTCCTTAATCCTCTATGTGTTGTGTTTTTTCTGGGTGTAAGCGATCATGGCTCACCACAATTTCCTGTTCTTTGTAGTGCTAATAAATTTTTTATCATTCTGTTATTTACTAAAAATGCTAACTCTTGCCTTCAGTATGTCTTGAGAGTATCAACTTTTCCATGCCCTTCTTCTTCATTATGTGTCCTAGAAAGTTAACCCATCTCTTCCTGATTTGTCTATATTCTGAGATCAGTTAGTATTTACATTATTTGGTCTATTGCCTCATCTTTGTTGCCATTTGTATGATGTTTCAGTCATTGTATGCCCTGGCCTTCTTCAAGTGCTAGGAATTTTGAACAGAACCTTTTATTAAGGACACATGGTCTAATGGATATAGACGTTGGTTAGTTCGTGTGACTTGATCCAAAGGGTTGTGAGTTCAATACCAGGCTACAGCAGTGGTAAACAAGTACCATGGATTCTGGGAGTGTATGGCTGTATCTTCTTCTTCTTCTATGTGCCCTGTCCCTTCAGGACGTAGGCGATCATGGCCTTCCATGTTTCCCTATCCCTGGTGGCTCTGAGCATGCCTTCTCCTGTTTACACCATGCAATCCTCATTCCATCATCCACCTGATTAGGTCCTTCAAATATGTTATCCGTTGCTTTACCCCCTGTCTGGCCTGTTAGTATCAGATTCTTCAAGCCCTTCTTCCTCATTGCGTGTCCCAGGAACTTCAGCTGTCTCTTCCTGATGCTCAGTATTAATTTCCTTTTTGTTTCCATCATTTCCAAGACCTCATCATTGCTCACATGCTATTTGCAGCATCCTTCTGTAGAACCACATTTCAGTTGCTTCAGTTTTTTCCTTCATCTTTGATTGTATTGTCCAGCATTCACTGCCATATTGAAGGACGGACAGCACATAGCAATCCAGTACTCTCTTCCTAGTTTCTAGCGAAATTGTCCTGTTTCTTAATACCTTACTTAACTTCTGGAATGCTTCCTTCACCATGCCAATTCGCCTTTGGATCTCTGTGTTGCACTTTCCGTCTTCTGTTAGAACCAGTTAAGGGGTACACAAGACCCTTGTACCAGCTCTGGGTCTATATCACAGATGGGGTTTATCACCTGAAATATTGATATCACTCACCAGCTGTCATGTTACCTTTGTGAATTCCTTCTACAAAACGTGAGATAAATACCCTTTGTATTCTCTTCCTCTTTTAGTGCCCTGTCCCGTCAAGGGCTTTCCCTTGTCCCTGTCCCTTGTCACTAAACATTTTTCCTCTCGATATCTCTCCCAACCCTTCTCTGCCATCCATTTTCTCAAATTTATCAAATATGTTTTGTGCTGCTTTTCTCTGTCTCTTTCTTTCTATCCGCCCTGTGAGTATCAGACTCTTCAGACCCTCATTCCTCATTACGTGTCGCAGGAAATTCAGTTGTCTCTTTCTGATTTTAAGTATAAGTTTTCTTCTTGTTTTCATCCTCTTTAAAACCTCGTCATTGCTGAAGCGTTCAGGCCATGGTAACCTCAGCATCTTTCTGTAGAACCACATTTCTGCTGCCCCAAGCCTTTTTTTCATCCTTGAAGAGTTTATCCAACATTTGCTGCTATACAGAAGAACAGATATTACATAGCAGACTAGCACTCATTTCTTTGTTTCCAATGAGATTTTCCTGTCTATCCGTACTCTAGTTAGCTTTTGAAATGTGTCTTTGGCCATGCTGATTTGTTTTTGTATCTCATTGTCACACTTTCCATTGTCTGTTAGAATGCTTTCCAGGAATTTGAATTTCTTTACTTGTTTTATTTTAGTTTCTCTGACCTGTAGTTAGCATTTTAGGGTCATCTTTTGGTTGGCAACTATGCATAGTCCTTTCTTCTTGCTATCTTCTGTAGAAGATCCTGCATTTTCCTTTCTGTTGTAGATCCTGGGAATGGGGTCCATACAAATAAATGAACAACAACCAGTAATTGAGATAGAAAATAAGTGTATTAACATCAGGATACAGACTTGAATGAAGATTAGTAATCCAGAAATACTGTTTAGTAAAAAGTATATGTAGAAGTCTCTTGAAGTGAAGCCGTAGTATATTGAGTATGTCCGCATCAGAAGCTAATGGGTACTGCATAATAATGTTCGTGATGAGTGGAGCACAGAGTACTATCTGCTACTGTGTCTATGGTAGTAGTATAAGTATACTCTGGATGAGTCCATCTTAAGGAAAAGGGAGAACCCCACAACACTTTCTGTGTCTGCTAACAACACAGTGTCATCCGTGCATCTTATATCGTTCAGATTAGGACCACCAATAATGTATCCTGGCTAGGATTTTATTTCCCTTAGAAATTTGCATTTATCTTGGCATCTGTTTTGAAGACAATCATTGTCAAAATAGAAATAGGCTGATTTCATAAGTCGCAATAAAAAACACCTTTGATTTTTGTCTATCAAATATGAGAGATCGCCATTAATTAATACGGATTATTTTTTCCAGTTATAACTTAAGTCACATTACACTATTAATTATATAGGTTATTTTATAAATGCTGCTAAAACTATTCTCTTTCATCAAATGTTTTCAGCAAATGCGAAGGAACTTTCTATCAATGGCTTCTTCAAAAATTAAAGTGGTCATGACCTCTTTTGATCTTTGGCAAAGACTAATGAGACTTGCGAATGAAAGTGTTACAAATATTGATTTTTCTTTGATGTGTCTTGTGTCCTCTAAAGTAATTATGGTGAATTCCTTGCAAACTGTGTCAGAAAATGGTAGAAGTGGCTCAAGCAAAAAAAGATATACGCAGATCAAAGCGTTCTAGCACCAGAATTATTGCAGCTATAGAGTATTTTTTTTAAATGATTCACTACAAAGACATGGAGAGAAATATACTGTATACAATTAACGGACAGAACGACTTGGCACAGAAATCATTTTGATCAGTGATGCAAGAATACTTTAAAATAATTTTTTATTATATTTTTATATTTTTATTATTTGATTTGGTGGCAGGAGAAATAGAAACAGTCTTTTTACTTATTTCTCCTGCGTAAGAGTTGGGTCATGTTGAAGAGGTATGGTGGTGTAAGGTATAGTTACTCAGATAATCATTTCAACCCAAGCAAGGCAGGACTGCCACTGGTACACAGGGGGTTATATAGAGAGAAAAAACAGGGTACAGGGGATGTTAATGAAAGGATGGAAGGTTGATGGGATATAGGGAGTTGGGTTGGATTTAGGAGAGGGATGTGATTCAGAGAGGTGGATGGAATTTAGGGAGGTAGATGGAATTTAGGGAGGTAGATCTGATTTAGGAAGGTAGATTTGATTTAGAGACGTGGATGGAATTTAGGGTGGTAGATGGAATTTAGGGAGGTAGATGGAATTTAGGGAGGTAGATCTGATTTAGGAAGGTAGATTTGATTTAGAGACGTGGATGGAATTTAGGGTGGTAGATGGAATTTACGGAGGTAGATGGAATTTAGGGAGGTAGATCTGATTTAGGAAGGTAGATTTGATTTAGAGAGGTGGATGGAATTTAGGGAGGTAGATGGAATTTAGGGAGGTAGATGGAATTTAGGAAGGTAGATTTGATTTAGAGAGGTGGATAGAATTTAGGGAGGTAGATGGAATTTAGGGTGGTAGATGGAATTTAGAGAGGTGGATGGAATTTAGGGAGATAGATTTGATTTGGGGTGGTTAATGAAATTTAAAAAGTTGAATGGAATTTGATGGGTAGATTTACTTTAAAAAGGTGGATGGAATTTAAGGAGGTTGAATATGGCAAATGGGATTTTTCTTGTTAAAAGTTGAATAGTTTTCATGCATTGAACATAATGGAGAAAAATCAGTGAATTTTTATATTGCATTTTTTCAAGATTTAGCTTGTGCAAAACAAATTCACAGATTTGTCTAAAATACAAAAAGTCTCTCAGAATGATATCAAAATCTGTGAAAAATTTTTTATCCTTTAATAGTCAGTTCTTCTTAGATGAATTTGTAACGTATATTCGCGGAAGCAGATAAAAAAGCAAATGCTAATAAAAAAGTGATGGTCACAAAACCGTGATTAGAGGGTTGGGGAATATTATTAAACTCTTGGAGATTGTAGCTATCAGGGAGGCAAGTGAGGAATATTATTCCCTAGAATATTAGCATGTAAGTCAATATAATGAACTTGACTGAATTTCAAACTCTCTTATTTCTCGGTCTTGGCTGCTGACCATAACATCATTGTTCCTTTGACCTATACTGATAAGTAGCAGTATAGCCCGGCATTGCTCAGGTGTAATGAAAGCTTTAAAACTAATCTATGGTCCTGGAGCTCAAACTCAACCTAAAGAATATATGGAATAATAAAATAATTGCGACAATTTACAAATCGCACCTAATATATATATATATATATTAGCAGTATAGCCCGGTGTTGCTCAGGTGTAATGAAAGATTTAAAACTAATCCATGGTCCTGTAGCTCAGACTCTTTGGACGTTGGCACGAAAGACTAAAGAGCAAGAGTTGTTTCCAGTTAAAGCGAAACCGTGAACTGAAAGAAAAATGAATGGATGTAAGTCAAATTTTGATTTCCTGGTATCGATATCAAATAAGTTTTTTCGTTCTAAACTGAATTTTGAAGGCTAAATAAGTCCTCTGAGTAAATGGTATGATGGCTGAGACTAAGAACTACAATTATACCTACTTAGAGCCAAACCCGAAGCAAAAACTAAAATAAAAGGGCTGAAAAAATACAGACATACAGGCAGATAAACAGACACACACACAAACATCTTGCCTTTTATATATATATATATATATATATTATCGATTTTCTGCACTATTGTAAGAACTGCAACCTTGAAACTTCTGAATATCGTTTCTTATGTCATTGTCTATGAGTGTATTAAATTTGATTAAAATTGGACCACTCCTTCTATAAACCCGATTTTTTCGATTATCAATTTTCAATATTTATGGGGGATACGTCAACACAAAACCTAACTAAGAACGCTCGCAGATGCTTAATGTACAACTTTCTAAATTCTCAAGAAAATCGGTTCAGCTGTTTAGGAGTCTATTGGTAATGGACACACACAGACAAAGTTCCATTTATTATATAAGTTGAGATTTAGATAATGAAATTAAGCCATTAATTCATAAAGTCTCATTAAATTTTTACCTAATCTGCCTTTCTGGGTAATGGTAATCTTAGAACTGGCAGATTTTAAATTTTAGGTAATTGTTATTTCTAAAAGAAATTAGACATGTACTAATCAGTTTAATAGGTTTCATCTCCTTAGCTTAGTTGGAATTAATTAAATCGACAAGGGCATGAACCTGTCTAATAATTAAGTCTGGACATTGGTCTCAAGCATATAGCAGAACTTCTCTTTTCATTCATGATGTAGAGGAACATGGCCTTCCACATCTTCCTGTCTCTTGTAGCGCTTAATAAGTTTTGTCTTTTTGTTATTTCTCCCAAACCCTGTTGTACTTTTGACTTACTCAAACTCACAAAGTATATTACATGTCGCTTTCCGCTGTCTCTCTTTTCTTTAGTCTGTCTTGCAAGTATCAGATTTTCTAAGCCTTCTTTTCTCATAATGTTTCAGAAATTTCAACAGTCTTTTCCTGATGTTAAGTATAAGTTTCCTTTTTATTTCCATCCTCTCCAAAATCTTGTTGTTGCTCACATGTTTTGTCCATGGTATTCTCAGCATCTTTCTGTAGTACCCCATTTTGGTTGCTTCCTCTTTGAAGAGATTTCTGTCAGTCTCTCTATTTAAAATTCTGTGAGTATCAGATTCTCTGAGCCCTCTTTTCTCATTACCCATCCCAGAAAATTCAACTGTTTCTTCGCTTTGATCACAGCCTTCATTCTGTCAGGCATTGGCATCACAAGCTTCTTCAATGTATCTAATGGTATCTCCTGCCAAGCAGCTTGTATTTGTTCCCAAAGTGTGTCTTGCAAAGTAACATTAGATTTATCAATTCAAGAGAAGGGAATAAAATAAAAGTCATTCATATCCGAGGATAATAGAATAATGAATAGTTTCAAAATAACTTGTTTAATAGAAAATTGGAAAAATTAAATATAACTTCTTTTTAATACATTTCTTTTACACCTAGTTTTAAATAATTGATATTTATTAGTAATTTTACCTGGCTTTTCACCCTGTATTTGAATTTCAGTGAAGTTTTTAGGAAAATCACCCCTGACCAAATACTTTTGTACACTACCGGTAGTGTGCAAAAGTGTTAGGACAGGGGTGATTTTAAACTTTATTTTAATGCCTCATAAAAGATAAAATAGTTCTTGTCCGAATACTTTTGCACAGTACTGTATATACTAGGTGCGATTGGTAAATTGTCGCAATTATTTTGATGCTTCATAAAAGATAAAATAGTTCTTGTCCTGATACTTTTGCACAGTACTGTATATATATTAGGTGCGATTGGTAAATTGTCGCAATTATTTTGATGCCTCATAAAAGATAAAATAGTTCTTGTCCTAATACTTTTGCACAGTACTGTATATTAGGACCTTAAGTTCTCACTGATTTTTCATGAAAAATGATGTTTTATTAACAAAAATTAGTAAAACAAACATGTTACTGAAAGTATTGTCCATCGCTAGCCACTACCTTTTCCCATCTTTCCGGCAGTATCTAAATTTCATTTATAAATGACATGACTTTTGAGGCTAACCATGAGTGGACCCATTTTTTGACGTCTTCATAGGAATGAAAGTGATGCACAGTCAGGCCATGTGTCATCGATCACAACAAGTAGCCTAGCATTGTTATGTTGCAAAATCAGTTTTTCATGTCTCTGCTTGTTTATTCTTCAATGCTTGACTGAAACGAATCAATTATTAGTTGATAGTGATCTCCCTTGATGGTTTCACTCAGTTTGAGCTGCTCATAATAAACTAAACCCAGCTGATCCCATCAAACACAGAGCCAAAGCTTTGAACCATGGTTATTTGGTCTTGCTGCCAATGTTGATGCATTGCCGGGTTTACCCAACTATTTTCTATGTCTATCAGCTCGGAACGAGAAATCAGGGAGCCAAGTTTGTATACTAGTTGAATTCCTTGCAGTCACTTACACGCAAATATCATTGGGAAAGGTATTAATCTGTCTCTTCCTTCCAGTTATGGACTAAATAACAGAACAGATTGAATTTTATATCCTTGGCTGGCAACCAGTCTACTGCAGAAAGCAATGGCAACCTACTGCGGGATAATCTTCTGTCCAGTCAGTCATGTCTCATTTGTGACATGATCGCCCAAGTATGTATCACATATGGCACTTAACTGATTGAATATAATAGTTGGAAACATGATTAAAACTCCTACTGGGTATAAAGTGGGGGATAAGTTTTCTATTGTTATGAAGTAATAAACGGATCCCCCACTAATTATACTTAATATAATAATCTAACATAATCTATCTCTTCTCCCTTTAGCCATTAGTTAAATGGCAGGACAGATTGGGTCCTATAACCTTGGTGGGCAACTAGTCTACCACAGAAAGCAATGGCAACCTACTGCGGGATAATCTTCTGCCCAGTTAGTCATGTCTCTTTTGAGACATGATCGCCCAAAGCATGTATCACGTATGGCACTTAACTGACTGACTGAATATAATAGTTGGAAACATAATTAAAACTTCTACTGGGCATTAAGTGGGGGATCGGTTTTCTATTGTTATGAAGTAATAAACAGATCCCCCACTAATTATACTTATGTAATATAATCTATCTCTTCTCCCTCCCACTATGAGTTAAATGACAGGACAGATTGGGTTCTATAGTCTTGATCGGCAACCAGTCTACCGCAAAAAGCAATGGCAACTTACTGTAGGATAATCTTCTGCCCAGTCAGTCATGTCTCTTTTGAGACATGATCACCCAAAGCATGTATCCCGTATGGCACTTAACTGACTGAATTTTATCATAGAATGTCCACTTTTCATTAACAGTCATGATACAATGCAAAATGTCTTTCCTTTTCTGCTGTTAAAGCAGATGTTTATACGTGACAAGACACTGTTTGATGTTTGTTGGCTTCAACTGTATAGCGCCCAGTGTCCTTGTTTTTGAATCATTCCTAATGCTTTCAAATGTTTCGAAACTGTTGTGTGATCAACTCAACTCCTAATGATTCCTCAAGTACAGCTTGTGTCTGACATGAGTCTTCATGAAGTAATGCCTCCAATTCTTCATCTTAAAATATTTTCAGTGAGTCAGAGCATTCTTTATCTCAAAATCAGTTTTTGAAGTGTCTAAACTAGGGGTCAACAACGCATTCCACCTTGCAGGCCGGTCAAAGGCCATTAATGAAAAAATGAGGAAAATTACATATGCAGGCCCCTGTCAATCTAAATATTTAAAACCATAATGAAAATAAATATTGAGATATGAGAAAAACAAAAGAAAAATTAAAAAAAACCTAACAAAAATTACTTTTCCTTAAGGAACATCAAAATACTTCAAAGTGAAAAAAATTAACCAAAGTGAAATTATGATGTGTAGTTTTGAAACTTTTATTGAAAATTGTACCACAAACGAACAACACAAACATCAAACAAAAAACGAAACACATGTACCCGTACATATCTGCATATTGTTTTTGACAGAGAATGGTTGCAGGAAGTCTCAACAAGAATTCAGTGTATTTCAGCTGCAGATTTCTTTTGAATGAAGTAGTGCAGTAAAATTCCCTGCAAATACACTTTCTTTGGTATGAAATCTGACATGTTTAATACTATGAAAAACAAAATTGTTTACACTTCGGCAAAATGACATACACTGAATTTCAAGCTTAATTATATTAGGTTGTCCCAAAAGTTCATAAACACTTGCAAAAAATTGAAATTTTTTTATTGCTCAAAATAAAGACCATTATTTTCCAAGACTTTGTGCCATCAATCTGCAAGCTTTCGGATCTGGTCAAAGTACCATTCAGTCAGCTTTGAATCAAAGAATTCTTGACACGCTTCCTCGACTTCATAAAAAGAGTCGAATTGGCGACCCTTTAGAAAGTTACATTGAGCAAAAAGGGCCGTAATCTGATGAAGCACAGTCAGGACTGTAGGCTGGATTTGGCAGAACCTCAACGCCGTCCAGCTCTTCAAACTTGTCTTTGGTCTTCCTGGCTGTGTGTGGCTTGGCATTGTCCTGCTGCATCAAAGCACGCTTTCGGTTGATTAGAGCCGGGTACTTTTGCTTCAACTTTTCGTAGACCCGCTCAAGTTGCTGACAGTAAAGTTCGGCACTGATGACACGACCATTCGGAACCAACTCAAAATGCATGATTCATTCAAAGTTCCACCAAATGCACGACATGACTTTCTTGCCGGATTGATCTTCTACAGCTTTCCTGGTTGAAAGACCTCGCTTCCAGCAATAACGAATCAAAACACGCAGCTCAATGTTATCAACTGCCACCTGCAATACAAAGGTGAAGATCACAATAACAATATAAACGCAAAATTGCATAAAAATTTAATTTTTCGCAAGTGTTTACAAACTTTTGGGACAACCTAATAGCACTTCCTTATAGATGCGTTACCATCTGAAACTACATGCATGCAGGTCTGGGAATACCATCAGTTGTAAAACAGCAAGGAATTAATCAACGTCTTAATATATGAGTAACTGCTGGGGAATACTAGGTGCTGTAAGCTTAAATGCACAAGTGGTGCAATGGATAATGGTTCAGGATTGCAAACCAAATAGATGAGTTATAATTCCACTCGAGTTATTTATATTATACTTTGTGCAAATACTCTTGGGTATAGTATGAAAATACCACTTTCCCCCAACTATGGGCCAATTAGTAGGATTTCATTACTTGCGAAAAAATCTTACAATCTAAAAATACTTTCAAGCTTTATATAAGCTGTAACAGGTTGATAAACCATAAATAACAAATCAATATTTCTATCTGACTCTTTCTTTTTTTAACATTATCCATTTTTCTGTTTCATCTGGGTTTTCCTCTTACACTCTCTTAGACTCTATGAATGTTGATTGTTTTCTCCCAACTATGGGTCAATTATTTTATAAATCATCATTATTTATGAAAAAAAATTTTACAATCTAAAAATACTTTCTAGTTTTGTATAGCCTGTAACAGGTTGATAAACCATAAATAACAAATCAATATTTCTATCTGACTCTTTCTTTTTTTAACATTATCCATTTTTCTGTTTCATCTGGGTTTTCCTCTTACACTCTCTTAGACTCTATGAATGTTGATTGTTTTCTCCCAACTATGGGTTAATTATTTTATTTATAAATCATCATTATTTATGAAAAAAAATTTTACAACCTAAAAATACTTTCTAGTTTTGTATAACCTGTAACAGGTTGATAAACCATAAATAACAAATCAATATTTCTATCTGACTCTTTCTTTTTTTAACATTAGAGTCAGATGGAAATATTGATTTGTTATTTATGGTTTATCAACCTCTTACAGGTTATACAAAGCTTGAAAGTATTTTTAGATTGTAAAATTTTTTTCATAAATAATGATGATTTTTTTTTTTTAATCATATCACCCCAAGCAAGGCGATAACGCCACTGATGCGCAGGGGGCTACGTAAGAGTAAAAAGATTGGAAATGAGAAAACCGGAAACCACATCCTAAACAGGAAACAAGGGATGAGCCTCTTCACCTGTTCAATAGACGTGGGTGGAGTGTCAAACTGGGCGATAGTTTAGTTTAGTCTATCTACCCCAATTAAATTTATAAATAAAATAATTAACCCATAGTTGGGAGACAACAATCAACATTCATAGAGTCTAAGAAAGTGTACAAGGAAAACAAAAAGAAAACAGAAAATGAATAAAGCCCAATCTGTTATTTTATTTAACCCATAGCTGGATGGAAAAAGAGATGGAGTAATACTTTTTCAAAGGGTCTTTGTGCATAACTGAATGCAACAAATTTAACTGGAATTCAAAATAGGCTCTCTGATTTCTCATCCTGAACCAATATCCATTGTACCCGAATGAACATAGATGTTGATTTTGTGGTCTATATAGATATACAGTACTGGCGATAATTATTAGTCCACCACAGTTTATAAAAAACAGAATGATGTATTTCATACTATTTTTAGTATTTATTGCCAAGTGAATAATTCTAAATAAAAATAGAATGGTTCTTTTGTTATTATTACTTTGCAAAATGTTATAAGGCAGCCAGGAAGCCTTTGCTTCGGTCAGCCAATAAGAAGAAGAGACTAGCATGGGGAAGAGAGCACAAAAACTGGACACCAGAACAGTTCATTTGATGCACATGTTATTGTGCAGTATTAACAAAAGAAACATTCTATTTTCATTTAGAATTATCCATTTGGCAATAAAGACTGAAAATAGTATGAAATACATCTTGTTCTTCTATGTGCCCTGTCCCTTCAGGACGTAGGCGATCATGGCTCTCCACGTCTCCCTATCCCTTGTGGCTCTTTCATGTCTTTGAAAAAAGTGAGGTAGACTACTAATTATGGCCGGTAGTGTATATATATATATATATATATATATATATATACACACACACACACACACACACACACACACACACACATATATATAGCAAATCTACAGGGTGCGATGGGTAAATTGTCGCTATTTGTCTTGTAAAAATTTGCCAAGTAATAATAACAAAAGAACCATTCTATTTTCATTTAGAGTTATCCAATTGGCAATAAATACTAAAACATAGTATGAAATACATCATTTCTTTTAAAAAACTGGGATGGACTAATAATTATGGCCGGTAATGTATGTTTTTGAACATATGTTCTACATATGGTTATTTTGTATGGATACCTATTAATAAAAAAAGAATATAAGTATATATATATATATATATAAGTAAGAATATATATATATGTATATATATATATATATATATATATATATATATATATATAACTTACCAGTATATGCATTTTCCATTATCATAGAGGATCTTCATCATGGCATTTCCAAATGTAATGGTTACTTGTCAGAAAGAACCGTTTCCATGCTGATAATGCAGCATTGTCTTCTTCCTCACAGAAGTGCAAGAAGCAGGAATCTTTCACGTTTGAAGAACTGTCGGAAACAGGAATCTTCTGTTCTTTGGCCTTTTTTTTTTTGCCTCTCAGAGTGCCATGCCCCGACAGTGTTGAGCTCTTCATTTATGTCTGTATAGCTGCTGGGTAGATGTAAGTGACTTTCTTGAGAGGTAAACATCAGTATCTCGTACATGTCCATGTGCTTGCTTGAACACACCTAGATTTTGTCTTTGAGGGGAATCATGTTTTTTGTATATTTGGTAAATAGTAGTATCAAATATAGCTTAGTAACTGATGCATATTCATAAATACACATATATATATCCAGTACTGTGCAAAAGTATTAGGACAAAAACTATGTTATATAAATAGTGTAAATACTACCTCATCTCAGAAATATAGACAAATAGAATGATCTATTATTAGACGTCATACAAATGGCAACAAAGATGAGGACAATAGTTCGAATAATGTAAATACTGTAAATACTACCTCATCTCAGAAATATAGACAAATAGAATGATCTATTATTAAACGTCGTACAAATGGCAACAAAGATGAGGACAATAGTCCGAATAATGTAAATACTGTAAATACTACCTCATCTCATAAATATAGACAAATAGAATGATCTATTATTAAACGTCGTACAAATGGCAACAAAGATGAGGACAATAGTCCGAATAATGTAAATACTGTAAATACTACCTCATCTCAGAAATATAGACAAATAGAATGATCTATTATTAAACGTCGTACAAATGGCAACAAAGATGAGGACAATAGTCCGAATAATGTAAATACTGTAAATACTACCTCATCTCAGAAATATAGACAAATAGAATGATCTATTATTAAACGTCGTACAAATGGCAACAAAGATGAGGACAATAGTCCGAATAATGTAAATACTGTAAATACTACCTCATCTCATAAATATAGACAAATAGAATGATCTATTATTAAATGTCGTACAAATGGCAACAAAGATGAGGACAATAGTCCGAATAATGTAAATACTATCAATACTGCCTCATCTCATAAATATAGACAAATAGAATGATCTATTATTAAACGTCGTACAAATGGCAACAAAGATGTGGACAATAGTCCGAATAATGTAAACACTGTAAATACTACCTCATCTCAGAAATATAGACAAATAGAATGATCTATTATTAAATGTCGTAAAAATGGCAACAAAGATGTGGACAATAGTCCGAATAATGTAAATACTGTAAATACTACCTCATCTCATAAATATAGACAAATAGAATGATCTATTATTAGACGTCATATAAATGGCAACAAAGATGAGGACAATAGTCCGAATAATGTAAATACTACCTCATCTCAGAAATATAGACAAATAGAATGATCTATTATTAAACGTCGTACAAATGGCAACAAAGATGAGGACAATAGTCCGAATAATGTAAACACTGTAAATACTACCTCATCTCAGAAATATAGACAAATAGAATGATCTATTATTAAACGTCGTACAAATGGCAACAAAGATGAGGACAATAGTCCGAATAATATAAATACTACCTCATCTCAGAAATATAGACAAATAGAATGATCTATTATTAAACGTCGTACAAATGGCAACAAAGATGAGGACAATAGTCCGAATAATGTAAATACTACCTCATCTCATAAATATAGACACATAGAATGATCTATTATTAAACGTCGTACAAATGGCAACAAAGATGAGGACAATAGTTCGAATAATGTAAATACTGTAAATACTACCTCATCTCAGAAATATAGACGAATAGAATGATCTATTATTAGACGTCATACAAATGGCAACAAAGATGAGGACAATAGTCCGAATAATGTAAATACTGTAAATACTACCTCATCTCATAAATATAGACAAATAGAATGATCTATTATTAAACGTCGTACAAATGGCAACAAAGATGAGGACAATAGTCCGAATAATGTAAACACTGTAAATACTACCTCATCTCAGAAATATAGACAAATAGAATGATCTATTATTAAATGTCGTAAAAATGGCAACAAAGATGTGGACAATAGTCCGAATAATGTAAATACTGTAAATACTACCTCACCTCATAAATATAGACAAATAGAATGACCTATTATTAGACGTCATACAAATGGCAACAAAGATGAGGACAATAGTCCGAATAATGTAAATACTACCTCATCTCAGAAATATAGACAAATAGAATGATCTATTATTAAACGTCGTACAAATGGCAACAAAGATGTGGACAATAGTCCGAATAATGTAAACACTGTAAATACTACCTCATCTCAGAAATATAGACAAATAGAATGATCTATTATTAAACGTCGTACAAATGGCAACAAAGATGAGGACAATAGTCCGAATAATATAAATACTACCTCATCTCAGAAATATAGACAAATAGAATGATCTATTATTAAACGTCGTACAAATGGCAACAAAGATGAGGACAATAGTCCGAATAATGTAAATACTACCTCATCTCATAAATATAGACAAATAGAATGATCTATTATTAAACGTTGTACAAATGGCAACAATGATGAGGACAATAGTCCGAATAATGTAAATACTATCAATACTGCCTCATCTCATAAATATAGACAAATAGAATGATCTATTATTAAACGTCGTACAAATGGCAAATGTGCGTAGACAATAGTCCGAATAATGTAAATACTGTAAATACTACCTCATCTCAGAAATATAGACAAATAGAATGATCTATTATTAAACGTCGTACAAATGGCAACAAAGATGAGGACAATAGTCCGAATAATGTAAATACTGTAAATACAACCTCATCTCAGAAATATAGACAAATAGAATGATCTATTATTAAATGTCGTACAAATGGCAACAAAGATGAGGACAATAGTCTGAATAATATAAATACAACCTCATCTCAGAAATATAGACAAATAGAATGATCTTTTATTAAACGTCGTACAAATGGCAACAAAGATGAGGACAATAGTCCGAATAATGTAAATACTATCAATACTGCCTCATCTCATAAATATAGACAAATAGAATGATCTATTATTAAACGTCGTACAAATGGCAACAAAGATGTGGACAATAGTCCGAATAATGTAAACACTGTAAATACTACCTCATCTCATAAATATAGACAAATAGAATGATCTATTATTAAACGTCGTACAAATGGCAACAAAGCGAGGACAATAGTCCGAATAATGTAAATACTGTAAATACTACCCCTCATCTCATAAATATAGACAAATAGAATGATCTATTATTAAATCGTACAAATGGCAACAAAGATGAGGACAATAGTCCGAATAATGTAAACACTGTAAATACTACCTCATCTCAGAAATATAGACAAATAGAATGATCTATTATTAAATGTCGTAAAAATGGCAACAAAGATGTGGACAATAGTCCGAATAATGTAAATACTGTAAATACTACCTCATCTCATAAATATAGACAAATAGAATGATCTATTATTAGACGTCATACAAATGGCAAATAAAGATGAGGACAATAATCCGAATAATGTAAATACTACCTCATCTCAGAAATATAGACAAATAGAATGATCTATTATTAAACGTCGTACAAATGGCAACAAAGATGTGGACATTAGTCCGAATAATGTAAACACTGTAAATACTACCTCATCTCATAAATATAGACAAATAGAATGATCTATTATTAAACGTCGTACAAATGGCAACAAAGATGAGGACAATAGTCCGAATAATGTAAATATTGTAAATACTACCATAAATATAGACAAATAGAATGATCTATTATTAAACGTCGTACAAAATGGCAACAAAGATGAGGACAATAGTCCGAATAATGTAAACACTGTAAATACTACCTCATCTCAGAAATATAGACAAATAGAATGATCTATTATTAAATGTCGTAAAAATGGCAACAAAGATGTGGACAATAGTCCGAATAATGTAAATACTGTAAATACTACCTCATCTCATAAATATAGATAAATAGAATGATCTATTATTAGACGTCATACAAATGGTAACAAAGATGAGGAATAGTCCGAATAATGTAAATACTACCTCATCTCAGAAATATAGACAAATAGAATGATCTATTATTAAAATGCCGTACAAATGGCAACAAAGATGTGGACAATAGTCCGAATAATGTAAACACTGTAAATACTACCTCATCTCAGAAATATAGACAAATAGAATGATCTATTATTAAACGTCGTACAAATGGCAACAAAGATGAGGACAATAGTCCGAATAATATAAATACTACCTCATCTCAGAAATATAGACAAATAGAATGATCTATTATTAAACGTCGTACAAATGGCAACAAAGATGAGGACAATAGTCCGAATAATGTAAATACTGTAAATACTACCTCATCTCATAAATATAGACAAATAGAATGATCTATTATTAAACGTCGTACAAATGGCAACAAAGATGAGGACAATAGTCCGAATAATGTAAACACTGTAAATACTACCTCATCTCAGAAATATAGACAAATAGAATGATCTATTATTAAATGTCGTAAAAATGGCAACAAAGATGTGGACAATAGTCCGAATAATGTAAATACTGTAAATACTACCTCATCTCATAAATATAGACAAATAGAATGATCTATTATTAGACGTCATACAAATGGCAACAAAGATGAGGACAATAATCCGAATAATGTAAATACTACCTCATCTCAGAAATATAGACAAATAGAATGATCTATTATTAAACGTCGTACAAATGGCAACAAAGATGTGGACAATAGTCCGAATAATGTAAACACTGTAAATACTACCTCATCTCATAAATATAGACAAATAGAATGATCTATTATTAAACGTCGTACAAATGGCAACAAAGATGAGGACAATAGTCCGAATAATGTAAATATTGTAAATACTACCTCATCTCATAAATATAGACAAATAGAATGATCTATTATTAAACGTCGTACAAATGGCAACAAAGATGAGGACAATAGTCCGAATAATGTAAACACTGTAAATACTACCTCATCTCAGAAATATAGACAAATAGAATGATCTATTATTAAATGTCGTAAAAATGGCAACAAAGATGTGGACAATAGTCCGAATAAATAAATACTGTAAATACTACCTCATCTCATAAATATAGATAAATAGAATGATCTATTATTAGACGTCATACAAATGGCAACAAAGATGAGGACAATAGTCCCAATAATGTAAATACTACCTCATCTCAGAAATATAGACAAATAGAATGATCTATTATTAAACGTCGTACAAATGGCAACAAAGATGTGGACAATAGTCCGAATAATGTAAACACTGTAAATACTACCTCATCTCAGAAATATAGACAAATAGAATGATCTATTATTAAACGTCGTACAAATGGCAACAAAGATGAGGACAATAGTCCGAATAATATAAATACTACCTCATCTCAGAAATATAGACAAATAGAAATGATCTATTATTAAACGTCGTACAAATGGCAACAAAGATGAGGACAATAGTCCGAATAATGTAAATACTACCTCATCTCATAAATATAGACAAATAGAATGATCTATTATTAAATAAAGTAATGGCAACAATGATGAGGACAATAGTCCGAATAATGTAAATACTATCAATACTGCCTCATCTCATAAATATAGACAAATAGAATGATCTATTATTAAACGTCGTACAAATGGCAACAAAGATGTGGACAATAGTCCGAATAATGTAAATACTGTAAATACTACCTCATCTCAGAAATATACACAAATAGAATGATCTATTATTAAACGTCGTACAAATGGCAACAAAGATGAGGACAATAGTCCGAATAATGTAAATACTGTAAATACTACCTCATCTCAGAAATATAGACAACAGAATGATCTATTATTAAATGTCGTACAAATGGCAACAAAGATGAGGACAATAGTCTGAATAATATAAATACAACCTCATCTCAGAAATATAGACAACAGAATGATCTTTTATTAAACGTCGTACAAATGGCAACAAAGATGAGGACAATAGTCCGAATAATGTAAATACTATCAATACTGCCTCATCTCATAAATATAGACAAATAGAATGATCTATTATTAAACGTCGTACAAATGGCAACAAAGATGTGGACAATAGTCCGAATAATGTAAATACTGTAAATACTACCTCATCTCAGAAATATAGACAAATAGAATGATCTATTATTAAACGTCGTACAAATGGCAACAAAGATGAGGACAATAGTCCGAATAATGTAACACTGTAAATACTACCTCATCTCAGAAATATAGACAAATAGAATGATCTATTATTAAACGTCGTACAAATGGCAACAAAGATGAGGACAATAGTCCGAATAATATAAATACTACCTCATCTCAGAAATATAGACAAATAGAATGATCTATTATTAAACGTCGTACAAATGGCAACAAAGATGAGACAATAGTCCGAATAATGTAAATACCACCTCATCTCATAAATATAGACAAATAGAATGATCTATTATTAAACGTTGTACAAATGGCAACAATGATGAGGACAATAGTCCGAATAATGTAAATACCATCAATACTGCCTCATCTCATAAATATAGACAAATAGAATGATCTATTATTAAACGTCGTACAAATGGCAACAAAGATGTGGACAATAGTCCGAATAATGTAAATACTGTAAATACTACCTCATCTCAGAAATATAGACAAATAGAATGATCTATTATTAAACGTCGTACAAATGGCAACAAAGATGAGGACAAATAGTCCGAATAATGTAAATACTGTAAATACTACCTCATCTCAGAAATATAGACAAATAGAATGATCTATTATTAAATGTCGTACAAATGGCAACAAAGATGAGGACAATAGTCTGAATAATATAAATACAACCTCATCTCAGAAATATAGACAAATAGAATGATCTATTATTAAACGTCGTACAAATGGCAACAAAGATGTGGACAATAGTCCGAATAATGTAAATACTGTAAATACTACCTCATCTCAGAAATATAGACAAATGGAATGATCTATTATTAAACGTCGTACAAATGGCAACAAAGATGAGGACAATAGTCCGAATAATGTAAATACTGTAAATACTACTCTATCTCAGAAATATAGACAAATAGAATGATCTATTATTAAATGTCGTACAAATGGCAACAAAGATGAGGACAATAGTCTGAATAATATAAATACAACCTCATCTCAGAAATATAGACAACAGAATGATCTTTTATTAAACGTCGTACAAATGGCAACAAAGATGAGGACAATTAGTCCGAATAATGTAAATACTATCAATACTGCCTCATCTCATAAATATAGACAAATAGAATGATCTATTATTAAACGTCGTACAAATGGCAACAAAGATGTGGACAATAGTCCGAATAATGTAAACACTGTAAATACTACCTCATCTCATAAATATAGACAAATAGAATGATCTATTAAACGTCGTACAAATGGCAACAAAGATGAGGACAATAGTCCGAATAATGTAAATACTGTAAATACTACCTCATCTCATAAATATAGACAAATAGAATGATCTATTATTAAACGTCGTACAAATGGCAACAAAGATGAGGACAATAGTCCGAATAATGTAAACACTGTAAATACTACCTCATCTCAGAAATATAGACAAATAGAATGATCTATTATTAAATGTCGTAAAAATGGCAACAAAGATGTGGACAATAGTCCGAATAATGTAAATACTGTAAATACTACCTCATCTCATAAATATAGACAAATAGAATGATCTATTATTAGACGTCATACAAATGGCAACAAAGATGAGGACAATAGTCCGAATAATGTAAATACTACCTCATCTCAGAAATATAGACAAATAGAATGATCTATTATTAAACGTCGTACAAATGGCAACAAAGATGTGGACAATAGTCCGAATAATGTAAATACTGTAAATACTACCTCATCTCAGAAATATAGACAAATAGAAAGGATCTATTATTAAACGTCGTACAAATGGCAACAAAGATGAGGACAATAGTCCGAATAATGTAAATACTATCAATACTGCCTCATCTCATAAATATAGACAAATAGAATGATCTATTATTAAACGTCGTACAAATGGCAACAAAGATGTGGACAATAGTCCGAATAATGTAAATACTGTAAATACTACCTCATCTCAGAAATATAGACAAATAGAATGATCTATTAAACGTCGTACAAATGGCAACAAAGATGAGGACAATAGTCCGAATAATGTAAATACTGTAAATACTACCTCATCTCTGAAATATAGACAAATAGAATGATCTATTATTAAACGTCGTACAAATGGCAACAAAGATGTGGACAATAGTCCGACACAAACACTGTAAATACTACCTCATCTCAGAAATATAGACAAATAGAATGATCTATTATTAAATGTTGTAAAAATGGCAACAAAGATGTGGACAATAGTCCGAATAATGTAAATACTGTAAATACTACCTCATCTCATAAATATAGACAAATAGAATGATCTATTATTAGACGTCATACAAATGGCAACAAAGATGAGGACAATAGTCCGAATAATGTAAATACTACCTCATCTCAGAAATATAGACAAATAGAATGATCTATTATTAAACGTCGTACAAATGGCAACAAAGATGTGGACAATAGTCCGAATAATGTAAACACTGTAAATACTACCTCATCTCAGAAATATAGACAAATAGAATGATCTATTATTAAACGTCGTACAAATGGCAACAAAGATGAGGACAATAGTCCGAAT
Source organism: Ascarosepion bandense (assembly GCA_037127315.1). NCBI lineage: Eukaryota > Metazoa > Mollusca > Cephalopoda > Sepiida > Sepiidae > Ascarosepion > Ascarosepion bandense. The sequence goes on from JBBBDQ010001575.1 coordinate 236,585, forward strand.
AATATAAATACTACCTCATCTCAGAAATATAGACAAATAGAATGATCTATTATTAAACGTCGTACAAATGGCAACAAAGATGAGGACAATAGTCCGAATAATGTAAATACTACCTCATCTCATAAATATAGACAAATAGAATGATCTATTATTAAACGTTGTACAAATGGCAACAATGATGAGGACAATAGTCCGAATAATGTAAATACTATCAATACTGCCTCATCTCATAAATATAGACAAATAGAATGATCTATTATTAAACGTCGTACAAATGGCAACAAAGATATGGACAATAGTCCGAATAATGTAAATACTGTAAATACTACCTCATCTCAGAAATATAGACAAATAGAATGATCTATTATTAAACGTCGTACAAATGGCAACAAAGATGAGGACAATAGTCCGAATAATGTAAATACTGTAAATACTACCTCATCTCAGAAATATAGACAAATAGAATGATCTATTATTAAATGTCGTACAAATGGCAACAAAGATGAGGACAATAGTCTGAATAATATAACTACAACCTCATCTCAGAAATATAGACAAATAGAATGATCTTTTATTAAACGTCGTACAAATGGCAACAAAGATGAGGACAATAGTCCGAATAATGTAAATACTATCAATACTGCCTCATCTCATAAATATAGACAAATAGAATGATCTATTATTAAACGTCGTACAAATGGCAACAAAGATGTGGACAATAGTCCGAATAATGTAAACACTGTAAATACTACCTCATCTCAGAAATATAGACAAATAGAATGATCTATTATTAAATGTCGTACAAATGGCAACAAAGATGAGGACAATAGTCTGAATAATGTAAATACTGTAAATACAACCTCATCTCAGAAATATAGACAAATAGAATGATCTATTATTCAACGTCATACAAATGGCAACAAAGATGAGGACAATAGTCCGAATAAATAACAAATTACATTGAATACTGGAGAAGTTTTTAGTTGCACCAAATATAAGGTTCAAGAGATAAGGCTGAGGTTATTAACATAAGAGAAGGAAATTAGATTATATGTAAGATTATTATGAAGAAGATAATAAATAATGTCGGTTTGGTCAATGAATGCAGAATATTTTCTTGTAAGGAAACCGCTAATATTACCATCACCAAAGAATTATTGGAAACGTATTCTTTAACAAAAAACAAATAATGTAATATTTTCATTAATAAAACCATAATAAAATAAAATCTATATTAAATTATTTTTAGAAATTTATATTATTTATTCTTGTAAAGTGCACAAATGAAATTGGATAGCAGACCCCATGTGCATACAGATACACACAAACAAAACACACACAGAATTAGAAGAAAAGTAATACATTTAAAATACGTTGGAAATTGCTAGCTTGCGGCAGTGTTCATTTTACACAGGTCCAAGGATAAAAGCTACCCCTCAAGTGCCTTCTTCTGGAACTAATAGAACTGAAATATCACCCTGAGGGTAACAGTTTAAACAAGTGGTACCCGTGTCATGTAATGTCTTTCATTTTGAGTTCTACTCTACTGTAACAATGAGAATTATGTGCCTTACCATTAGATAAGATAAATAATTTTCCATTCCGTTTTGATTGCGAGCAAAGTTAGAAGAAAAAGGTATATCAGGGACCCTGCTTGGTTTTAGTGAGAAAAAAGAAAGCATCCTTAATCATAGGAAAGAAAAGAATGAGGAAAAGTAAAGAAGAAAAAGGAGAAGGAAAAATGGAAAAAGAGAGAAAAGAAAGAATGAAAAAAGAAGAAAAGAGGAAAGAAAGAAGAAAAACAGAAAAAATAAAAAAAATGGCGACAAAATAAATGATGAGAATGAAGAAAAAACCTGGAGAGAAAGAAAAGAAGAAAAAAAATTGAGAATGAATAAAAAGAAAAAGAAAGAAAAAAAACAGAAAAAATACAAAAATAAAGCAAAGAAAAATAGTGAGATGAAAAAAAAAAAGAAAGACTGAATGAAGATACAACATAAAAGAGAATGAAAAAAAGAAGAAAAGCAGAATAAAAAGGGAAAGAAAGAAGAAACCAAAAAAGAGAATGAAGAAAAAGCCTGAAGAAAAGAAGATAGACAAAAAGAAAAAAAAGGATTAAAAGATGAAAAAAGAAGATGAAGAAAAATGAAAAGAATGAAGAAAAGAAAAAGGAAAGAAGGAAAAAATGAAAAGAATGAAAAAAAGGGGAAAATAAAGGAAAGAAAAAAACAGAGAGAATGAAAAAGAAGAAAAACATAAAATGAAAAAAAGAAGATACACAAAATTAAGAAATGAAAAAAGAAAAGAATGAAAGAAAAGAAAAACAGAGAGAATGAAGAAAAACAAAAAGGATGAAGAAAAGAAGGAAACAAAAAGAATGGAGAGAATAAAAAATGAAAAATGTCATAAGATTATAAATGAGAAGAAAAGAATGAAAGAAAAGAAGAAAAAAGTGAGAATGAAGGAAAACAAAAAGGATGAAGAAAAGAAAAAACAAATAAAATGAAGAAAAGAAGATAAACAGAATAAAGAAAAGAAAAAAGAAAGAATGAAAAAATGAAAAGAATGATGAGAAGAAAAAGAAAAATGAAAAGAATGAAAAAAGAAAGAATGAAAAGAAGAAAAATAAAAATGAAAAGAATGAAGAAAAGCAAAAATGGAGAGAATGAAGAAAACCAAATAAAACGAAAAAAGAAGTTACACAAATGAAAAAAAGGAAAAAAATGAAAGAAATAAAGAAAAAATAAAACAGAGAGAATGAAAAAGAAAAACGAAAAGGAAAACAAGAAAGAAGGCTGAAAAGAAGAAGTAGGAAAGAATGAAACAAAAAAGAAAAAACAAATAAATCAGGAAACAGTGGAGGTCAGAAGATATGAACACTGTCTTGGCTGTTCATGACAAGAAGATGCGATTTGTCAAACTTTAAATGGGACTTGATGGTGAAAAGACCATTCCGTTTCTGAGAATTTTTCTCGTCTTTGCGTTAAATAAGAATTAAAAATTGACATCAACTTACATTGCTTTTGAAAATCAAATAGTCTCTTTTTTTTTTGTCCATTGATTAACGTAGCGAAAGCCTATTTCCTTGTAATCCAGATGCACTGAACGTAAGCTAGTATTTAATAACACTATTTAGTATTTAATAACACTACTTAAAAAAAAAAAATATATATATATATATATATATATATATATATATATATAACTTTCAGCTTTGGTTAAATACTGCTTGCGTGAAAACTAGAACAACATAGAAGTAAATAAAATTTATACAAAGGACTGTTATTTCATTCCTTATATACTTGGTAAATTTAATTTTCCCCACGACAAAGGCAGAAAATGTAAATTTTTATATCGACTTACTGAGTTGAGCAAAAGCAATTTCAGTCTGTTTGTATGTCTCTGAAATAATTTTCTTTCACAATAGATATTTAAGAATTTTTTTTTTATGTGTGTGTCTATAAAGTTAAATTCAGTCAAGTGATATAGAAACCTAATTTTCAGGAAATTTAAGTGTTTAAGGATGTAAGTGACTCGATAAGATAGTTATACTTAACTGATATTTGTGTGATATCTTTGTGGTATTATGAAGTTCTTATGGAGCGCCATAATAAAATAAGCCTTTGTAACATGTATCAAAATAAAATAAAGAATAAGAGTGAAAATGCCAGGTTTAAGAACAATGCCATTATTTATTTTATACGTGTGATTGTGGAATATAAATATTCCTATCCTTTTCGTTTACGTACTTAAAGTTCGTATATACAGTACTGTGCAAAAGTATTAGGACAAGAACTACTTTATCTTTTATGAGGCATCAAAATAACGTTTAAAATCAACCCTGTCCTTACACTTTTGCACACTACCAGTAATTTCGCAAAAGTATTAGGACAGGAGTGATTTTCCTAAAAACCTCACTGAAATTCAAATACAGAGTGAAAAGCCAAACCTTTGTAAGAATTATTTAACTAAAATGGAAGAGGAAGGAAGGCTTCGGAATTTAAATTGGCCCCCACAAAGCCCTTATCTCAATCCTATTGAAAATCTATGGGATATTCGGGATAAAAAAATTGATAAACCTAATGTTACTTTGCAAGACACACTTTGGGAACAAATACAAGCTGCTTGGCAGGAGATACCATGAGATACATTGAAGAAGCTTGTGATGTCAATGCCTGACAGAATGAAGGCTGTGATCAAAGCAAAAGGCTTTAATACTAAATATTAAATTTATTTTGTAACAAGTATTTTTTCTTGTTAATGCATTTGTTGAGTAAATCAAATAAAATTACTTTAATTAAATTGTTTATTTTCTGTCAATATGCCTTATAAAAGATAAAATAGTTCTTGACCTAATAATTTTGCACAGTACTGTATATATATATATATATATATATATATATATATATATATACTAGGTGCGATTGGTAAATGGTCGCAGTAATTTATGCATACACACACACATATATATACTAGGTGCGATTGGTAAATTGTCGCAATTATTTTATTATTTCAAAGTAAAAGTCTATTATACTGAATATTGAATTTATTTTGTAACAAGTATTTTTTTCTTGTTAAAGCATTTGTTGAGTAAATCAAATAAAATTACATTAATTAAATTGTTTATCCTTAAGGACAAGAACAACTGAATTTTTAGGACTTATAAGTGACTTTTTTTCTAGCAGAGTTCATTTTGCAATTTTTTCTCTAGTATTTTTTTACCAGGCTCATATTGCAGTTTTGACACTAATGATTTTCTCTGGCGCTCCATATTACTGGTTCCCATATTGTATTCATCTCAATGTTTGGTCGACTTACATATGCTGATTCCTTATGTGAGCATAATAAAGAAGATTATCCCGCAGTAGTCTGCCATTACTTCTGCTGTAGACTGGATGCCATCCAAGGCTATAGAACCCAATCTGTCCTGCCATTTAACTCATAGCTGAAGGAAGAAGAGATAGATTATATTACATTATTATATTAATTATAATAAGTGGGGGATCAGTTTATTACTTCATAACAATAGAAAACCGATCCCCAACTTTATGCCCAGTAGAAGCTTTAATTATATTTCCAACTATACATGCTTTTTGGGTGATCATGTCCCAAAAGAGACATGACTGACTAGGCAGAAGATTATCCTGCAGTAGGTTGCCATCGCTTTCTGCGGTAGACTGGTTGCCAGCCAAGGCTATAGAACCCAATCTGTCCTGCCATTTAACGCATAGCTGTAGGAAGAAGAGATAGATTATATTACATTATTATATTAATTATAATAAGTGGGGGATCAGTTTTTTTACTTCATAACAATAGAAAACCGATCCCCAACTTTATGCCCAGTAGAAGCTTTAATTATATTTCCAACTATACATGCTTTTTGGGTGATCATGTCCCAAAAGAGACATGACTGACTAGGCAGAAGATTATCCTGCAGTAGGTTGCCATCGCTTTCTGCGGTAGACTGGTTGCCAGCCAAGGCTATAGAACCCAATCTGTCCTGCCATTTAACGCATAGCTGTAGGAAGAAGAGATAGATTATATTACATTATTATATTAATTATAATAAGTGGGGGATCAGTTTTTTTACTTCATAACAATAGAAAACCGATCCCCAACTTTATGCCCAGTAGAAGCTTTAATTATATTTCCAACTATACATGCTTTTTGGGTGATCATGTCCCAAAAGAGACATGACTGACTAGGCAGAAGATTATCCCGCAGTAGGTTGCCATTGCTTTCTGCGGTAGACTGGTTGCCAGCCAAGGCTATAGAACCCAATCTGTTTTTATTTTAAATTTTTTATTATGTGTTATGAAAGGTTTGGATAATATAATACCTGATGATACTGAAAAGTTGAAACCATGGTAGCGTAATCAGCTGATCTTCCTAATTCGATATTCTATATAAGTAGGTAGATACAGAGAAAGAGAATATCAATTTCACTCCATTTTCTTTATTTCTGCTGATGTGCCCCGTTAACAAATTTTCCCCAGAATTCACTGATCATTTACAAGAGCCGTCACAATTTCGAATGAATCACTAATGCTTTGGCACTCCAAAATTCCTTGTTTCCATGACAACACGGTAATGCAAAGGAATGATCACCAAATTTAGTTAGCACAATGTTTTTGGAGACATTCTTCCATCTTTCAAATTTTTTTTCCCTCCAGAAATCAGGAAATTACCGTTTAATATAAGAAAACAAAAAAAAAAAAATTCAGCAAGATATAAAAAACAACATTCTAGCTCCACGATTTTAGTTGCAAAACTTAGAGACAAAAATAAGATAAAAATATTCGGAATTTTGTGTTTCATTAGAAAGCTGGAGTCTAAGTTGTATTTGATGGATGAAAATATCTTTCTTCAGGGATCCACAGATATTTTTATCTCATTTTGACACTTCTTTCCAGTTAGAATCTTTGAATTGGTTACAGGATAATGCGATGAACAAATAGAACACACTGGCATATCACGTGGAATTATCACAAGTGACAGAAACCTTTTAAGCATTCTTGTTTTGTTTTTATCGCTTCATCCCAAGTAAGGCAATAAAGCCATTAAGACACAAAGTATTACCGAGTGTTGGAGAATATGAAAAAAGAAAAAGACACTATTAAAGAGAGAAAATAAAAGAACTGAAATTTTTCTCTTCCTGATGCTCAGTATTAATTTCCTTTTCGTTTCCAACATTTCCAAGACCTTATCATTGCTCACATGCTTGGTCCATGATATTCGCAGCATCCTTTTGTAGAACCACATTTCAGTTGCTTCAAGTTTTTCCTTCATCTTTGATGATATTGTCCAGCATTCACTGCCATATTGAAGAACTGACATCACATAGCAATCCAGTACTCTCTTCTTTGTTTCTAGTGAAATTGTCCTGTTTCTTCATACTCTTCTCAGCTCCTGGAATACATCCTTGTGCTTTTGGATCTCAGGAATATAAATGTATAGAAACTGATCTGAGCACAAAGTGAGAGGTCAGTTTATATATTGATTGTAATATGGAACTGATCCCCCACTTTATATCCAGTATGCTTCTTTCTGTAGAATCACATTTCAGTTGCTTCAAGTTTTTCCTTCAGCTTTGATGATATTGTCCAGCATTCACTGCCATATTGAAGAACTGACATCACATAGCATTCCAGTACTCTCTTCTTTGTTTCTAGCAAAATTGTTCTGTTTCTTAATACTTTACTCAATTTCTGGAATGCTTCCTTCGCCACGCCAATCCGCCTTCGGATCTTTGTGTTGCATTTCTGTTATAACACATCCCAGGTATTTAAATTTTTGTAACTGCTTGATTTTTAGGCTGCCCTTTTTACTGATGACCGTTAGGGATCCAAAACAATGGATTACTTATTTTTTATGGGCAGGTATGACTAGTATCTATATGGATGTGCATTGTGGTACAGTGGATATCGACTCGGAATGAGAAACCAGGGAGTCGAGTTCGAATTCCAGTTGAATCCATTGTATTCACTTACGCGCAAATACCCTTGGGAAAGGTATTAATCCATCTCTTCCTTCCAGTTATGGGTTAAATAGCAGGACAGATTGGGTTCTATAGCCTTGGTCGGCAACCAGTCTACTGCAGAAAGCAATGGCAACCTACTGCGTGATAATCTTCTGCCCAGCCAGTCATGTCTCTTTTGAGAGATGATCGCCCAAGCGTGTATCATGTATGGCACTTAACTGACTGACTGAATATAATAGTTGGAATCATGATTAAGGCTTCTGCTGGTCATAAAGTGGGGGATCGGTTTTATATTGTTAAGAAGTAATAAACTGATCCCTGACTTATTACTAATTAATAATATAATACATCTCTTCCCTCTTTAGCTGTGAGTCAAATAACAGGACAGATTGGGTTCTATAGCCTTGGTCGGCAACCAGTCTACCGCAGAAAGCAATGGCAACATACTGCGGGATAATCTTCTGCCCAGTCAGTCATGTCTCTTTCGAGACATGATCACCCAAGCGTGTATCACGTATGGCACTTAACTGAGTGACTGATGAATAGTATGGCTGAATAATAATAATAAGTTTTCTGCTTCTATTATTTCCAAACTTGAAATGCCAAATTTAATTTCTTCCTCAACATGATTGAGGCAGTGAGTGCTACATAATCTTTAAGAAAGAATCATTTTATTTGTCCTTGAAACTGATCCAGTCTGAAATAAATTTAAGAAACTAAAAAAAGTCGGTAGCTTTAATAAAATATCGGCTTATTTTAAGTTTCATTTTACAAAAAAATAAAATGAATAAATAAATAAAAATTAAACTGAAGGAGAAAATGATAAATTTGTTAACAGCACAAAAACTTTAAAAATTTTTAATGCAAGTTAAATCAACATTGGTATGTTAAACTCTCATAAATTCCGTGCTATAATACGCCACAATTAGCAGTCTCCATTTTGTTTTATAGAATTCAGCATCAAAATGGACATAATGTTTATTTTCTCTTGCCTTGCAGTTAAAAGAGAAATTAAACAAATGGGGAAAAAAAGAAGAATTTCAGAAAATTGACTGATTCCATTTGGATTTACACAATTTAATTGCAAAATACTTTGAGCTGAATTCCTTAGGCTTTCATAAAATTTATTGGCACTTTATTAACTTGAGCAGTATTTCCTTTAATCTATTTTTTTCTACATGATTGTCTTTTAAAACCTTTCAAATTCTAATCTATTTTTCAGTTTGGTTGTATGTGTGACAGATACTGTTTAGATTTCTGTACATGCACGTAAAATGGGAAATGAACTAAAACAGGATATCTTTTCACATGTACAGAAACACCTCTCACATTTTAAAGATTGACAAAAAGACCACAGTAATTGTTATTAAAACAATTATTTCAATGTTGTTTTAAAGAAAGCCCTACAGTTTTCACTCATTGACATCCTTCAAATGGTGACCTGTATTTGAATTCCATGCATTCACTTACGCGCAAATAGCCTTGGGAAAAGTATCAATCCATCTCTCCCCTCAAGTTATGGGTTAAATAACAGAACATATTAGGTTTTATAGCTCTGGCTGGCAACTAGTCTAGTTTTTAGTTTTGGCTTCGGATTTGCCTCTAAGTAGGTATAATTGTAGTTCTTAGTCTCAGCCATGATACCATTTACTCAGAGGACTTATTTAGTCTTCAAAATTCAGTTTATGATGAAAAAAACTTATTTGATATCGATAGCAGGAAATCAAAATTTGACATACATCCATTCATTTTTCTTTCAGTCTACGGTTTTGCTTTAACTGGAAACAACTATTGCTTTTAAGTCTTTTGTGTCAACGTCCAAAGAGTCTGAGCTCCAGGACCATGGATTAGTTTTAAAGCTTTCATTACACCCGAGCAACGCCGGGCTACACTGCTAGTTTAACAATAAAATGAAGCACTTAATTCTGGAGTTTGAAAAATTAAATAGAATACTGATAGACAGAACTTTTTTTTTATAATCATATCGCCCCAGGTAATGCATTTTACTGCTACTGTTTTGCAAGGGTTACATAGGAGGAAAGTTATGAGAAAGAGTGACAGATTTTAGGGAGTGTCAGGAAGTGGGTAAGAGAAGGATGAGAATACTGATGAGAGTGGAGTGGATGGAGAAAAGAGCATGGGAGAGAGGATGCAGGTTAGTGAGATAGGAGATGACTATTGACTTTACATTTAAATTCTTGGAGATTGTAGCTGTCGAGGAAACAAGTAAATGGAAGGGAATTCCACAGGCAGGAAATGCGAGAAAAGAAGCTGAAGAGTAGAATTTGCGTTTACAATTTATTGGTTTCACAGGAAAAGGATGGGACCTAGTTGCTAATCTTGTGGCTTGCGTAAATTCATAAAAAGGGGGCACCAGAGAGCTAAGTTCATCAGAGCAGAAACCGTGAAAGTATTTGTAGAAGAGACACAGGGAAGCCACACTGCGTCGGTGAGAAAGTGAGATAAGAGAAAGATGATACTTGACATAAAGTGGGGGATCAATTTATATATTGGTTGTAATATAGAACTGATCCCCCACTTTATATCCACATTATAGTAGTAGAGAATTTTTTTTTAAATCATATCGCCCCAAGCAAAGCATTTTACTGCCACTGTTTTGCAGGGGGTTACATAGCAAGAAAGTTATGAGAAACAGTTACAGGTTATAGGGAGTGTCATGGAAGAGGGTAGGAGAAGGATGAAAATACTGATGAGAGTTGAGTGGACGGAGAACGGAACATTAGAGAGAGTATGAAACTTAGCGAGATAGGAGATGACTATTGACTTTACATTTGCATTCTTGGAGATTGTAGCTGTCGGGGAAGCAAGTAAACGAAAGGGAATTCCACAAGTGGGAAGTGTGAGAAAAGAAGCTGATGGAGTAGAATTTAGCATTTACATTTTATTGGTTTCACAGGAAAAGGTTGGGACCTCGTTGCTAATCTTGTGGCTTGCATAAATTTATATATAGTGGGCACCAGTGAGCTAAGTTCATCGGAGCAGAAGCCGTGAAAATATTTGTAGAAGAGACACAAGGAAGCTACATCGCGCCGATGAAAAAGTGACTGTATCTGAGCTGCCAAGTCAGGATCTGTTACATTACAATTCTTTGTTGGATCTTGTCAAGGACACCCAGGTGGACAGCAGGAGCACCTGACCAGATATGGCAGCAATATTCAATGTATGGGCAGATGGTAGATTTATATATGTGCAGGATTGTTTTGGGCGGAAAAAAAATCCTGGCCCTACACAGAGAACCGACTTTCTTAGCAGCGGATTTAGCTATGGATTCTATTTAGTCATTCCACTTGAGATCTGTTGTGAGAGTTAAGCCAAGGAGGTGCGGTGTTTTGCTTTCAGGGAGACTAGCCTGATCCATGGTAATGGTGGGTAGGAGCGATTGTCTGTGATGGTTAATAGATAGCTTGTCCATATTATTTAACTAGACATCTGTATCTACATATATATGTTTCTCTCTCTATATATAGTGAGGCAGAAAAACCTCCTACATAGTTATTAGACATATTTAAGGGTCTTCAATGATATTAGTAGAGGCACGGTGAGGTAACTGATAGCAGCTTGGATTGAGGACTCAGGAAACTGAGTTCAAATCCCAGTCAAATTCATTATATTTGTTTATGTGCTAATACCCTAGGGAAAGGTATGGATTCATCTCTTCTCTCCCCAACTATGGGTAAATAACAGGGTTTTATAGATTTCGTTGGCAACTAGTTTACTTCAGTAAAAATTGGCAATGTACTGCAGGAAAATCTTGACAGCGCATGCTGTTGGAGACCAGTTGTTTTTTCTGAAAGCCCCATGAAATTTTTTTCTGGAGAAGAAGCCATTTCAACACACCCAGGATGAATGTTGCAATGAGTAGAAGTAAAGTACATTTCTAAGAATGTGTATGTCACAGATGTCAGTTTCGACAGGTAGATATACACGAATGAAGGTGAATAAGATTTATATGAATTGCTATCTCATAACTTATCTTAAATAATATCTACAAAATCTCAGAAAAATTTATTACACCTGTCTATGAGTGTGCGGAAATGCACAGATCTTTAAAAGACTGGTTACCTGTTAATTAATATTTACTGTAGGCAATTTCTTTCCAACTTAACATACCATGTTATTTAGTTGTGAGACTCATTTTTTATATTCATTGCTATACAAGTGTATCACAATATTTCTATACTAGTGTATAAAACTTTTTCGTTACACCCAATGGTGTGTAGGGTAGTGTTTTTGCTGTTTCCGTAACAAACTGTTTTTTTTATGGGGCAGGGTTGTTAACCCTGTGCCCAACCCCCAAACCTAGAGGAAGGTGATTTTCTAAGCGTAGCTTAGACGTGACACATGGCCAAAAGTAGGGGGTACCCAGTGAGGATCGAACTCACTACTCAGTTATAATGATTCTAACAAGACGAGCTTGCTAACCATTACACCACACAAGGTGCACATACGAGTGTATGATATACACTAATTGAAACAATTGCTTTAGTTCCCTTTCTTTCACCAATTTTAGACCCACTGGAGTGACAGGGTGTAATTGTAATACTGCATGAGATTTTTATCATATCCAAACACTATTGTCTCAACTGACAATTAATTGTCCTCTAGCCCAGGGGTTTTCAAAATTTTGACTTACGGACCCCTTTATTATTTCATAAGCATTATAAATGCTTATGAAATTCATACATAAATTTTTACTAAAAATAGCTTATAGTTTTGCATTAACGTCGTAAAAACTGGTTTTAAGCTTACTTTAGACATAAGTGTTCAAATAAAATAAATTAATCCTGCATGCTGATGCAAAATGTAACAAAATTAAATTTAAATTACTTTGAATTTCACGTGATGAGTTAATCCACGGAGCCCCTATCTTATCCTTGCGGACCCCCTGTGATCCGTGGACCACAGTTTGAAAAACCCTGCTCTAGCCATTGTCTGCAATGGACTTTACTTTTTTAGGAAACATAAAAAAATTATAATGTTATACAAACACGTTGGCAAGCTTTGCAGAGAGATTGTGAATATTGTTGGTGTCAGTCTTTCAACTGTCAGTCGTGTTATCAAGGCAAAAAATAAACTGGATCCATCAGCCCAAAATGCAAAGGAAAATGTAGTCAGAAAAAAAAATGACATCAAGAGATGATGCATGTGTGATTGAGGAGATTGCAAAAGATCTTAGGACGATATTCATTTTGTTCAATTAATTCAACAAGTTTGAATATTAACATCTTAAATAATGTTTTATTTTGGGTACAATTTTCTGAAAAATGAGTTGTACACATGTTTGCATGCGTGCGTAATGATGAGGTGCAGGTGTCAGTAAAATAAAAATTTAATAATTTTTAGCAAGTATGAATAATCCCATTATTTCAGATATTGAAAACACAATTGCACAAGTAGATATCGAGCCCTAAGAAAGCTGATGATGATGATTTTGGAATCAAAAGAAATTTTGACTCCATCCATTTAATTATTTTTTTCCAGGTTTTTTTGTCAATCTGTGGAACAAGTGTACATGATTAAGTGTAATCTGTAAAATTCTCAATAAAAAGTTAAGCAACATCAAGCCTGGATGGGTGACTGTTTGAGAATACCAGGTGCTGTAAACATAAAGACCAAGAATGGTCCACTCATCCTCCAGGTTTGTGGGTAGGGCTACTGCCCTACACACCATTGGGTGTATAAAGGGTGAGATGATGATACATATACATATATACTGTATCACACACACACACACACACACACATATATATATATATATATTTTTTTTTTTTTAATCATATCACCCCGAGCAAGGCGGTAATGCCACTGATGTGCAGGGGGTTACATAAGATTGAAGTGATTGGAAAAGAGAAAACCGGAAACAAAGGATGAGCCTCTTTAGCTGTTCAATAGACGTGGGTGGAGTGTGAAATGAGGGAGATTGTTTAGTCTAACTACTCCAATTGAAAAAAAAAAGAGTGAGAAGATTGGAAAAGAGAAAACCGGAAACCGCATCCTGAACAGGAAACAAGGGATGAGCCTCTTCACCTGTTCAATAGATGTGGGTGGAGTGTGAACCGGGCAATAGTTTAGTCTATCTACTCCAATTAATATATATAGTGTATCGAGGTAGCAGATAATTTTCTAAACATATACTGTTAAATATGAGACAATGAATGTCTATTATGTTTAATCATGAGCCGTTCTAAACATCATATTTTGGCTTTAATTTCAGGTGAAAATAAAGTCAGAAATTGTCCAACATATGGATATTTTTTTATTATGTTGGTTCTAAGCTTTTGGCTCACATGAGCCATCTTCAGAGAGGTTACGAGGAAGTTAACATAAAAACATCCACCATCAGCGACAATTTTATCTTGTGTTGACATAAAACTTTGCTAACCAACAGCAACAGTTGCCAAATAGCAGACAGAATTTGTAAATTTGTAATGCGGTTCTATGACATCACACCACATAAGAGCTTGAAATGTTAACAGAACCATATATTTAAATGCAATGTAATGTGTTATGACCAGATTTAAATGTGATTTTATTAAGTGTGGTTTGTTTGGATTTAATTTAGATGGCCTCTAATATCTGAAGGTTTTTTTTACTGTGTTTAAGAGTGAGTTTTATTGTGTTGTTGACTAAAATCTGTCTAATATTACCTGCATGGTTTTGTTTTTCTAAGAAATGTTGTTTAATTGAACTTTGATCAGAAAGGTGACAGGTAAGTTTACGGGAGAGTGTGGCTGTAGTAAAACCACTATATGTAGTGGGTTTATTATTAGTATCATTGTCTGTTATATTTAACAGTATATGTTTTTATATGTATATATATTATAAATTATTCTAGTTTGTCTATAAATTTGGAAAGTAGAATTTTCTTAGCCATCATACTCCTATGATTGAAACCAACAAAGTGTTACGAGGATGTATTTATATATAAAAAAATATTAACAATGTCTAAAAAGTTATAGTTCAGAATTCTATTGAGTCCTACTTGTTATTACAAAAACGTTTTAATTCATGAAGTAGCAATTAAATAGAGAAGTTAGGAATAGAACATTTTGGAAGATTGTAGAATGTTTGAGTAAAATCAAGAGAATACAAAATGTTGTAGAAATATGCAAATTAGGTGTTAGCACCTATAAAAATAGGTTTTCAGAAGAGAGTAGTTAGTTGTTAAAAGGATTTGCTGACATTATCAACTCTGGCTTTGATTCAAGAATTTATATCTAGCCAAAAGAATCTCTAAGAAAAGTTGCCTACCAACAAAAACCCGAAAGAGAACCTCATAGAACTAAAAGTGTAAATAGATTTTTTTTACTGTTTCATTGACCATACTGGAAATGCTTCTTTAAATGCACCTTTAAGGGTTTCCAAAAAGTATAGCGCTTAAATTACGTTGCTAACTGAACTGGGTAAAGATACTGACCCTTCCTTCCTCTTTGTCTGCCAGTAGTAAACTCTACGTTTCTGTTTTGAATGCAAAAAATTGTAAATTTTGTATATATATCATTTTGTGTTTATCATAAATTAAATATTTGTATGTGATTTAACTCTGAGTTTTGGTCGATCATTTTTGTTTCTTTTGTTACACTTAAAACAAAATCTGAGATATCTTTTGCCATTGTTATTTTTCGTTCATCTACTGGGTACAATGTGTATTTTCAGTGTTATTTTCAGTTTATCCATCACATCCTGTATGTTGTTCCATCATTCTCCTGTGTATATTTACTAAGTTCTTTCTTTATTTGTTTCTTAATCTAATTTATCTAACACTTGTTTTCTGGTCGATTTGCAGAGCGGGTTGGTTCATTCCCACAGATATTGCCAATGAGTTCTGGTCCAAGAATATCTTCATTGACCACTGGCGAGCATTGCGTTTACCACAAGTTATCAGCAGGTTCTCTCTGGCAGACTCTCTGGGAGTACTCGAAAATGTGATGACAAAAAGACTTAACCGGGGAGCTGAAGCCCTTTGTAAGGAAAAAGATTGTGTTAACGGCTTCCTTCTAGGACCAGGTTGCAAATACCTAAGCGAAGGTTGCCTTATTCTTCTATCTAGTTATCCAGGTAAATTTGAATTTTACACCTCTGCATAGCCTATAAAAACACGTTTCCACATGTTTATTTCAATGTCTTTGTCTTTGTCATATTTTGATGTGAGCTATAACTGTTGAGTATATATACCTTGTGTATCCCAAAATACGGTAACCAATACTTTTCCTGCAGATGTTTACATCTTTGGTTGCTATGGTCAACTTTCACCTGCTGCTGTCCCCTCAGCTGACTGCTGATTTGACTCAGGAGTGAAGTGGTGGATTCATGTTTATGTTTACGCAAAATGGTGAATACACTTCCTTCTGATATGTTCAACTCCTCTGCTATCTCACACAACATCAGTTTATGAATGGCCAAAACGAGTTTGTGGATTTTTTTTTTTTGGTGTTTTCCAGAACAACTGCTGATTTTTGGTGACCTGAGCATTTAGCCTCTTAACCATTCTTTCCAAGAGAGCAGAGTTTGAATAACAATTATCAAGCCATTGCTTTGCTTGAACAGGATTTTTCTCATCAGAAGCAAAGATTTATTAACACATGAAATTCAGATTTTTCCATTGTTTTGAAAATTTGCAACAGTAGCTTCACTTGAATCACTGTAATTTGTAAACTAACAATTCGATTGGGTCCAAATTTTGCTATGTGCCATTTGAAAGTTATTACTTCATAAAAATCATATGGATTTTTTATTAGTGTGACCATCTATATATCAGGCTCGAGACTTATTGAGTGATGTGTTATGTTTCAATAATACTTGTGTCTTATCAAATGATGGTGATGATTTTCTATTATTTGGTGTACTTTGTATTGAGTACTCTTTTAAGAATAGTGTTTTTTGAATATGAAATTTTATTCCATCAGTCAGTAGGTTAAGTGCCATATATGACACATACTTGGACGATCATGTCTTGAAGAGACATGACTGGGCAGAAGATTGTCCTGCAGTAGGTTGCCATTATTTTCTGCGGTAGACTGCTTGCCAGCAAAGACTATAGAACCCAATCTCTCCTGTTATTTAACCCATAACTGAAGGAAAGAGACAGATTAATACCTTTACCAAGGTTATTTGTGCGTAAGTGAATTCTAGGAATTCAACTGGAATTTGAACTCGGCTCCTCGATTTTTCGTTCCAAGCCGATATTCACTGCACATCTCTTCCTCAGTCGTTAAAATTAGGTTGTTGTTAAATAACTGTAATTTGTAAACTGATAATGCGATTGGGCCCAAAAATTTTTCATGTGCCATTTAAAGGTAAATACTTCATAAAAATCACATGGCTTCTTTATTAGTGGCGCCACCTATATGCCAGGCCTGGAACTTATTGAATAATGTGTTACGTATACATATACATTTTCCATCTTTGAGGTTAGGTTGTTGTTTAGATTTATAGATTTTTATGCTTCAAATCTATTTTCACATATTTTAAGTTCAATTTATTCCATTTGTCAAAATTAATCAAATTTTCAAAGACTAGATGGATATATGTAAGTTCATTCAAATGCACTCTAGTAACAATTTTCTGCTCTAGCATTTGGTATCATGTCTTTTTTAATTTTATTTTTCCTTATTTACTTTTGAGCGTACTATGTATGTGTGGAGGTCTGAATAGGTGGAAGGTAATCTCATTAGCTGCAATTAATTTGATTAAGATGAAAAAAAATCCCCAAATTTTATGCATTACATCAACGTCGATATGAGGTATGTTCTTATAAAGAAATGCAAAAATAAAAATATTTAATTTGACAAATGTAGCATTTAAAAATATAAATAAGTTGCTAACCTTAGATTTTAACATGGCTATAAAAACTAGAAAACAACACCTGACTTCGAGTATTACCATGGTATAAAAAAAAAGAGAATTAAAGACGTTTCTTAATAGATATACAGGTTGGGATGGGGAAATTGTTGCCATTTTATATCTGTGCAAGTGCATTGTTGTTGATTTTGTTGACTGCAAAGTGTAGTAGAGTCAGTTGGGCATCATGAGGTAATTTACTATGCTAGGAATTTGGAAACAATTTCATGCACCTCCCGCCTGTGGAATTCCCTTTCATATACTTGCTTCTCCGACACTGACAATCTCCAGGAATTTAAACGTAAGTTCAATAGACATCTCATATCACACTAACTCGCATCCATTCTCACAAGCTATTTTTTTCATCTACTCCACCCCCATCCTCGGTATCCTCATCCGTCTATTACCCTCCTCCTGACAGTTCCTATAGTTAACCCCACTTTCTTATCACTTTCCCCTATGTAACCCCCTGCGCAATAGTGGCAGTAGAATGTCTTGCTTGGGGTGAAATGATTAAAAAAACAAAAAAAAACATGCGTTACTGCTTGGCATTTGTACTGAAAGTTCCAATACAAACATTTCAGAGTGTGTGGGTGTCAGTCTGAGACCATTACAGAAAGAGTTGGATGAGTCTAATAGTGATTCCATAGGTGTTTGAAATGATCACAAAATTATGCCTTGATTCTTCTTTCCATTGGGTGTCAGACTCAACATAGAGATCTACATCAAGTGCCTTGAGGAGGTAGTGCTATATGGGTCAAGAGGGTGGCTGCTGAAAAACCTTATGTCTAGCAACATGATTCTGCACCATGCCACATAAGCAGGAGAATCCAGTCATGGCTGTCAGACAATTTCTGTGACCACATCATCCCTTACATGAGGCCACCTAACTTATTAGGCAGCCATCCCCTTTGATTATTACTGTTGTGGTGAAATCTTCATTGCCTATTGTGGCCGGGGTTAGGGCCAGGAAGAAAGACACGGAAACAAGAAGATAGGTTTAAACAAGGTTTTAGAATAACGAAACATTTATACAAGTAAAAGTGTTAGTAGTCAGCAAAATAGAAGTGTACATCCGAAGTTACGCTACCTCGAGACTGCCTCACAGCTGCCCTCACCAGAAGTCACTCAGGTTAGTATTTTCCTTCTTTTTTTTTTTTAATCTTCTCACCCCAAGAAAGGCATTCTACTGCCACTGTTGTGCAGGGGGTTACATAGATGAAAGTGATGAGAAAGAGGGGTTAGTTATGGGAAATGTCAGGAGGAGGGTAATAAACGGATGAGGATACCGAGAATAGGGATGAAGTAGAGGAAAAAAAGAGTTTGAGAGAATGGATGCGAGTTACTTAGATAGGAGATGTCTGTTGACCTTACATTTAAATTCCTGGAGATTGTAGCTGTCAGGGAAGCATGTATATGGAAGGGAATTCCACAGGCAGGAGGCGCGATAAAAGAAACTGTTAGAGTAGAAATTGTGGTTACATTTTATCGGTTTAACTGTAAAAGGGTCGAACCTAGTTGCTAATCTAGTAGGTCATGAAAAATTCATACCTAGGAGGCACCAGTAATCTAAGTTCATTGGAGCAGAAGCCGTGAAGGTATTTATAAAAGTGGCACAGGGAAGCCACGTCACACCGATGAGATAGCGACTGCAGCCGAGCTGCCAAGTCAGTATCTATCACATTACATTGAAGGAGGAAGAGTCCATTCCTATAGATAGGGTACCATAAAATTTTGTCTTGGTTGCAGTTGAGCAAGAGATCAACAGAACTCCTTGTAACAGCAAAGATGAACTGAAGCAAGGATCATGGCACCATTCGCCAAATTAAACAAGAAGACTGTCCACAAGAGACGCAGCAGATTTCGAAGTCATGTAGAGCCTGTGGCTGAAGACAAAGCCAATACTCTTGAATAAATTTACTCTTTAGTATTTCAAGATACTTCTGTGCAATTTTGGTAAATATATCTGTTAAAATGATATGCCAGTGTTATTTTCATTTTTGCATAATTTCAACAGTCTATATCGTGTTCAATGCAATGGTTCCCGTCTGATCCCCAAAATTAAGCAACATCGAGCCTGGTCAGTACTTAAATGGGTGACCATTTGGGAATACCAGGTGCTGTAAACGTAAGGACCAAGAATGGTCCACCGGTCCTCCAGGTTTGGGGGTCGGGTGCAGGGCTAACAACCCTGCCTCGTAAAAAACAGTTTGTTACAGAAACAGCAACAAAAAGTTGCTGCCCTATGCACCATTGGGTGTGACGGATAAATGATGATGATGATAATTTCAACAACAATTGCTCCATCGCAACCTGTATATGTTTTTAAATCAGATCATTTGATAAATTCTAAGAAGCAGATGATAATTTTTTTTCAATGGCTGCATACTTCTTTAACATTATTTTTTTGATCTCTTCAGAGATAATTTATTTGGCACCTGTTTGTAAATGTTTGGAATAATTTCATCAGAATTTTGATTAAAAGAAATTAATGACAGCCATCA
This sequence comes from Ascarosepion bandense, assembly GCA_037127315.1. Taxonomy (NCBI): domain Eukaryota; kingdom Metazoa; phylum Mollusca; class Cephalopoda; order Sepiida; family Sepiidae; genus Ascarosepion; species Ascarosepion bandense. The sequence goes on from JBBBDQ010001575.1 coordinate 256,430, forward strand.
GTGTATGATTTTGCATATCCTTGAAGAATTCAGCTTTTCCAAGAGGCAATTTGCCAGTTTTTTAAACCAAAGTGAAATGTTTGACGCTTTCCTGAAGTTGATCATTCTCTTTTTCTTCTTTCATGTGCCATGTCTCTTCAAGACATGAGCATATCATGGCTTTGCACAAGTTCCTATCTTTGTAGCTCTTAGAAAAGTTTCTCCTTTCATAAACCCTCCTACTTTCCGATCTACAATTCATTAGCACAAGCTCTTTCGTTAGATTACTCATACTTTCACTCTGTCCCGCAATCTTATATTTAGCATCAGAAGGAGACAGCTAAGATTTTTGGAACCCATAATGAGGAAAGCATGCTTGGAGAGTTTAATACTCACAAGTTGGATTGAGGGATAGAGCAACAGGGGAGAGTAGCATGAGACCTACTTCATGGACTTGAGCAGGTGGAACAGAGTTTGGGAGAGATACCAAGAGGAAAAATATTAAAAGTGACAAGAGATAGGGGTAAGGGGAAATCTGCGATTACCTATGTTCTTAAAGAACATGGCACAAAAAAGAAGAAAAAGATTTGATTAAAAGAATATTTATATTTACTAAACCCACATTCTGAATTTTAATGATGGATTTAGGGTGCTAATTTGTTTTGCAATTTCTGACATGAAGCAGAATCTATATCACAAGGTCTACTGCTAGGAAAGTTGGGTCACTTTGTTATGCAAGGCAATTTTGCTTGTCAGAATCCATTTTGCACATTTATAAATCTACCATTCATACACATAATGAATAATATCACCATATCTCATCTGGTGTCTTGCTATATATCTTGAGATTGTTAACAAAAACTGAAGAACGGTCTTTTCTTTTATTGCCATCTTCTGTCTTCTGGAAACCTGTTCTTTTATTGTCCTTTCTCCTCACTAAAGTCTTCTCATTCTCTTTCACTCCCAATAACCCCTTGCCTCTTAGTGGCATGATTGCCATCTTCTGTCTTCCTGAAACCTGTTCTTTTATTGTCCTTTCTACTCACTAAAGTCTTCTCATTCTCTTTCATTCCCAGTAACCCCTTACATCTTAGTGGCATTATTGCCATCTTCTGTCTTCCTGAAACCTGTTCTTTTATTGTCCTTTCTCCTCACTAAAGTCTTCTCATTCTCTTTCACTCCCAGTAACCACTTGCCTCTTAGTGGCATTATTGCCATCTTCTGTCTTCCTGGAACCTGTTCTTTTATTGTCCTTTCTCCTCACTAAAGTCTTCTCATTCTCTTTCACTCCCAGTAACCCCTTGCCTCTTAGTGGCATTATTGCCATCTTCTGTCTTCCTGAAACCTGTTCTTTTATTGTCCTTTCTCCTCACTAAAGTCTTCTCATTCTCTTTCATTCCCAGTAACCCCTTGACTCTTAGTGGCATTATTGCCATCTTCTGTCTTCCTGAAACCTGTTCTTTTATTGTCCTTTCTCCTCACTAAAGTCTTCTCATTCTCTTTCACTCCCAGTAACCCCTTGACTCTTAGTGGCATTATTGCCATCTTCTGTCTTCCTGAAACCTGTTCTTTTATTGTCCATTCTCCTCACTAAAGTCTTATCATTCTCTTTCACTCCCAGTAACCCCTTGCCTCTTAGTGGCATTATTGCCATCTTCTGTCTTCCTGAAACCTGTTCTTTTATTGTCCTTTCTCCTCACTAAAGTCTTCTCATTCTCTTTCACTCCCAGTAACCCCTTGACTCTTAGTGGCATTATTGCCATCTTCTGTCTTCCTGGAACCTGTTCTTTTATTGTCCTTTCTCCTCAGAAAAGTCTTCTCATTCTCTTTCACTCCCAGTAACCCCTTGCCTCTTAGTGGCATTATTGCCATCTTCTGTCTTCCTGAAACCTGTTCTTTTATTGTCCTTTCTCCTCACTAAAGTCTTCTCATTCTCTTTCACTCCCAGTAACCCCTTACATCTTAGTGGCATTATTGCCATCTTCTGTCTTCCTGAAACCTGTTCTTTTATTGTCCTTTCTCCTCACTAAAGTCTTCTCATTCTCTTTCACTCCCAGTAACCCCTTGCCTCTTAGTGGCATTATTGCCATCTTCTGTCTTCCTGAAACCTGTTCTTTTATTGTCCTTTCTCCTCACTAAGTCTTCTCATTCACTTTCACTCCCAGTAACCACTTGCCTCTTAGTGGCATTATTGCCATCTTCTGTCTTCCTGAAACCTGTTCTTTTATTGTCCTTTCTTCTCACTAAAGTCTTCTCATTCTCTTTCACTCCCAGTAACCCCTTGCCTCTTAGTGGCATTATTGCCATCTTCTGTCTTCCTGAAACCTGTTCTTTTATTGTCCTTTCTCCTCACTAAAGTCTTCTCATTCTCTTTCACTCCCAGTAACCCCTTGCCTCTTAGTGGCATTATTGCCATCTTCTGTCTTCCTGAAACCTGTTCTTTTAGTGTCCTTTCTCCTCACTAAAGTCTTCTCATTCTCTTTCACTCCCAGTAACCCCTTGCCTCTTAGTGGCATTATTGCCATCTTCTGTCTTCCTGAAACCTGTTCTTTTATTGTCCTTTCTCCTCACTAAAGTCTTCTCATTCTCTTTCATTCCCAGTAACCCCTTGACTCTTAGTGGCATTATTGCCATCTTCTGTCTTCCTGAAACCTGTTCTTTTATTGTCCTTTCTCCTCACTAAAGTCTTCTCATTCTCTTTCACTCCCAGTAACCCCTTGCCTCTTAGTGGCATTATTGCCATCTTCTGTCTTCCTGAAGCCTGTTCTTTTATTGTCCTTTCTCCTCACTAAAGTCTTCTCATTCTCTTTCACTCCCAGTAACCCCTTGACTTTTAGTGGCATTATTGCCATCTTCTGTCTTCCTGAAACCTGTTCTTTTATTGTCCTTTCTCCTCACTAAAGTCTTCTCATTCTCTTTCACTCCCAGTAACCCCTTGACTCTTAGTGGCATTATTGCCATCTTCTGTCTTCCTGAAACCTGTTCTTTTATTGTCCTTTCTCCTCACTAAAGTCTTCTCATTCTCTTTCACTCCCAGTAACCCCTTGATTCTTAGTGGCATTATTGCCATCTTCTGTCTTCCTGAAACCTGTTCTTTTATTGTCCATTCTCCTCACTAAAGTCTTATCATTCTCTTTCACTCCCAGTAACCCCTTGCCTCTTAGTGGCATTATTGCCATCTTCTGTCTTCCTGAAACCTGTTCTTTTATTGTCCTTTCTCCTCACTAAAGTCTTCTCATTCTCTTTCACTCCCAGTAACCCCTTGCCTCTTAGTGGCATTATTGCCATCTTCTGTCTTCCTGGAACCTGTTCTTTTATTGTCCTTTCTCCTCAGAAAAGTCTTCTCATTCTCTTTCACTCCCAGTAACCCCTTGCCTCTTAGTGGCATTATTGCCATCTTCTGTCTTCCTGAAACCTGTTCTTTTATTGTCCTTTCTCCTCACTAAAGTCTTCTCATTCTCTTTCACTCCCAGTAACCCCTTACATCTTAGTGGCATTATTGCCATCTTCTGTCTTCCTGAAACCTGTTCTTTTATTGTCCTTTCTCCTCACTAAAGTCTTCTCATTCTCTTTCACTCCCAGTAACCCCTTGCCACTTAGTGGCATTATTGCCATCTTCTGTCTTCCTGAAACCTGTTCTTTTATTGTCCTTTCTCCTCACTAAAGTCTTCTCATTCACTTTCACTCCCAGTAACCCCTTGCCTCTTAGTGGCATTATTGCCATCTTCTGTCTTCCTGAAACCTGTTCTTTTATTGTCCTTTCTCCTCACTAAAGTCTTCTCATTCTCTTTCACTCCCAGTAACCCCTTGCCTCTTAGTGGCATTATTGCCATCTTCTGTCTTCCTGAAACCTGTTCTTTTAGTGTCCTTTCTCCTCACTAAAGTCTTCTCATTCTCTTTCACTCCCAGTAACCCCTTGCCTCTTAGTGGCATTATTGCCATCTTCTGTCTTCCTGAAACCTGTTCTTTTATTGTCATTCCTCCTCACTAAAGTCTTCTCATTCTCTTTCACTCCCAGTAACCCCTTGCCTCTTAGTGGCATTATTGCCATCTTCTATCTTCCTGAAACCTGTTCTTTTATTGTCCTTTCTCCTCACTAAAGTCTTCTCATTCTCTTTCACTCCCAGTAACCCCTTGCCTCTTAGTGGCATTATTGCCATCTTCTGACTTCCTGAAACCTGTTCTTTTAGTGTCCTTTCTCCTCACTAAAGTCTTCTCATTCTCTTTCACTCCCAGTAACCCCTTGCCTCTTAGTGGCATTATTGCCATCTTCTGTCTTCCTGAAACCTGTTCTTTAATGGTCATTCCTCCTCACTAAAGTCTTCTCATTCTCTTTCACTCCCAGTAACCCCTTGCCTCTTAGTGGCATTATTGCCATCTTCTATCTTCCTGAAACCTGTTCTTTTATTGTCCTTTCTCCTCACTAAAGTCTTCTCATTCTCTTTCACTCCCAGTAACCCCTTGCCTCTTAGTGGCATTATTGCCATCTTCTGTCTTCCTGAAACCTGTTCTTTTATTGTCCTTTCTTCTCACTAAAGTCTTCTCATTCTCTTTCACTCCCAGTAACCCCTTGCCTCTTAGTGGCATTATTGCCATCTTCTGTCTTCCTGAAACCTGTTCTTTTAGTGTCCTTTCTCCTCACTAAAGTCTTCTCATTCTCTTTCACTCCCAGTAACCCCTTGCCTCTTAGTGGCATTATTGCCATCTTCTGTCTTCCTGAAACCTGTTCTTTTATTGTCATTCCTCCTCACTAAAGTCTTCTCATTCTCTTTCACTCCCAGTAACCCCTTGCCTCTTAGTGGCATTATTGCCATCTTCTATCTTCCTGAAACCTGTTCTTTTATTGTCCTTTCTCCTCACTAAAGTCTTCTCATTCTCTTTCACTCCCAGTAACCCCTTGCCTCTTAGTGGCATTATTGCCATCTTCTGTCTTCCTGAAACCTGTTCTTTTATTGTCCTTTCTCCTCACTAAAGTCTTCTCATTCTCTTTCACTCCCAGTAACCCCTTGCCTCTTAGTGGCATTATTGCCATCTTCTGTCTTCCTGAAGCCTGTTCTTCTTTTATTGTCCTTTCTCCCCTCACTAAAGTCTTCTCATTCTCTTTCACTCCCAGTAACCCCTTGACTCCTTAGTGGCATTATTGCCATCTTCTGTCTTCCTGAAACCTGTTCTTTTATTGTCCTTTTCCTCACTAAAGTCTTCTCATTCTCTTTCACTCCCAGTAACCCCCTGACTCTTAGTGGCACTATTGCCATCTTCTGTCTTCCTGAAACCTGTTCTTTTATTGTCCTTTTCCTCACTAAAGTCTTCATTTCTTCACTCCCAGTAACCCCTTGATTCTTAGTGGCATTATTGCCATCTTCTGTCTTCCTGAAACCTGTTCTTTTATTGTCCATTCTCCTCACTAAAGTCTTATCATTCTCTTTCACTCCCAGTAACCCCTTGCCTCTAGTGGCATTATTGCCATCTTCTGTCTTCCTGAAACCTGTTCTTTTATTGTCCTTCCTCACTAAAGTCTTCTCATTCTCTTTCACTCCCCAGTAACCCCTTGCTCTTAGTGGCATTATTGCCATCTTCTGTCTTCCTGGAACCTGTTCTCTCTTATTGTCCTTTCTCCCTCAGAAAAGTCTTCATTCTCTTTTCACTCCCAGTAACCCCTTGCTCTCAGTGGCATTATTGCCATCTTCTGTCTTCCTGAAACCTGTTCTTTTATTGTCCTTTCTCCTCACTAAAGTCTTCTCATTCTCTTTCACTCCCAGTAACCCCTTACATCTTAGGCAGCTATTGCCATCTTCTGTCTTCCTGAAACCTGTTCTTTTATTGTCCTTTCTCCTCACTAAAGTCTTCTCATTCTCTTTCACTCCCAGTAACCCCTTGCCTCTTAGTGGCATTATTGCCATCTGTCTTCCTGAAACCTGTTCTTTTATTGTCCTTTCTCCTCACTAAAGTCTTCTCTATTCACTTTCACTCCCAGTAACCCCTTGCCTCTTAGTGGCATTATTGCCATCTTCTGTCTTCCTGAAACCTGTTCTTTTATTGTCCTTTCTCCTCACTAAAGTCTTCTCATTCTCTTTCACTCCTATAACCCCTTGCCTCTAGTGGCATTATTGCCATCTTCTGTCTTCCTGAAACCTGTTCTTTTAGTGTCCTTTCTCTCCTCCCTCACTAAAGTCTTCCTTACTCTTCACTCCCAGTAACCCCTGTTTCTTAGTGGCATTATTGCCATCTTCTGTCTTCCTGAAACCCGTTCTTTTATTGTCATTCCCTTCACTAAAGTCTTCATTCTCTTTCACTCCCAGTAACCCCTTGCCTCTTAGTGGCATTATTGCCATCTTCTATCTTCCTGAAACCCGTTCTTTTATTGTCCTTTCTCCTCACTAAAGTCTTCTCATTCTCTTTCACTCCTGTAGTAACCCCTTGCCTCTTAGTGGCATTGCCATCTTCTGTCTTCCTGAAACCTGTTCTTTTAGTGTCCCTTTCTCCTCACTAAAGTCTTCATTCTCTTTCACTCCCAGTAACCCTTTGCCTCTTAGTGGCATTATTGCCATCTTCTGTCTTCCTGAAACCTGTTCTTTAATGGTCATTCCTCCTCACTAAAGTCTTCTCATTCTCTTTCAGCCCTAACCCCTTGCCTCTTAGTGGTATTATTGCCATCTTCTATCTTCCTGAAACTCACTTTATTGTCCTTTCTCCTCACTAAAGTCTTCTCATTCTCTTTCACTCCCAGTAACCCCTTGCTCTTAGCATTATTGCTATCTTCTGTCTTCCTGAAACCTGTTCTTTTATTGTCCTTTCTTCTCACTAAAGTCTTCTCATTCTCTTTCACTCCCAGTAACCCCTTGCCTCTTAGTGGCATTATTGCCATCTTCTGTCTTCCTGAAACCTGTTCTTTTAGTGTCCTTTCTCCTCACTAAAGTCTTCTCATTCTCTTTCACTCCCAGTAACCCCTTGCCTCTTAGTGGCATTATTGCCATCTTCTGTCTTCCTGAAACCTGTTCTTTTATTGTCATTCCTCCTCACTAAAGTCTTCTCATTCTCTTTCACTCCCCAGTAACCCCTTGCCTCTTAGTGGCATTATTGCCATCTTCTATCTTCCTGAAACCTGTTCTTTTATTGTCCTTTCTCCTCACTAAAGTCTTCTCATTCTCTTTCACTCCCAGTAACCCCTTGCCTCTTAGTGGCATTATTGCCATCTTCTGTCTTCCTGAAACCTGTTCTTTTAGTGTCCTTTCTCCTCACTAAAGTCTTCTCATTCTCTTTCACTCCCAGTAACCCCTTGCCTCTTAGTGGCATTATTGCCATCTTCTGTCTTCCTGAAACCTGTTATTTTATTGTCATTCCTCCTCACTAAAGTCTTCTCATTCTCTTTCACTCCCAGTAACCCCTTGCCTCTTAGTGGCATTATTGCCATCTTCTATCTTCCTGAAACCTGTTCTTTTATTGTCCTTTCTCCTCACTAAAGTCTTCTCATTCTCTTTCACTCCCAGTAACCCCTTGCCTCTTAGTGGCATTATTGCCATCTTCTGTCTTCCTGAAACCTGTTCTTTTATTGTCCTTTCTTCTCACTAAAGTCTTCTCATTCTCTTTCACTCCCAGTAACCCCTTGCCTCTTAGTGGCATTATTGCCATCTTCTGTCTTCCTGAAACCTGTTCTTTTATTGTCCTTTCTCCTCACTAAAGTCTTCTCATTCTCTTTCACTCCCAGTAACCCCTTGCCTCTTAGTGGCATTATTGCCATCTTCTGTCTTCCTGAAACCTGTTCTTTTACTGTCCTTTCTCCTCACTAAAGTCTTCTCATTCTCTTTCACTCCCAGTAACCCCTTGCCTCTTAGTGGCATTAATGCCATCTTCTGTCTTCCTGAAACTCGTTCCTTTATTGTCCTTTCACCTCACTAAAGTCTTCTCATTCTCTTTCACTCCCAGTAACCCCTTGCCTCTTAGTGGCATTATTGCCATCTTCTGTCTTCCTGAAACCTGTTCTTTTAGTGTGAACAGAACATGTTTGCAATGACAAAATTATGGATAAAATGGAAACAAAAATGGCACATCTACTTACCATAAGTTTCTAGGAGCAAAGAACCAAGGTTTGGAAAATCTAATACTCACGGGACAGATAGCTGGCAAGTGAGACAGAAAAAAACCATGCATAATATAGTGAGCTTGGATGAATGTATGACAAGAGAAATAGTAAAAAGGCAAAATTTATTAAGTGCTACAAGGGATAGGAAGTTGTGGAGAGCCATGATTGCTGACATCCTAAGAGGCCCCAACACAAGCAGTATGCATGAAATATACTAACTGATTATTCTAATATATTAAAATTTTTTAAGTATCTCTTATGAAGCTTGGATTGCAATTGCTTTTTTTTGTCTTGACAACCATACCTAATAATTTTTTCCTTCAATGAAGAATTTTAATTTCTTATAATTGTTTTTCTTCGTATGATGCCCACCCATGATCAAATCATTTTCTTTCATTCAATGAAGAATTTTAATTTCCTATATTTGTTTTTCTTCTCTTGTAGCCCCCTCCTCATTTTTTCTTTTATGAAGAATTTTAATTTCCCATACTTGTTTGTCTTCTCTTGTAGCCCCCCTCATTTTTCCTTTTATGAAGAATTTTAATTTTCCATATTTATATTTCTTGTCTTATTGCCCCCACTCACAATCATTTTTCCTTTAATTTTTTTGTTTGATGCCTGACCCGAATCAAATCATTTTCTTTCCTTTAATGAAGAATTATAATTTCCCATATTTGTTTTCCTTTAATGATGAATTTTGATTTCTTATAATTGTTTATCTTGTCTTTGATTTCTCCAGAAATGAATTATCATCTTGTCCAGTCTCAGATCAACAGCCTTAACCTGCCTGTCATTGTGGCATGGATTGGACATTACTTGACAGATTTTGTCCGACAGCGTGCACAGCGAGGACTACCTGTCCTTTTTTATGACTGGTGGCCAAGCCCCCTGACTCTGAACCACAATTTCACCCAGATCAAATTCCCTTCATGCCCCTATGATCCGGACCCTGTCTACTGCAACTTCAAGCTGAACCAGCTGACAAAGATGACATCTCCAGCCCTGGCAACTGTTGCCCCACAGGCTTATGAAGCTGTGTCTCGCATGTCTTTCACCCAAGATGAATATGCAGATTTGCTACAGTTTTACAGTAACGCTAAAAGTTTACGACCCAGTATTCGTGCAAGTAAAGTAGCTTGCAGCTGGGTCAAGGAACATGAGAACATTTGGAAACAATGGTTTCCCAAAAATATTTCGACTCGAAAGAAAATCTATCTTGGTGGATTATTTCCTCTTAGTGGACCCTTTTGGACACAACCTGGCCTTGTACAGAGTGAGTACCCAAACTCTTTTTCTTTTCCTTCTTCTTATATCAAATGACTGTTAACACAACTGGTAAAAGAAAACCTGTAATCGACATCGGCTAATATATTAGGACCTTGAATAAGTTGTCACTGACATTTTTTGATATTCGGTTTTCTTATTTTAAATGAATCTTAACACAACTGGTAAAAAATCAACTTGTAAACTAGAGCTGTAATCGACATCATCTAATATATGAATAAGTTTTCATGACATTCGGCTTTCTTTTCGTCTTCTTATGTTAAATGACTGTTAACACAACTGGTTAAAAAGAAAACCTGTAATCTAGAGCTGTAATCGACATCATCTAATATATGAATAAGTTTTCATGACATTCGGCTTTCTTTTCGTCTTCTTATGTTAAATGACTGTTAACACAACTGGTAAAAGAAAACCTGTAATCGACATCGGCTAATATATTAGGACCTTGAATAAGTTGTCACTGACATTTTTTGATATTCAGTTTTCTTATTTTAAATGAATCTTAACACAACTGGTAAAAAAACAACTTGTAAACTAGAGCTGTAATCGACATCATCTAATATATGAATAAGTTTTCATGACATTCGGCTTTCTTTTCGTCTTCTTATGTTAAATGACTGTTAACACAACTGGTAAAAAATCAACTTGTAAACTAGAGCTGTAATCGACATCATCTAATATATGAATAAGTTTTCATGACATTCGGCTTTCTTTTCGTCTTCTTATGTTAAATGACTGTTAACACAACTGGTAAAAGAAAACCTGTAATCGACATCGGCTAATATATTAGGACCTTGAATAAGTTGTCACTGACATTTTTTGATATTCAGTTTTCTTATTTTAAATGAATCTTAACACAACTGGTAAAAAAACAACTTGTAAACTAGAGCTGTAATCGACATCATCTAATATATGAATAAGTTTTCATGACATTCGGCTTTCTTTTCGTCTTATGTTAAATGACTGTTAACACAACTGGTAAAAGAAAACCTGTAATCGACATCGTCTAATATATTAGGACCTTGAATAAGTTGTCACTGACTTTTTTTGATATTCAGTTTTCTTATTTTAAATGAATCTTAACACAACTGGTAAAAGATCAACTTGTAAACTAGAGCTGTAATCGACATCATCTAATATATGAATAAGTTTTCATGACATTCGGCTTTCTTTTCGTCTTCTTATGTTAAATGACTGTTAACACAACTGGTTAAAAAGAAAACCTGTAAACTAGAGCTGTAATCGACATCATCTAATATATGAATAAGTTTTCATGACATTCGGCTTTCTTTTCGTCTTCTTATGTTAAATGACTGTTAACACAACTGGTAAAAGAAAACCTGTAATCGACATCGGCTAATATATTAGGACCTTGAATAAGTTGTCACTGACATTTTTTGATATTCAGTTTTCTTATTTTAAATGAATCTTAACACAACTGGTAAAAAAACAACTTGTAAACTAAAGCTGTAATCGACATCATCTAATATATGAATAAGTTTTCATGACATTCGGCTTTCTTTTCGTCTTATGTTAAATGACTGTTAACACAACTGGTAAAAGAAAACCTGTAATCGACATCGTCTAATATATTAGGACCTTGAATAAGTTGTCACTGACTTTTTTTGATATTCAGTTTTCTTATTTTAAATGAATCTTAACACAACTGGTAAAAGATCAACTTGTAAACTAGAGCTGTAATCGACATCATCTAATATATGAATAAGTTTTCATGACATTCGGCTTTCTTTTCGTCTTCTTATGTTAAATGACTGTTAACACAACTGGTTAAAAAGAAAACCTGTAAACTAGAGCTGTAATCGACATCATCTAATATATGAATAAGTTTTCATGACATTCGGCTTTCTTTTCGTCTTCTTATGTTAAATGACTGTTAACACAACTGGTTAAAAAGAAAACCTGTAAACTAGAGCTGTAATCAACATAATCTAATATATGAATAAGTTTTCATGACATTCGGCTTTCTTTTCGTCTTCTTATGTTAAATGACTGTTAACACAACTGGTAAAAGAAAACCTGTAATCGACATCGTCTAATATATTAGGACCTTGAATAAGTTGTCACTGACTTTTTTTGATATTCAGTTTTCTTATTTTAAATGAATCTTAACACAACTGGTAAAAAAACAACTTGTAAACTAGAGCTGTAATCGACATCATCTAATATATGAACAAGTTTTCATGACATTCGGCTTTCTTTTCGTCTTCTTATGTTAAATGACTGTTAACACAACTGGTAAAAGAAAACCTGTAATCGACATCGGCTAATATATTAGGACCTTGAATAAGTTGTCACTGACATTTTTTGATATTCAGTTTTCTTATTTTAAATGAATCTTAACACAAGAGGTAAAAAATCAACTTGTAAACTAGAGCTGTAATCAACATCATCTAATATATGAATAAGTTTTCATGACATTCGGCTTTCTTTTCGTCTTCTTATGTTAAATGACTGTTAACACAACTGGTAAAAGAAAACCTGTAATCGACATCGGCTAATATATTAGGACCTTGAATAAGTTGTCACTGACTTTTTTGATATTCAGTTTTCTTATTTTAAATGAATCTTAACACAACTGGTAAAAAATCAACTTGTAAACTAGAGCTGTAATCAACATCATCTAATATATGAATAAGTTTTCATGACATTCGGCTTTCTTTTCGTCTTCTTATGTTAAATGACTGTTAACACAACTGGTAAAAGAAAACCTGTAATCGACATCGGCTAATATATTAGGACCTTGAATAAGTTGTCACTGACTTTTTTTGATATTCAGTTTTCTTATTTTAAATGAATCTTAACACAACTGGTAAAAAATCAACTTGTAAACTAGAGCTGTAATCAACATCATCTAATATATGAATAAGTTTTCATGACATTCGGCTTTCTTTTCGTCTTCTTATGTTAAATGACTGTTAACACAACTGGTTAAAAAGAAAACCTGTAAACTAGAGCTGTAATCAACATCATCTAATATATGAATAAGTTTTCATGACATTCGGCTTTCTTTTCGTCATCTTATGTTAAATGACTGTTAACACAACTGGTTAAAAAGAAAACCTGTAAACTAGAGCTGTAATCAACATCATCTAATATATGAATAAGTTTTCATGACATTCGGCTTTCTTTTCGTCTTCTTATGTTAAATGACTGTTAACACAACTGGTTAAAAAGAAAACCTGTAAACTAGAGCTGTAATCAACATAATCTAATATATGAATAAGTTTTCATGACATTCGGCTTTCTTTTCGTCTTCTTATGTTAAATGACTGTTAACACAACTGGTTAAAAAGAAAACCTGTAAACTAGAGCTGTAATCAACATCATCTAATATATGAATAAGTTTTCATGACATTCGGCTTTCTTTTCTTCTTCTTATGTTAAATGACTGTTAACACAACTGGTTAAAAAGAAAACCTGTAAACTAGAGCTGTAATCAACATCATCTAATATATGAATAAGTTTTCATGACATTCGGCTTTCTTTTCGTCTTCTTATGTTAAATGACTGTTAACACAGCTGGTTAAAAAGAAAACCTGTAAACTAGAGCTGTAATCAACATCATCTAATATATGAATAAGTTTTCATGACATTCGGCTTTCTTTTCGTCTTCTTATGTTAAATGACTGTTAACACAACTGGTTAAAAAGAAAACCTGTAAACTAGAGCTGTAATCAACATCATCTAATATATGAATAAGTTTTCATGACATTCGGCTTTCTTTTCGTCTTCTTATGTTAAATGACTGTTAACACAACTGGTTAAAAAGAAAACCTGTAAACTAGAGCTGTAATCAACATTATCTAATATATGAATAAGTTTTCATGACATTCGGCTTTCTTTTCGTCTTCTTATGTTAAATGACTGTTAACACAACTGGTTAAAAAGAAAACCTGTAAACTAGAGCTGTAATCAACATCATCTAATATATGAATAAGTTTTCATGACATTCGGCTTTCTTTTCGTCTTCTTATGTTAAATGACTGTTAACACAGCTGGTTAAAAAGAAAACCTGTAAACTAGAGCTGTAATCAACATCATCTAATATATGAATAAGTTTTCGTGACATTCGGCTTTCTTTTCGTCTTCTTATGTTAAATGACTGTTAACACAACTGGTTAAAAAGAAAACCTGTAAACTAGAGCTGTAATCGACATCATCTAATATATGAATAAGTTTTCGTGACATTCGGCTTTCTTTTCGTCTTCTTATGTTAAATGACTGTTAACACAACTGGTTAAAAAGAAAACCTGTAAACTAGAGCTGTAATCGACATCATCTAATATATGAATAAGTTTTCATGACATTTGGCTTTCTTTTCGTCTTCTTATGTTAAATGACTGTTAACACAACTGGTTAAAAAGAAAACCTGTAAACTAGAGCTGTAATCAACATCATCTAATATATGAATAAGTTTTCATGACATTCGGCTTTCTTTTCGTCTTCTTATGTTAAATGACTGTTAACACAACTGGTTAAAAAGAAAACCTGTAAACTAGAGCTGTAATCAACATCATCTAATATATGAATAAGTTTTCATGACATTCGGCTTTCTTTTCGTCTTCTTATGTTAAATGACTGTTAACACAACTGGTTAAAAAGAAAACCTGTAAACTAGAGCTGTAATCAACATCATCTAATATATGAATAAGTTTTCATGACATTCGGCTTTCTTTTCGTCTTCTTATGTTAAATGACTGTTAACACAACTGGTTAAAAAGAAAACCTGTAAACTAGAGCTGTAATCAACATCATCTAATATATGAATAAGTTTTCATGACATTCGGCTTTCTTTTCGTCTTCTTATGTTAAATGACTGTTAACACAACTGGTAAAAGAAAACCTGTAATCGACATCGTCTAATATATTAGGACCTTGAATAAGTTGTCACTGACTTTTTTTGATATTCAGTTTTCTTATTTTAAATGAATCTTAACACAACTGGTAAAAAAACAACTTGTAACCTAGAGCTGTAATCGACATCATCTAATATATGAACAAGTTTTCATGACATTCGGCTTTCTTTTCGTCTTCTTATGTTAAATGACTGTTAACACAACTGGTAAAAGAAAACCTGTAATCGACATCGGCTAATATATTAGGACCTTGAATAAGTTGTCACTGACATTTTTTGATATTCAGTTTTCTTATTTTAAATGAATCTTAACACAACAGGTAAAAAATCAACTTGTAAACTAGAGCTGTAATCAACATCATCTAATATATGAATAAGTTTTCATGACATTCGGCTTTCTTTTCGTCTTCTTATGTTAAATGACTGTTAACACAACTGGTAAAAGAAAACCTGTAATCGACATCGGCTAATATATTAGGACCTTGAATAAGTTGTCACTGACTTTTTTGATATTCAGTTTTCTTATTTTAAATGAATCTTAACACAACTGGTAAAAAATCAACTTGTGAACTAGAGCTGTAATCAACATCATCTAATATATGAATAAGTTTTCATGACATTCGGCTTTCTTTTCGTCTTCTTATGTTAAATGACTGTTAACACAACTGGTAAAAGAAAACCTGTAATCGACATCGGCTAATATATTAGGACCTTGAATAAGTTGTCACTGACTTTTTTTGATATTCAGTTTTCTTATTTTAAATGAATCTTAACACAACTGGTAAAAAATCAACTTGTAAACTAGAGCTGTAATCAACATCATCTAATATATGAATAAGTTTTCATGACATTCGGCTTTCTTTTCGTCTTCTTATGTTAAATGACTGTTAACACAAATGGTTAAAAAGAAAACCTGTAAACTAGAGCTGTAATCAACATCATCTAATATATGAATAAGTTTTCATGACATTCGGCTTTCTTTTCGTCTTCTTATGTTAAATGACTGTTAACACAACTGGTTAAAAAGAAAACCTGTAAACTAGAGCTGTAATCAACATCATCTAATATATGAATAAGTTTTCATGACATTCGGCTTTCTTTTCGTCTTCTTATGTTAAATGACTGTTAACACAACTGGTTAAAAAGAAAACCTGTAAACTAGAGCTGTAATCAACATAATCTAATATATGAATAAGTTTTCATGACATTCGGCTTTCTTTTCGTCTTCTTATGTTAAATGACTGTTAACACAACTGGTTAAAAAGAAAACCTGTAAACTAGAGCTGTAATCAACATCATCTAATATATGAATAAGTTTTCATGACATTCGGCTTTCTTTTCGTCTTCTTATGTTAAATGACTGTTAACACAACTGGTTAAAAAGAAAACCTGTAAACTAGAGCTGTAATCAACATCATCTAATATATGAATAAGTTTTCATGACATTCGGCTTTCTTTTCGTCTTCTTATGTTAAATGACTGTTAACACAACTGGTTAAAAAGAAAACCTGTAAACTAGAGCTGTAATCAACATTATCTAATATATGAATAAGTTTTCATGACATTCGGCTTTCTTTTCGTCTTCTTATGTTAAATGACTGTTAACACAACTGGTTAAAAAGAAAACCTGTAAACTAGAGCTGTAATCAACATCATCTAATATATGAATAAGTTTTCATGACATTCGGCTTTCTTTTCGTCTTCTTATGTTAAATGACTGTTAACACAGCTGGTTAAAAAGAAAACCTGTAAACTAGAGCTGTAATCAACATCATCTAATATATGAATAAGTTTTCGTGACATTCGGCTTTCTTTTCGTCTTCTTATGTTAAATGACTGTTAACACAACTGGTTAAAAAGAAAACCTGTAAACTAGAGCTGTAATCGACATCATCTAATATATGAATAAGTTTTCATGACATTTGGCTTTCGTCTTCATGTTAAATGACTGTTAACAACTGGTTAAAAAGAAACTCAGAGCTGTAATCAACATCATCTAATATATGAATAAGTTTATGACATTCGGCTTTCTTTTCGTCTTCATTAAATGACTGTTAACAACTGGTTAAAAGAACAAACTAGAGCTGTAATCAACATCATCTAATATATGAATAAGCCATGACATTCGGCTTTTCGTCTTCTTATGTTAAATGACTGTTAACACAACTGGTTAAAAAGAAAACCTGTAAACTAGAGCTGTAATCAACATCATCTAATATATGAATAAGTTTTTCATGACATTCGGCTTTTTCGTCTTCTTATGTTAAATGACTGTTAACACAACTGGGAAAAGAAAACCTGTAAACTAGAGCGTAATCAACATCATCTAATATAGAATAAGCCATGACATTCGCTTTTCGTCTTCTTTATGTTAAAAATGACTGTTAACAACTGCTAAAAGAAAAACCTGTAAACTAGAGCTGTAATCAACATCATTCAATATATGAATAAGTTTTCATGACATTCGGCTTTTCGTCTTCTATGTTAAATGACTGTTAACACAACTGGTAAAGAAAACCTGTAATCGACATCGTCTAATATATTAGGACCTTGAATAAGTTGCTACTGACTTTTTTGGATATTCAGTTTTCTTATTTTAAATGAATCTTAACACAACTGGTAAAAAAACAACTTGTAAACTAGAGCTGTAATCGACATCATCTAATATATGAACAAGTTTTCATGACATTTCTCCGGCTTTCTTTTCGTCTTCTTATGTTAAATGACTGTTAACAACTGGTAAAATGAAAACCTGTAATCGACATCGGCTAATATATTAGGACCTTGAATAAGTTGTCACTGACATTTTTTGATATTCAGTCTTTTTATTTTGTGAATCTTAACACAACAGGTAAAAAATCAACTTGTAAACTAGAGCTGTAATCAACATCATCTAATATATGAATAAGTTTTCATGACATTCGGCTTTCTTCGTCTTCATGTTAAAATGACTGTTAACACAACTGGTAAAAGAAACCTGTAATCGACATCGGCTAATATATTAGACTTGAATGTTGTCACGACTTTTTTGATATTCAGTTTTCTTATTTTTAAATGAATCTAACAACTGGTAAAAATCAACTTGTAAACTAGGATAATCAACATCATCTAATATATGAATAAGTTTTTCAAGGACATTCGGCTTTTCGTCTTTATGCCAGCTAAATGACTCAACAACTGGTAAAAGAAAACCTTGCACGACATCGGCTAATATATTAGGACCTTGAATAAGTTGTCACTGACTTTTTTTTGATATTCAGTTTTCTTATTTTAAAATGAATCTTAACACAACTGGTAAAAAATCAACTTGTAACCAGAGCTGTAATCAACATCATCTAATATGAATAAGTTTTCATGATTATCTGCTGTCTTCTTATGTTAAATGACTGTTAACACAACTGGTTAAAAAGAACCTGTAAACTAGAGCTGTAATCAACATCATCTAATATATGAATAAGTTTTCATGACATTCGGCTTTCGTCTTCTTATGTTAAATGACTGTTAACACAACTGGTTAAAAAGAAAACCTGTAAACTAGAGCTGTAATCAACATCATCTAATATATGAATAAGTTTTCATGACATTCGGCTTTTTCGTCTTCTTATGTTAAATGACTGTTAACACAACTGGTTAAAAAGAAAACCTGTAAACTAGAGCTGTAATCAACATAATCTAATATATGAATAAGTTTTCATGACATCTGGGCTTCTTTTTCGTCTTCTTATGTTAAATTGACTGTTAACACAACTGGTTAAAAAGAAAAACTCAAAACTAGAGCTGTAATCAACATCATCTATATGAATGTTTTCATGACATTCGGCTTTCTTTTCTTCTTCTTTATGTTAAATGACTGTTAACACAACTGGTTAAAAGAAAACCTAAAAACTAGAGCTGTAATCAACATCATCTAATATATGAATAAGTTTTCATGACATTCGGCTTTCTTTCGTCTTCTTATACAACACGTATGGCCACAGCTTCGGTTAAAAAGAAAACCTAAAAACTAGAGCTGTAATCAACATCATCTAATATATGAATAAGTTTTCATGACATTCGGCTTTCTTTTCGTCTTCTTATGTTAAATGACTGTTAACAACTGGTTAAAAAGAAACCTGTAAAACTAGAGCTGTAATCAACATCATCTAATATATGAATAAGTTTTCATGACATTCGGCTTTCTTTCGTCTTCTTATGTTAAATGACTGTTAACACAGCTGGTTAAAAAGAAACCTGTAAACTAGAGCTGTAATCAACATCATCTAATATATGAATAAGTTTTCGTGACATTCGGCTTTCTTTCGTCTTCTTATGTTAAATGACTGTTAACACAACTGGTTAAAAAGAAAACCTGTAAACTAGAGCTGTAATCAACATCATCTAATATATGAATAAGCTTTCATGACATTCATTTTTCGTCTTCTTATGTTAAATGACTGTTAACACAACTGGTTAAAAAGAAAACCTGTAAACTAGAGCTGTAATCAACATCATCTAATATATGAATAAGTTTTCATGACATTCGGCTTTCTTTTCGTCTTCTTATGTTAAATGACTGTTAACAATAACTGGTAAAAGAAACCTGTAATCGACATCGTCTAATATATTAGGACCTTGAATAAGTTGTCACTGACTTTTTTGATATTCAGTTTTCTTACTTTAAATGAATTCCAACAGCAACTGGTAAACAACTGTAAACTAGAGCTGTAATCGACATCATCTAATATATGAACAAGTTTCATGACATTCGGCTTTTCGTCTTCTTATGTTAAATGACTGTTAACACAACTGGTAAAAGAAAACCTGTAATCGACATCGGCTAATATATTAGGACCTTGAATAAGTTGTCACTGACATTTTTTGATATTCAGTTTTCTTATTTTAAATGAATCTTAACACAACAGGTAAAAAATCAACTTGTAAACTAGAGCTGTAATCAACATCATCTAATATATGAATAAGTTTTCATGACATTCGGCTTTCTTCTCGTCTTCTTATGTTAAATGATCACAATACAACTGGCAAAAGAAACCGTAATCGACATCGGCTATCATATTAGGACCTTGAATAAGTTGTCACGACTTTTTTTGATTCAGTTTTCATTAAATTGTTCCAACACGTTCGGTAAAAAATCAACTTGTGAACTAGAGCTGTAATCAACATCATCTAATATATGAATAAGTTTTCATGACATTCGGCTTTCTTTTCGTCTTCTTATGTTAAATGACTGTTAACACAACTGGTAAAAGAAAACCTGTAATCGACATCGGCTAATATATTAGGACCTTGAATAAGTTGTCACTGACATTTTTTGATATTCAGTTTTCTTATTTTAAATGAATCTTAACACAACAGGTAAAAAATCAACTTGTAAACTAGAGCTGTAATCAACATCATCTAATATATGAATAAGTTTTCATGACATTCGGCTTTCTTTTCGTCTTCTTATGTTAAATGACTGTTAACACAACTGGTAAAAGAAAACCTGTAATCGACATCGGCTAATATATTAGGACCTTGAATAAGTTGTCACTGACTTTTTTTGATATTCAGTTTTCTTATTTTAAATGAATCTTAACACAACTGGTAAAAAATCAACTTGTAAACTAGAGCTGTAATCAACATCATCTAATATATGAATAAGTTTTCATGACATTCGGCTTTCTTTTCGTCTTCTTATGTTAAATGACTGTTAACACAACTGGTAAAAGAAAACCTGTAATCGACATCGGCTAATATATTAGGACCTTGAATAAGTTGTCACTGACTTTTTTTGATATTCAGTTTTCTTATTTTAAATGAATCTTAACACAACTGGTAAAAAATCAACTTGTAAACTAGAGCTGTAATCAACATCATCTAATATATGAATAAGTTTTCATGACATTCGGCTTTCTTTTCGTCTTCTTATGTTAAATGACTGTTAACACAACTGGTTAAAAAGAAAACCTGTAAACTAGAGCTGTAATCAACATCATCTAATATATGAATAAGTTTTCATGACATTCGGCTTTCTTTTCGTCTTCTTATGTTAAATGACTGTTAACACAACTGGTTAAAAAGAAAACCTGTAAACTAGAGCTGTAATCAACATCATCTAATATATGAATAAGTTTTCATGACATTCGGCTTTCTTTTCGTCTTCTTATGTTAAATGACTGTTAACACAACTGGTTAAAAAGAAAACCTGTAAACTAGAGCTGTAATCAACATAATCTAATATATGAATAAGTTTTCATGACATTCGGCTTTCTTTTCGTCTTCTTATGTTAAATGACTGTTAACACAACTGGTTAAAAAGAAAACCTGTAAACTAGAGCTGTAATCAACATCATCTAATATATGAATAAGTTTTCATGACATTCGGCTTTCTTTTCTTCTTCTTATGTTAAATGACTGTTAACACAACTGGTTAAAAAGAAAACCTGTAAACTAGAGCTGTAATCAACATCATCTAATATATGAATAAGTTTTCATGACATTCGGCTTTCTTTTCGTCTTCTTATGTTAAATGACTGTTAACACAGCTGGTTAAAAAGAAAACCTGTAAACTAGAGCTGTAATCAACATCATCTAATATATGAATAAGTTTTCATGACATTCGGCTTTCTTTTCGTCTTCTTATGTTAAATGACTGTTAACACAACTGGTTAAAAAGAAAACCTGTAAACTAGAGCTGTAATCAACATCATCTAATATATGAATAAGTTTTCATGACATTCGGCTTTCTTTTCGTCTTCTTATGTTAAATGACTGTTAACACAACTGGTTAAAAAGAAAACCTGTAAACTAGAGCTGTAATCAACATTATCTAATATATGAATAAGTTTTCATGACATTCGGCTTTCTTTTCGTCTTCTTATGTTAAATGACTGTTAACACAACTGGTTAAAAAGAAAACCTGTAAACTAGAGCTGTAATCAACATCATCTAATATATGAATAAGTTTTCATGACATTCGGCTTTCTTTTCGTCTTCTTATGTTAAATGACTGTTAACACAGCTGGTTAAAAAGAAAACCTGTAAACTAGAGCTGTAATCAACATCATCTAATATATGAATAAGTTTTCATGACATTCGGCTTTCTTTTCGTCTTCTTATGTTAAATGACTGTTAACACAACTGGTTAAAAAGAAAACCTGTAAACTAGAGCTGTAATCGACATCATCTAATATATGAATAAGTTTTCATGACATTTGGCTTTCTTTTCGTCTTCTTATGTTAAATGACTGTTAACACAACTGGTTAAAAAGAAAACCTGTAAACTAGAGCTGTAATCAACATCATCTAATATATGAATAAGTTTTCATGACATTCGGCTTTCTTTTCGTCTTCTTATGTTAAATGACTGTTAACACAACTGGTTAAAAAGAAAACCTGTAAACTAGAGCTGTAATCAACATCATCTAATATATGAATAAGTTTTCATGACATTCGGCTTTCTTTTCGTCTTCTTATGTTAAATGACTGTTAACACAACTGGTTAAAAAGAAAACCTGTAAACTAGAGCTGTAATCAACATCATCTAATATATGAATAAGTTTTCATGACATTCGGCTTTCTTTTCGTCTTCTTATGTTAAATGACTGTTAACACAACTGGTTAAAAAGAAAACCTGTAAACTAGAGCTGTAATCAACATCATCTAATATATGAATAAGTTTTCATGACATTCGGCTTTCTTTTCGTCTTCTTATGTTAAATGACTGTTAACACAACTGGTTAAAAAGAAAACCTGTAAACTAGAGCTGTAATCAACATCATCTAATATATGAATAAGTTTTCATGACATTCGGCTTTCTTTTCGTCTTCTTATGTTAAATGACTGTTAACACAACTGGTTAAAAAGAAAACCTGTAAACTAGAGCTGTAATCAACATCATCTAATATATGAATAAGTTTTCATGACATTCGGCTTTCTTTTCGTCTTCTTATGTTAAATGACTGTTAACACAACTGGTTAAAAAGAAAACCTGTAAACTAGAGCTGTAATCAACATTATCTAATATATTAAGACCTTGAATAATTGTGAAATTACATAGTGCATACTAATTATAAAAACAATCTTTCTCTGTGTAGATAAGGGGTGGCTGAAGAATTTTTGACCTGATCCTCTTCTCAAAACCTGGCCAAATGATCAAATATCAGAATTTTTTTTGTTTTGAGGAGTGCTGAATTTTTACGGTGCAATTAAAAAGCCTCTGTTTTGTTTGGAATGGCTTAAGGATATAGTATTTGGATGAACAACTTTCAGCAATCTTTCATATATATATATATATATATATATATATATATATATACATATATATATATATATAATGAAATTTATAAAGGAAAACTCAACACGTCATTTCAATTGATTATAAACTACAGCTCATTTCATCAGACCCTACAATATTCCTTCCATCTAGTACCAAATTTCTGCTGGAATGAGTCTTTTCTTAACATGAAGAGAGGGACAACAAGAAGAATTCTTGTTGGATTACCCTCACCGCTTACCAACTGGGCACCTATATATATACATATATATATTAAGACTTTGAATAAGTTCTTGCTGATTTTTCATAAAATATATTTTATTTACAAAAATTAATAAGAAATATGTCACTGAAAATATTGTCCATCACTAGCCACTACCTTTTCCCATTTTTCTGACAGTATTTGAATTCCATGTTGGAAAAAACAACACATCTTTTGAATCTAAGCACAAGTTACCCAAGTTTTTAGCATCTTTATAAAAATGAAAGTGTTACCCAGCCAGGCCATGTGCCATCGATTGAAGCAAGTGATAATCGGCTCGGGCAATGTCTGGTGAACAAGGTGGGTGAGTTAGGACTTTGCATTAAAATATTTCCAAGTAGGTTTTCACATGTTTTGCAACATGTGGCCTAGTGTTGTCATGTCTCTATTCCTAAAGCAGCCATTTTTCTTCAATGCTCAGTATGAATACATCACTTATAGTCAGTAGTAATTTCTTACGATGGTTTTAGACAGTTTGTTTGGCTCATAATAAAATACATACAATTGATCTCACCAAGTGCAGAGCAGAGGCTTCAAACCATGGATATTTGGCTTTCTTTCCTCATGAACTTACCTCACTAGTACCCACTATATACAAATTTCCTCAAGCCACAAGATTAGCAACTAGGTCCCACCCTTTTACTGTGAAACCAATAAATTGTAAACGCACATTCTACTCCATCAGCTTCTTTTCTTGCATTTCCTGCCTGTGGAAATCTCCAAGAATTTAAATGTAAAGTCAATAGTCATCTCCTGTCTCACTAACTTACATCCTCTCTTTCATGCTTTTCTACATCCACCCCACTCTCATCAATACTCTCTTCCCTCCCCTACTCACTTCCTGACACCCCCTGCAATCTCTCATTCCTCATAACATTCCTCCTCGTCCACCCAACTCTTATTAGTCATCTCTTTCCTCTCCTACTCTCTTCCTGACACCCTCTGCAACCTCTCACTCCTCAACATTCCTCCTATGTAACCCCCTGCACAACAGTGGCAGCAAATTACCTTGCTTGGGGTGACATGATTCTAAAAGATTTTTAAAAAATGACTATTAACACGGGTGATAAAAAAAAAAAAACAGCAAATTAGCGCTGTAATCCAAATAAATTTTTCTTTTAATCATTTCACTCCAAGCAAGGCATTCCACTGCCAGTATTGTGCAGGGGTTTACAAAGGGGAAAGTGATGAGAAAGAGTGGTTAGGGGGTTACATAGGGGAAAGTGATGAGAAATAGTGGTTAGGGGGTTACATAGGGGAAAGTGATGAGAAAGAGTGGTTAGGGGGTTACATAGGGGAAAGTGATGAGAAAGAGTGGTTAGGGGGTTACATAGGGGAAAGTGATGAGAAATAGTGGTTAGGGGGTTACATAGGGGAAAGTGATGAGAAAGAGTGGTTAGGGGGTTACATAGGGGAAAGTGATGAGAAAGAGTGGTTAGGGGGTTACATAGGGGAAAGTGATGAGAAAGAGTGGTTAGGGGGTTACATAGGTGAAAGTGATGTGAAGGAGTGGTTAGGGGGTTACATAGGGGAAAGTGATGAGAAAGAGTGGTTAGGGGGTTACATAGGGGAAAGTGATGAGAAAGAGTGGTTAGGGGGTTACATAGGGGAAAGTGAAGAGAAAGAGTGGTTAGGGGGTTACATAGGGGAAAGTGATGAGAAAGAGTGGTTAGGGGGTTACATAGGGGAAAGTGATGAGAAAGAGTGGTTAGTTATACAAAATGTTGAAAGGATGGTGATAGACGGATGAGGATACCGAGGATAGAGGTGGGGTAGATGGGAAGAGTGTTTGCGAGAATGGATGCAAGTTAGCAGCATGATAAGAGGTGTCTATTGACCTTACATTTAAACTCCTGAAGATTGTAGCTGTCGAGGAAGCAAGTATGTGGAAGTATTTTTATAATTTATTTAGTCTTCTTCGTCAAAATAGTAATATGTATTATTTGTACCAAATTTTCCATGTTTTTTTCTTTATGTGCCCATGAAATTTCTGCCATATGTGACGCCCCCCCACCTCCCGATAATGTATGATTCTGTGCATGTGATTACTATATTTTAACCTTACACTGGAATAAAGTATGAAATCATCTACGGTAGCTTTAACCTTCAAAGAAACTTAATTAAATTTGCCAAAGCAGAAAAGAAAAACTGGTAAATTCATATCAGTGAGTACTGGTACGCATGAAGAAAGCAAATTTATATGAAGAAATCAGTAAAGTACTGTAAATGTTAATCAATTCATACATCTCATTAGAGATCATGCGGACAAAGCAATCACTAAAGTTTAATAAATGTGAATGATTTCTGATAGGTAGGAATGCAAGCAGGCACGCAATCAGTAAAAAAGTGCAAACGCGATATCTTTTTCTGACAACACGAACAACTATTTTTTAACACCCATAAATCTAAACCCTGTTAATAATAATAAAAATAAGACTGCAGTTGGTGGCCATAATGAATTGGTTTAAAGTATAATTCCAAAAAATTTTCCCTACCATATTTAAAGACGTGTCAAAGACAAAATCTAGAAAAAGTTCTTTTCACTTTTCTACATTGTGGTGCAGTGGATATTGACTCGGAACGAGAAATCAGGGAGCCGAGTTCAAATTCCAGTTGAATTCCTTGCATTCACATATGCACAAATATCCTTGGGAAAGGTATTAATCCATCTCTTCACTCTAGTTATGGGTTAAATAATAGGACAAATTGGGTTCTATAGCCTTGGTTGGCAACCAGTCTACCACAGAAAGTAATGGCAACCTACTGTGGGATCTTCTGCTCAGTCAGTCATGTCTCTTTTGAGACATGATTGCCCAAAGTGTGTATGACGTATGTCACTTAACTGACTGACTGAATATAATAGTTGGAAACATAATTAAAACTTCTACTGGGCATAAAGTGGGGGATCGGTTTTCTATTGTTATGAAGTAATAAACTAATCCCCCCTAATTATACTTAATATAATAATATAATATAATCTATCTCTTCTCCCTTCAGCTATAAGATAAATGTCAGGACAGATTGGGTTCTATAGCCTTGGTTGTTAACCAGTCTACTGCAGAAAGCAATGGCAACCTACTTTCAGAGAATCTTCTGCCTAGTCAGTCATGTTTATTTTGAGACATGATCGCCCATCATGTATGGCACTTAATTGACTGACATCCTTCATGAAACACAATATTTCTTTTTAACTGTTTTAAGCAAAGTGCTCAAAATTGGTGAACTGAGTTTGAATTTAATTTGAATTCTCTGCATTTACTTATGCTCAAATACCCTTGGAAAAGATTTGAAGCCATCCCTTTTCTTTCCAGCTATGGGTTAAATAACAGGATCGATTGGGTGCTATAGCCATGTCTTGGAATTTCTCATCTAGTTCTAATTTTTTTTTAATATTGCTGAACCCTAAACCAGCCCTACTGAATCATTGCTCACCAACTTTCACTTAATATAGTCTAATAGTAGAAAGAGGTAAACTTTTATAGCATGTATATTATCATTATACACGCCAAATAGCTGAGAGTGTTCAATTCATTTTTCAATTATATATATATATATATATATATTTTCTAAACATATGCTATTAAATATAAGAGACAATGAATGTCTATTATGTTTAATCATGAGCCGTTCTAAATGTCGTATTTTGGCTTTAATTTCAAATTAAATGAAATTAAAGCAAAAATACAACGTTTAGAACGGCTCATGATTAAACATAATAGACATTCATTGTCTCTTATATTTAATAGCATATGTTTAGAAAATTACTTGCTGCCTCAATATCCTAAATAAATATATATATATATATATATATATATATTTGAAAAAAATTTGAGTTGGAAGCAACCAAGCAGTTACAATTTACATAAAAAGCAAATGTCTACAGTTCTATATGAAATTATCTAAGAATTTCCTCAAGAGTTAAATGAAAATTTTTTATGTTAACCCCAATTCCTTCGGAGAAAAAGTAAATTCCATGAAAAGTATACAAAATAACAGATAATTTTTTATCTTCCTTTGATTAGGATGAAAATTGTACGAAAACATTTTCGTACATAATAGAGGCACACCAGTGTTGATTAAGTTCAAAATCTTGTTTAGGTCATGGTTACATTTATATCCTTGTAAAAGGCATGAACCCAACTAATTTTATTAATTATTTTTCTTTCTTAAAAAGACTGAAGTATTTATTCATCAAAAATTGGTTTTAACCCAGCCTCTGCAACCTCTGTCATGTCGATATTGATTTACACCAACCTAACAGCTTTTTACAATGAGGAAAGGGCTGCCACAGGGTTGAAATTCCCAGGTCTGAGCAACTTCTCCCATCTAAAATGAGGAGAAACATATTTCCGCTTACAGTACAGAAGAAATGACGACACCTCAGTAAATCAGTCTAATGGTTAAATCTTGTAACCTTGGATGTACCGGTGGTGTAATGGATAATGGAAATCGGAGAGCCAAGTTTTAATTCCAGTTGGGTTTGTTCTATTCACGATACCGACTTGGCAGCCTGGCTGAAGTCTCTCTCTCACCTGTGTGACGTGACTTCCCTGTGCCTCTTCTACAAATACTTTCATGGCTTCTGCTCCGATGAACTTAGCTCACTGGTGACCCCTAGATATGAATTTACACAAACTACTTTTACTGTGAAACCGATAAAATGTAACCACAATTTCTATTCTGACAGCTTCTTTTCTCGCACTTCCCACCTGTGAAATTCCCTTCCATATACTTGATTCCCAGACAGCTACAATCTCCAGGAATTTAAATGTAAGGTCAATAGACATCTCCTATGTCACTAACTCGCATCCATTCTCTCAAGCTTTTTTCTCCATCTACTCCACCCCACTTTTCGGTATTCTAATCCATGTATGACCCTCCTCCTGATATTTCCTATAACTAACCCCTCTTTCTCACCACTTTACCCTATGTCACCCCCTGCGCAACAGTGGCACTAAAATGTCTTGCTTGGGGTGAGATGATTAAAAAAAAAATATGTAGTAATAGAGATGCTACCAGATTGGCAATTAGGTTCCACTCTTTTACCGTCAAAATAGTCAAATGTAACCATCACTTCAACTTTAGTAGCTTTTTTTCTCACGCTGATAGCTTCTTCTTCTGTGTGTGTCTTGTCCTTTCAGGATATAGGCAATCATGGCTTTCCACGTCTCCCTATCCCTGGTGACTCTTAGCATGCTTTCTCCTGTTACCCTGCTCTGCCAACTACTAGCTCAAGACCATAAATCTAGAATATAAATGTATAGAAACTAGCATGGCAACAAAATGAGGGATATGTTTATATATTGATTATAATATAGAATTGATCCCCCATTTTATATCCACATTAAAATTTCTTATAAACAGTTGGCATATATATTCTTCTTCTTCTGTATGCCCTGTCCCTTCAGGCCATAGGCAATCATGGCTTTCCACGTCTCCTTATCCCTGCTGGCTCTTAGCACGCTTTCTCCTGTTACACCACCCAGACCCTGTTCTGCCATCCACTAGCTCAAGACCATAAATCTAGAATATAAATGTATAGAAACTAGCATGGCCACAAAATGAGGGATCAGTTTATATATTAATTATAATATAGAATTGATCCCCCATTTTATGTCTATAGTATAATTTCTTATAAACAGTTGGCACATACATTCTTCTTCTATGTGCCCTATCCTTTCAGGACGTAGGCGATCATGGCCTGCCACGTCTTCCTATCCCTGGTGGCTCTTAGCACGGTTTCTCCTGTTATACCAAACAAGGCTCGTTCTGTCATCCACCTGATCAGGCCCTTCAAATATGTTATCCGCTGCTTTCCCCTGTCTGACCTGTTAGCATCAAGTTCTCTAAGCCCTCCTTCCTCATTGCATGTCCAAGGAACTTTAGCTTTCTCTTCCTTAGTATACTCAGTATTAATTTCCTTTTCATCCTTTCCAAGACCTCATCATTGCTCACATGCTCTATCCATGATATCCACAACATCCTTCTATAGAACCACATTTCAGTTGCTTCAAGTTTTTCCTTCATCTTCGAAGATATTGTCCAGCATCCACTGCCATATTGAAGAATTGATATCACATAGCAATCCAGTACTCTCTTCTTTGTTTCTAGGGAAATTGTCATGTTACTTAATACTCTTCTCAGCTCCTGGAATGCATCCTTGTGCTTTTGGATCTCAGGAATATAAATGTATAGAAAACTGATGTGACCACAAAGTGAGGGGTCAGTTTATATATTGATTGTAATATGGAACTGATCCCCAACTTTATGTCCAGTATGCTTCTGTAGAACCCTATTTCGGTTGATTCAAGTCTTTCCTTCATCTTTGATGATATTGTCCACCATTCACTGCCATATTGAAGAATTGACATCACAGAGCAATCTTGCACTCTCTTTGTTTCTAGCAACATTTTCCTGTATCTTAATACTCTTCTCAGATTCTGGAACACATCCTTCGCCATGCCAATTTACCTTCGGATCTCTGTGTTGCACTTTTTGTTTTACAATCCCTAAACATTTAAATGCAGAGTCAATGGCCATCTTTTATCTTTTTTAACACCCTCATATCTAGTTGTTTCTTTCATGTTAACCCTCTGTGTATTGCCTTGCTTGGGTGAAATGGTTAGGAATAAAAATATATGGCAGCAAAACACCATTTTCAGCCTGATTCTGGTTCTTACAATAGAAGAGGAAGTGTCAGGTACAAGGAATCAATGAGTTTTTCAAGCATATTTAGGGATGGATAACGTGCATGAGTTCTACTTGAAGCCTCGGCTGAGTTTAATTCCAATTTGTATAATAAAAAATGAAAACAAGATTTTAAGTTGGTTGGTTGTTTTGTTTTATGGATATTCACCTCAGGGTTCTTGACAAAATCCAACGTAAAATCTGTAAGATGATAGATACCAACTTGGCAGCTCGGCTGCAGTCGCTATCTTACGTGGCTTTCCTGTGCCCTCTTCTATAAATACTTTCACAGCTTCAGCTACAATGAACTTAGATCACTGGTGCCTCCTAGATATGAATTTACACGAGCTATTAGATTAGCAACTAGGCCCCACCCTTTTACAGTGAAACCGATAAATGTAACCATAATTTCTCCTCATCTTTGTTGCCAATTGTATGACTGAACAATTAAAAATGTGAGACTCACCTTCGCAGGGATGTTTCCAACTAGCATCTAGGTAGCAGACCAAAATAAACAGGGTTGTAACTCAATATATGTCCCTCTCTCTCTACTCACTAGAGGATGAAATATTGTGCTGATATTTATTGAGCTCAATATCCACACTGGAATTATAAGCCAATCAGAGCCTGCAGAATAGACTTGTTTGGATAGCAGAATGGAATCTCCCAGGCTGTTATATAAACCACCTACCAATTAGGCCTTGAGTTGTTTTTTTTCAACCACAGTTGAGAATTGTCTGTTGCTATTTATCAATTCTACATGGACATTTTGGCTGTTGTACACTCCAGCCTTCTTCAGGTGCTCAGAATTTTGAACCAAACCCTTTATTACAATCACTAAGATATATGAACTTCATTCTTTGTGTAGTAGTGCCTCTTCTGGTAGTCATGAGTCATCTCCCTCTAACTCTGTAAGTTACTTGTTCACCACTGCTGTAGCCTGGTATTGAACTCACAACTCTTTGGATCAAGTCACAGGAACAATATAAATACTACCTCATCTCAGAAATATAGACAGATTTGTATAACTTAAAATGATAACAAGATAGAAATTTGAGTTAAGACTTACAAATAACCAGAAAAATTCCAAACCATTTATCAAGAATGCATTTCTTTGACTCAACTACTAGATCTCATTAATAGCTGAGATCTTTCCTATTGCTGAAAATAACACACACACGCTTCTGAAAAGTGCTACACAACCCGGAAGCCAATATACACATTGTTCTTCTTAAACTGAATGTGTGTAGTCACCATATTCTGATATCTTCATGCGCTATCAAGACAGATGGCAGTTAACTATACTAGCTTCTGTTACCCGAATCGAATCCTCAGAAGACAGTGATGGTATGCCAAGTCGAATTGCAATGGCACCAAAGTCTTTATCTTGCAAACCTGGCTCGAATTTGAAATCTCCCTTGCATTGAATCTTGACAGGCTGTCATTCATCAGGTCAACCCCTTTGTCTTGTAGCTATAGGGAGCTGGTTAAGGTTTATTTGATTCGGCCTTGTGTCAGACATAACCAAACTCCCTATAGCTTACAAGTTTTATGCAGAATTATCATCAGGTTGGAATGTGTGGAATAGTGTAAGAATAAAAATATACATTTTTCATGTTAAAATTGAAATTTATTAAAGGAATGAATAACAAGAATTCATAGAAATTAATGTTCAATTAGAAAGTTAAGGGTATCAAGAGTTGTAAAAAATGTTCATAGTAGTAATTGTTGAAAGAGTATATGCATACATATTGATGTATTCAGTAGGAATGTCTTTGGATGGAGAAGAAGAAGTAAAAGGGATCAGCACACAAGAAGGAAAGAGAAAGAGGACAAATGTCAGCTTGAAGCTTCTCTTTTTACATTTTAGCTTGTCATCTTCGCTGCTTCCATCCCTGACTGACTCTTGACTCAAGCTGATCTGAGCCTTTTATTGTCCTTTTGAATTTCACACTGGATCGCTAACTCCTCCAGTCTTGCAAGTCGCTTCCATTGATCAAAAATCAATTTAACACCTACTTGCAAAATCTGGTTTTGACTTTTTCTTTAAACACATGGTCAATCCTTTTTCTATTTAGGAAAAACCAAGATTTCACATGTCATTATGAATTTTTGTAAAAGTAAAGAAGAGAGTTAATTTTAATTAATTTCTTATCAGATACATA
Source organism: Ascarosepion bandense (assembly GCA_037127315.1). Lineage (NCBI taxonomy): Eukaryota > Metazoa > Mollusca > Cephalopoda > Sepiida > Sepiidae > Ascarosepion > Ascarosepion bandense. The sequence continues at coordinate 288,017 of JBBBDQ010001575.1, forward strand.
CTCATCAAACCATAAAATAATTATCAATATATATTTATATATTTCCTGTCTCATCTGTAGTGGGAAGAAAAATAGATCAATGTGGTTAACTTGTTAAAAGAAAATAAAGTTATCTTGTCCCAAATTTGAATTTGGCTCTCTGGTTTCTATTTCTGAGCCATGATCATTGAGCTATCCACTTGCTCAAGCCCATAAATCTAGAATATAAATATATAGAAACTATAGTGGCTTCAAAGTGAGGGATCGGTTTATATATTGATTATAATAGAGAATTGATTCCCCACTTTATAATTTGCCACTGTGTAAAAAATCTACCTACTAACTAAGATTAAATATATCTTCTTCTTCTATGTGCCCTGTCCCTTCAGGACGAAGGCGATAATGGTTTTCCACGTCTCCCTATCCCTGGTGGCTCTTAGCACGCCTTCTCCTGTTACACAACCCAAAACTCACTCTGCCATCCACTAGCTCAAGACTAGTTGATTTTAATTCTTAATTTCTAATCTGATACAGTCTCAAGCAAAGTGCTCATTCAAGGGGTGAAGTTCGCAGGTCACTCAATATTCAAATTTTTGATACAATGGGAAGGTACTGCTCAAAGTCCAAATTCCCAGGGATCAAGCACTTAATACTGTGATTATCAATCAAAAGAGAACAAAATTGTGTCATAGTTCCTTGAAATGAAGTCTAAATAGTAATGAAATCTTCATGTTAATATCAATGATCAGCAAAATAATTAAGTAAATCAGTCAGATATTTTAGTATTGGTAATTTTTCAAGCATAGCTTAGATGTGGCACAAGGCCGAAAGTATAGAGGACCCAGTTAAGATCAAACTCACTATTCAGTTGTAATTGTTCTAGCAAGATAAACTTGTTAACCATTACACTATATTGAAACACCCCAGTTATTTTAGCACTGATATCAATTCTCTAGAGGTGTGTTGTGGTGCAGTGTATATCAGATTTGGGGAGCCGAGTTCGGATTCCAGTTGAATCCATTGGATTCGCTTACGCGCAAATACCCTTGGGAAAGGTATTAATCCATCTCTTCCCTCCAGTTATGGGTTAAATAATATGACAGATTGGGTTCTATAGCCTTTGCTGGCAACCAGTCTACTGCAGAAACGAACAGGCAACCTACTGCGGGATAATCATCTGCCCAGTTAGTCATGTCTATTCCGAGACATGATCACCCAAGCATGTTTCACGTATGGCACTTAACTGACTGATTGAATATAATAGTTGGAAACATAATTAAAACTTATACTGGGCATAAGTTGGGGGAGTGGTTTTCTATTGTTATAAAGTAGTAAACTGATCCCTCACCAATAATACTCAATATAATAATGTAATATAATCTATCTCTTCTCCTTCCAGCTATGAGTTAAATGGCAGGACAGATTGGGTTCTGTAGGCTTGGTTGGCAACCAGTCTACCGCAGAAAGTAATGGCAACCTACTGAGGGATAATCTTCTGCCCAGTCAGTCATGTCTCTTCCGAGACATGATCGCCCAAGCATGTATCCTGTATGGAACTTGACTGACTGAATATTAATTATCTTTAGTTTAAGTTTGGAATTATAAACACACTGAAGCTAGGAAATATTTAAAATATTTATTTGCAATAAAAAAAAACATTTATTTTTATATTTAAGAAATACTGATAATCAGACAGTTAAATGCCATTTGTGAGACACGCTTGCGTGATCATGTCTCCAAAAAAACATGACTGACTGGGCAGAAGATTTTCCCGTTGTAGGTTGCCATTACTTTCTGCGGTAGACTGGCTGCCAACCAAGGCTATAGAACCCAATCTGTCCTGCCATTTAACTCATAGCTGGAAGGAGAAGAGATAGATTATATCACATTATTATATTAAGTATAATTGGTGAGGGATCAGTTTATTACTTCATAACAATAGAAAACCGATCCCCCACTTTATGCCCAGTAGAAGTTTTATTATGTTTTTAATAATTATATTCAGTGAGTCTGTTAAGTGCCATATATGAGACACGCTGGATGATCATGTCTCGAAAAAGACATGAATGACTGGATAGTAGATTGCTATTACTTTCTGTGGTAGACTGATTGCTGTCCAAAGCTATAGAACTCAGTCTGTTCTCTTATTTAATCAGCAGCTGGATAAAGAAGAGACAAATTAATACCTTTATCAAAGTTATTTGAATGTAAGTTCATGCAACAAGTTCAATGGATATTCGAACTTGGCTCACTAATTTTTTGTTCCGATAATATTGATAATATTTGGCAATTTATCCCATTGTGTATAGTATTGAAAATATTTATTTTATGGAGAGCCATGATCTCCTACCAAAATTAGTTGTGCAAATAGATGGCAGAACAAATGTTATATATCACCGTACGACGACAAAACAACAAACACGCATATATAAAAATATAAGGTTATATTTTTATTAATAACGACGAACCGTGTGGAATAGAGAACGGAAGGGTGAGAGGCACATAGAATGGGTTGACGGGAGTGTATTCTTGCCGTGGTGTTTCTCTGCTTCCACTGGCCATTCTCTGCTGGCGAATCCGTGTGTCGAGGTCTTTATATAGTCTTCTAGAACCGGGACTTTCCTTCCAGTTTTGCCTCGCCCACGCAACGCCCACGTAATTCTAAGAGACACCTGATCTGTTTGCCTCTGTAGCCATTTCCGCCGCTGTCGGAAATAAGGTCAAATGACATCTGCTCCGGCCTCGACAGGATGTATTTCACAAACACCTGTCTTGTCGCTTCGCCGCCCCCTTCACCGACGGGAAACACCATCGCTTGCATCACTTCCTCGGGTGGGGCCAGATTGTTATATTACACAAAGACTGGGAGAGATTATAAACATGGCTTTGATTTACAAATGGTAGAATAGATAGTTGTGGAGAGCCATGATCACCTACCAAATAAGCTCTTGTAAATGGATGGCAGAACAGGAACTAGGCGAGAGAGTAAAGAGATAAACATTGCTTAGATTTACAAAGTATAGCATAAGAAGTTGTGGAGAGCCACGATCACCTACCAAATAAGCTCTTGTAAATGGATGGCAGAACAGGAACTAGGCGAGAGAGTAAAGAGATAAACATTGCTTAGATTTACAAAGTATAGCATAAGAAGTTGTGGAGAGCCACGATCACCTACCAAATAAGCTCTTGTAAATGGATGGCAGAACAGGAACTAGGCGAGAGAGTAAAGAGATAAACATTGCTTAGATTTACAAAGTATAGCATAAGAAGTTGTGGAGAGCCACGATCACCTACCAAATAAGCTCTTGTAAATGGATGGCAGAACAGGAACTAGGCGAGAGAGTAAAGAGATAAACATTGCTTAGATTTACAAAGTATAGCATAAGAAGTTGTGGAGAGCCGCGATCACCTGCCTAATGAGCTTTTGTAAATTTCAAATGATTCAACTAGTAATAAGATATACACCATTTTCTTTACTAATGAGATATACAGTATTTCTTTCAAAAATGATTTAATTTAAACTAAAACTTAAACAAAAAACTTAAAAAGTAAAATCTTAGAATTTGAATTTTCTGATGAACGTTAATTCTTAACCTCATAGCGAGTTTTATGACAATAAAATATGCATAGAAATTCTCCTGTTGCATCGTTGAATATTTGAGCTTAACAACTTTAACAAAGTATTGCAATACCAATCATAAATATGATTGTCGGCTGTTATTTTGAAAAAATAGGTAGAAACGAAAAGATTTCCAATCGACAACTTTCATCATTTCACTGAAACACTTTTATCTTCTCTTTGTTCTTTCTTACATTGTTTGTTTGTTTCTGTAGGGGCCTTGGCAATGCTTGTCAATTTGGCCTTGTGCCAAACACAACCAAAGTCCCCACAATTTAAATATATCAGAAGGTTGAAAGGTGGATGTTGAATGTGGAAGGATAAAATATTTTGTTTGTACATTAAAGCAAAGATTTATTAACCATAAGAAGAAAAATATAAGTGAAATTTCATTAACTGAACACGTTAACACATTTGTGAGAAGGAAAATATTCTTTGAGAAAATGCATGCAGTTTTGAAGTTCAAATTGTTCAAAGAGAAATGTAAGTATAAAAATGTCCACAGAAGTTTAGAGTTCATGGTTGATAGTAGCAGAATGTAAAGTCTTATGTTCTTTTCCCTCTTTTAGTAGGTTGGCAACAGGGTGAGATAGAAGGTGAAACAAATAGAGAAATTGTACTTAGAATGTCCTGTTGTTGTTGTTTTCTTTGGCTGTGTGGAGTCAAAATGAAGAAAAGAAAATTGGGAGTAAAGGCGTGATGTGACCGAGTCAGCTTGAAGTTTCTTCCTTACATTGTGAGATATCAGGTACCACACCCATTCTATTTTTGATTGGTCACTGCATGTGATTAAAGTCTTGAAATTTATCATATGACCCACTCCAGCAGGCATTTCCTTCTTTAGGTGTGAAAAAATTTGACTGAAGTCATATATCAATTTTCAATTTTCCATCCAATCAGGATCCAGAATTTTATTTTTCATGCTGACTTGTGAAATTTTCCTTGGTCTGGGTTTTTTCTAAATGCTTTTAGTTGTTTTTGTGCAATTTTACTTTGTGTGTTTTAGTTCATGTATGATATAGGATTTGTATCCCATATTTCTTTCTTTCATTCATTCTCTCACCAAAATCAAGTAATGTCTTTTCCCCCGCAATCAAAATAGAAGAGTTCATTATTTATGAGGTACTTACAGGAGATGTTAAGTATTTTTATGTCCCCTTATTTCTTTTTTCTATCCAAATCCCTGTCATTTCTCTTAATAATAATAATCTAAACTTATTTATAAATGGAACTTTGTCTGCGTGTGTGTCCGTTACCTATAGACTCCGAAACGGCTGAACCGATTTTCTTGAAAATTTACACAGTTGTACTATAAGCGTCTGCGAGTGTTCTTAGCTAGGTCTTGTGTCAAGGTACCCCTGATAAATATTGAAAATCGATAATCGAAAAAATTGGGTAATAGAAGGAATGATCCGATTTTAATCAAATTTGATGCACTCATAATCAAAGACATAAGAAACAATATTCAGAAGTTTCAAGATTACGGTTCTTACAATAGTGCAGAAAATTGATAATATATATATAAAAGGCAAGATGTTTGTGTGTGTGTCTGTTTATCTACCTGTATGTCTGTATTTTTTCAGCCCTTTTATTTTAGTTTTTGCTTCGGGTTTGGCTCTAAGTAGGTATAATTGTAGTTCTTAGTCTCAGCCATGATACCATTTATTCAGAGGACTTATTTAGCCTTCAAAATTCAGTTTATGATGAAAAATTTATTTGATATTGATACCAGGAAATCAATTTGACTTACATCCATTCATTTTTCTTTCAGTCTATGATTTCGCTTTAACTGGAAACAACTATTGCTTTTTAGTTTTTTGTGCCAATGTCCAAAGAGTCTGAGCTCGAGGACCATTGATTAGTTTTAAAGCTTTCATTACACCCAAGCAGCGCCGGGCTATACTGCTAGTAGATATATATATATATATATATATATATATATATATATATATATGAGGTGCGATTGGTAAATTGTCGCAATTATTTTATTATTTCAAATATTCTTTAGGCTGAGTCTGAGCTCCAGGACCATGGATTAGTTTTAAAGCTTTCATTGCACCCAAGCAATGTCAGGCTATACTGCTAGCATATATATATATATATATATATATATATATATATATATATATATATATTAGGTGCGATAGGTAAATTGTCGCAATTATTTTATTTCAAATATTCTTTAGGCTGAGTCTGAGCTCCAGGACCATGGATTAGTTTTAAAGCTTTTATTACACCCGAGCAACGCCGGGCTATACTGCTAGTAAAAACATAATTCATCAGACGATGTTATTTTATTTTATTTATTGTAATTTGATTTTTACTTTAAAGATTTTTGTCTCGCTTCATTATTCCTTTCTACCTTTTACCCATTAAATATTTGAGCTGAAGAACTTTGACAAAATATTTCAATAACAATCATGGAATAAAAACGAACAGATTTTAAATTTGCAACTTGTTCCATTTCGCTGAAACAAAATTTAAATGCTTTTTATCTTCCCTTTTTTTATTGTTTTTTTCGTTCTTTCTTTAATCATTTATTCCATGAAACCAAGTAGTGTCCCTTATACATCTTTCCTGTCTTTAAATTTTGTTTCAGCAAAATGGAAATGGTTTTATCTTCCCTTCTTTTATTGTTGCTTTCGTTTATCGTTTATTCCCTGAACCCAAGTAGTGTCTCCGATACGTCTTTCCATGCTATCAAAACAAAATAATCTCTTAACCTGAATTTTAATGCTTCCAAAACAAAGCTGCTATCTATTAACCATTAGAGACAATTGCTCCTACCCCCCCACCCCATTAGCATGGATCAAGCTAGTCTCCCTGAAAGCAAAACACTGCGCCTCCTCGGGTTAACTCTCACAACAGATCTCAAGTGAAATGACTATATCGAATCCATAGCTAAATCCGCTGCTAAGAAAGTCGGTTCTCTGTGTAGTGCCAGGAAGTTTTTCTCGTCTGAAGCAATTTTGCACATATACAAATCTACCATCCACTCGTACATTGAATACTGCTGCCATATCTGGTCGGGTGCTCCTGCTATCCACATAGGTGTCCTTGAGAAAATTCAATGGAGAATCTGTAATGTGATTGATCCTGACTTGGCAGCTAGGATACAGTCGCTTTCTCACTGGCACAAGGTAGCTTCCTTGTGTCTCTTCTACAAATATTTTCACGGCTTCTGCTCCGATGAACTTAGCTCACTGGTGCCCCCTATATATGAACTTACTTGAGCCACAAGATTAGCAACTAAGTCCCACTCTTTTACTGTGAAACCGATAAATTGTAAACGCATATTCTACACCAGTAGCTTTGTTTCTCGCACTTCCCGCCTGTGGAATTCCCTTCTGCTTACTTGCTTTCACGGCAGCTACAATCTTGAAGAATTCAAATGTAAAGTCAATAGTCATCTCCTATCTCACTAACCTGCATTCTCTTTCTCATGTTCCTTTCTACGTCCACTCCACTATCATCAGTATTCTCATTCTTCTCTTACCCACTTCCTGACACCCCCTATAATTTGTCACTCTTTCTTATAACTTTCCTCCTATGTAACCCCCTGCACAACAGTGGCAATAAAATGCCTTGCTTGGGGCAATATGATTATTAAAAAAAAAATCTATACTATTATAATGTTGTTTTAACATGGGGGATCAATTCTGCATCACAATCAGTATATAAATTGATCCCTCACTTTATGGCCACATTCATCCTTCTCTTACCCACTTCCTGACATTCCCTATAACCTGTCACTTTTTCTCATAACATTCCTTCTATGTAACCCCCTGCACAACGGTGGCAGTAAAATGCCTTTCATGGGGCGACACGATTATAAAAAAAAAAAAATGACTAAGCTAAAAAAAAGGAAATGCTGAATTAGAATGAGAAAAATGTATTTGGTAGATTTCCGTTTTTTCTTTTATTAAAAATGAAACCGATGTTTATGGGGTTGGGTAATTGAGATTCGATAAAGTTGCCATGCCTTTTAGTAGAGTTGTTTGCTGTTTGTAATCAATATTTAATAGTAAACAAACATATGCTTGAATCAGCCACATCTCAATGTTTATTTGCTCCCACAACATATCTTTTTTTTTTTGATCGTTCACCTTGACATGCTTACACATAAACTTTTCCCTCTTTTATTCCGTGGGCGGCTTTTGAAGTGAAAACCTCTCATAAAATATAAAGAGATATGACAAAAGAGATTTGGATTTTAGAATTCTTAAAATTAAAAAAAAGCTTTCTTGAGCTTGTTCTTTTTTTCAACTTTTATTTACAAACAAACAAGATTATTTCATCAAAGACTTCAGATATATTTGTCTATATTTCTGACATGAGGTATTGTATTTATTTACACCATACAGATTGTTGTCATCTTTGTTGCTATATTCATTACGTTTCGGGCATTGTACGCTCTGGCCTTCTTCAGGTAATTGGAATTAAGAACTTAACTCTTCATTTCCCTTACCTGGTTAGATTGTACATGTATCTATTATAATTTTCTTGAAAGTAATGGAAGGCATTATTTTCAGAGCAAGCCAACAATAAAATACTGCATGATTCTTCTTCTTCTATGTGCCCTGCCCCTTCAGGACATCGGCGATCATGGTTCTCCATGTCTCCCTAACCCTTGTGGCTCTTAGTATGTTTGCTCCTGTTACACCATGCAACCCCCATTCCGTCATCCACCCGATCAGGCCCTGCAAATATGTTATCTGCTGCCTTCTTCTGTCTCTCTTTCCTTCTATCTGGCCTGTCAGTATCAGGTTCTCCATCGTGTGTCCCAGGAACTTCAGTTGTCTCTTCCTGATGCTCACTATTAATTTCCTTTTTGTTGCTATTCTTCCCAAGACATCATTGTTGCTTGCATGCTTGGTCCACGATATCCGCAGCATCCTTCTGTAGAACCACATTTCCGTTGCTTAAAGTTTTGTCCTCATTTTTGATGATATTGTCCAGCATTCACTGCCGTATTGAAAAACTGACATCACATAGCAATCCAGCATTCTTTTCTTTGTTTCTAGTGAAATTTTCCTGTGTGTTAGTACTTTACTCAGCTTCTGGAACATGTCCTTCACCATGCCAATTCGCCTTCGTATCTCTGTGTCGTACTTTCTATCTCCTGTTAGAACACTTCCTAGGTATTTAAATTTTTGCACCTGCTTTATTTTGGTATCTCCCACCTGTATTTAGCATTTTGGGTTGCACTTTTTACTGATGACCATGCATTCAGTTTTCTTAAAGTTTATTTGTAGTCCTTTTTTGTCACTCTAAACTACAAGAACTCCTACAGAAGGTAGCGGTGGAGAGTGACAAAAAAGGACTGCATGTTTATGAGATTAAAAATTGAAGTTATGATATTCCAGTCTATGTATATAGGATTAATAGTGGTTAATTGAATGACAAAATAAAAAGAACAACTCCTTCATCAACTGTTTCAACCCATGAAAGGACTTCTTCAGACTAAAATGGAGTCACATGTGATGAATTGCTTTTCTTCTCCACACTTGATTGAGTAGTTATTATCAAGCAACAAAAGAGAATGAGAAGACTTTAGAATGAACGAGAAAGCCAATTCTAAACAGAAGATATGGGATCAAATTTTACTCAATTTCAAAAGACCATTGAGGAGTGTGAACCAAAAATGGACAAACCTATCTACTCCTATTGAAGGAATAAAACAATAAAGAAGAACCAAATAATAAATAAAATTTCAGAGTTTAAGTAGAGAAGTTAGAAATATAGATCTGAAGTACACTTCAGAATGAATCAGAAACTCAAAAATATACGTATATATATAAATAAAGAATACCAAGTGGGCCAGACAACCTACCAAGTTTTCACCTAAACAGATCGACAGGGACACGGATCCGTTTAGATAAAAACTTGGTAGATTATGTGGCTCACTTGGTATTCTTTATTTATTCTGCTCTACCTAAGTATTGAGCGCTTTTTTGTTAGTTGATTGCTCGTGTCGGGATTTTTTCTTTGGGCTACGTGCTGACTTGGTCTGAGCTCTTTTAACCTTTTTAAAAACCATTTTTTCCCTTCTTCGTAGATACGTGGAAGGTTTTTCGACATGAGTGTAGTTATTATCTCTTTTATATATATATATATACTAGCAGTATAGTGTGGCGTTGCTCGGGTGTAATGAAAGCTTTAAAACTAATCCATGGTCCTGGAAATCAGACTCTTTGGACGTTGGCACAAAAGACTAAAAAGCAATAGTTGTTTCCAGTTAAAGCAAAACCATAGACTAAAAGAAAAGTGAATGGATGTAAGTCAAATTTTGATTTCCTGATATCGATATCAGATAAGTTTTTTCATCGTAAACTGAATTTTGAAGGCTAAATAAGTCCTCTGAGTACAATGGTATCATGGCTGAGACTAAGAACTACAATTATACCTACTTAGAAGCAAACCCGAAGCAAAAACTAAAGTAAAAAGGCTGAAAAAAATACAAGCAGATAAACAGACAAACACACAAACATCTTGCCTTATATATATATATATATATATATATATATATATATATATATATATATTATCGATTTTCTGCACTATTGTAAAAACTGCAATCTTGAAACTTCTGAATATTGTTTCTTATGTCTTTGTCTATGAGTGTATCAAATCTGATTAAAATCGGATCACTCCTTCTGTTACCCAATTTTTTCGATTATCGATTTTCAATATTTATGAGGGGTACCTCTACACAAAACCTAGCTAAGAACACTCACAGATGCTTATAGTACAACTGTGTAAATTTTCAAGAAAATCGGTTCAGCCGTTTCGGAGACTACTATAGGTAACGGACACACACGCACACAAAGTTCCATTTATAAATAAGATTATATATATATATATATATATATATATATATATATATATAGGGTGGCAATGAAGTCACTATACAGTTACTCATATGCAGAAATTCCAATTTTGCAAAGAAACCGAAATATGTCGCTGACTTCAAGCAATTCATTCATGATGCAGTTGCAGACTTTAAGCCATCAGAACCATTTGTGTTGTGACATTTGTCAATGCATTTCCTCATGTTGTAGGGAAGCAGATGGCTTGCAGTTTAAACAGTACTTGTAATTAATTTACTATTGTTTAACATAGGATTTTATTATTAAATATAATCATTTTAATAATAGATTTCTGGAGCAATTACTTTGTTTTAATTGTTATTGTAATTGTATGGTGATTTATTGCCACCCTATATATATATATATATATATATATATATATATATAAAATTTAAGTATTAAACAGTTATATATATATATATATATATATATATATATACTTAGATTTTATATATATATATAGGAATAAAATCTAAGCATTAAACAGTATATATATATATATATATATATACTTAGATATATATATATATATATATATATATATACTTAGATTATATATATATATATATATATATATATATATATATATAAAATCTAATTATTAAAAAGTATATATATATATATATATATATATATATATTAGATATATATATATATATATATATATATTAAATAGTATATATATATATATACTGTTTAATACTTAGATTTTATATATATATATAGTTTAATACTTAGATTTTAGATATATATATATATATATATATATACTGTTTAATACTTAGATTTTAGAGATATATATATATATATATATATATATATATATATACTGTTTAATACTTAGATTTTGGTCCTAATAGGATTAGACCAGTGCACATTTGTATTAAGAAGTGTTCTATACAATTATATTGTAGAACTTTTGAATATTTTTCATTTTTAAATGGGTTATTTCGCTACCTTGGTTTCTACCATGAGTGGTGTCTTCAGGTGATTTTTAATAACATAAAAATTGACTGAAGACACCACTCATGGTAGAAACCAAGGTAGCGAAATAACTCGTTTAAGAATGAAAAATATATATATATATATATAAAAATTTAAATAGGATCATTTTATTATTAAAATAAATACAAATGTATTTCGCCGAACAGAAAAAGGGGAAAAAACATTATTTTAGGCACCTTTTGGCCAAAAAGTGCCTAAAATATTATTTTTTCACTTTTTTTTTTTAAAGCAAGATACCTTTCTATTGATGGATGTGGAACAAGAAATTGGGGAGCCGAGTTTGAATTCCATGCATTCACTTACACACAAATACCTTTTGGAAAGGTATTAATCCGTCTCTTCCCTCCAGTTATGGATTAAATACCAGGACAGATTGGGTTCTATAGCTTTGGTTGGCAACCAGTTTAATGAAAAAAGTAATGGCAACCTACTGCGGATAATCTTCTGCACAGTCAGCCATGTCTTGTCCGAGATATGATCACTCAAGCGTGTATCATGTATGGCTCTTAGCTGACTGACCTTTCTATTTAAATTAGATCATTTTATTATTAAAATTAATAATAAAATGATCCTATTTAAATGAATTATATTTTGGTGTGGTAGGAAAAAGAACTTGTTCATATATTTGTATAAGATATGCAGATGACAGTATTGATAACAGACAAAGAAAGGAAACGACAAGAACTCCTAAGGAAAGTGAGAAGAAAGGACTAAGCAACAATTCTCAGGTGATAGAACATATGATTGTCAGCAAGAGAAACACTTTCATATGTCCTGTGAGTGTCAAATTTTCCAAGTCTTCTTTTCTCTTTATGTGTATCAAAAGTTTCTGACACTAACTCGAAGTGTCTTTTTCATTTACATTTTGCATAAAAATTCCTTATTAATTACATGTTATTCTCAATATCCTACTGTAGAATCTCATTTCTGTTTCTTTAACTATGATTATATTTTTTTACCATAAAGAGGGTTGGGTATTATATTAACAGTTCAGAACTCTTTTCTTTGTTTGGAAGAAAATTTACTTGTTTCTTAATACTTTGCTTAGCTTTGTGAAACCATTTTTGCTATTCCAATGTACTTTTCGATTTTGGTATCAAATTTTTTATTCTCTGTAAAAAAATAAAAACACTTTCTAGACTTTTTAAGTTTTGTTCTTGCTTGATTTCAACACCTCCGATTTGTACTTCAGAGCATGGGCTGTTTCTCTTGCTGACAATCATATATTCTATCACCTGAGAATTGTTGCTTAGTCCTTTCTTCTTACTTTCCTTAGGAGTTCTTGTTGTCTCCTTTCTTTGTCTGCTATCAATTCTGTGTCTCGCCTGGACCAAAAATCTGGTGTGGGTGACAAAGCTAACCTTGCAGCTGAGCTTGGAAAGGACCTCCAATCCGTAGTGGACTGGGGTAAGAAATGACTCATAAATTTTAATGCTTCTAAATCGAAGCTACTATCAATTAATCATCATAGACAATTGCACCTATTAGCATGGACCAGGCTTGCCTCCCAGAGAGTAAAACACTACGCCTCCTTGGCCTTACACTTTCAGTGGACCTCAAGTGGAATGACTATATCGAATCCATTGCCAAATCCGCCGCCATGAAAGTCGGCTCTCTGTGCAGGGCCCGGAAGTTTTTGCCACCTGAATCTATTCTGCACATATACAAATCTACCATCCGCCCGTGTATTGAATATTGCTGCCATATCTGGTCGGGTGCCCCTGCTGCTCTCCTTGGGCTTCTTGACAAAATACAAAGGAGGATCTGTAACGTGGTTGATACTGACTTGGCAGACTGGCTGCATTCACTCTCACCGGTGTGATGTGGCTTCCCTGTGCCTCTTCTACAAGTACTTTCATGGCTTCTGCTACGATGAACTTAGATCACTGGTGCCGCCTAAGCACAAATTTACACGAGATACTAGATTAGCAACTAGGTCCCACCCTTTTCAGTTAAACAGATAAGATGTAACCGTAAATTCTACTCCAACAGCTTCTTTACTCGCGCTTCCCGCCTGTGGAACTCCCTTCCACAAGTCTGCTTTCCCGACAGCTACAATCTCTAGGTGTTTAAATGTAGGGTCAATAGACACCTCCTATCACTCTAACTCCCAATTATTCTCAGAACACTCTCATCTACCCAACCCTCATTCTTGGTATCCTTCCCCACCTATCACCCACCCTCTGACATTTCCTATATTTAATCATCCTTTCTCCACTCTATGTAGCCCCCTGCGCAGTAGTGGCAGTGACATGCCTTGCTCGGGGTGAAACGCTTATAAAAAAAAATTTCTATCTATATACAGGCAATTTGTTCCCAGTATAAGTTCGACATACAAGATACAAGTTTCCATTAATAAACCATTATCATTTGCCAAAGTCTTTTAAAGGATGAAATGCATTGGAGTTTTTTCCTCTTTGTCATTCAGTTACCTTTAGTTAGATATATACCCACACACATATGAGGCATATTGACAGAAATTAAACAATTTAATTAAAGTAATTATATTTGATTTACTCAACAAATGCTTTAACAAGAAAAAAATACTTGTTACAAAATAAATTTAATATTTAGTATAATAGCCTTTCACTTTGAAATAATAAAATAATTGCGACAATTTACCAATCGCACCTAGTATATATATATATATATATATATATATATATATATATATATATATATATATATATATATATATATATTTTCAGTACTGTGCACAAGTATTATGACTAGAACTATTTTATCTTTTATGAGGCATATTGACACAAAATAAACAATTTAATTAAAGTAATTTTATTTGATTTACTCAACAAATGCTTTCACAAGAAAAAAATACTTGTTACAAAATAAATTTAATATTTAGTTTAATAGCCTTTTGCTTTGATCACAGCCTTCATTCTGTCAGGCATTGATATCACAAGCTTCTTCAATGTATTTAATGGTATCTCCTGCCAAGCAGCTTGTATTTGTTCCCAAAGAGTGTCTTGCAAAGTAACATTAGATTTATCAATTTATTTATCCAAAATATCCCATAGATGTTCAATAGACTTGAGATCAGGGCTTTGTAGAGGCCAATTCAAATTCCGAAGCCTTCTTTCCTCTTCCTTTTTAGTTAAATAATTCTTACAAAAGTTTGGCTTTTCACCCTGTATTTGAATTTCAGTGAAGTTTTTAGGAAAATCACCCCTGTCCTAATACTTTTGTACACTACCGGTAGTGTGCAAAAGTATTAGGACAGGGGTGATTTTCAACTTTATTTTGATGCCTAATAAAAGATAAAATAGTTCTTGTCCTAATACTTTTGCACAGAACTGTATATATATATATATATATATATATATATATATATATATATATATATACATGAGTTGAATATATGAATTGGAATCTGACAAGATGAATAGAATAAGTAAAAATCAAGTTGGAAAAAAGTGTCTTTAATCTAACCTGTTTCATTTTAACAAGCTTCTTCAGAGATTTTTTTAAAGATGAATGATTAAGGAAATGATTTAAAAACTTTTTTGAATCATTTGTTGTTAAAAATTCTCTGAAGAAGATTGTTAAAATGAAACTTTTTCCTATCTCTTTCTTCACTTATTATCTTCATATATATATATATAATCAAGAAAAAAGTTTGGATATTTTACAAATCCGTGGTTAATAAATATTTCGCGGCGAAGCCACTATTCAGACCCAAATAATGATTATATTACTCTGTTAAATTTAGCAATAAATTTTAACATTGAGTTTGTTTCCATTGGAATTTACTTTACAAAATACCAAGGATTCTATGTTTTATATATATATATATATATATATATATATATAAATGTCTGTGTAAGTCAATTTTATTATCAAATTATGTTGCAGCATATGTAATTTCTTTCTTTGTGCTGTTTCCTGATAAACATGTCTCCTTTCCAGAATATTTTTGGCTTCATCAAGCCTTGGCATATTCTTTTCCATTGAAGAATCTTTGCTGTTTTCAGCACTAAAAAATTTATCTGTGCAGTTTTCATTGAACATTAAAGATTTTACAAGAATTGTTTTACTGAATTCAAGAGGTTCTCTGAGATTTTGAATGTCTACATCACTTCAAATAGCAAGGCATATTTTTATCTCTCATACTCATTTCTACATATTAGCAGATAAAGTTCTATAGAAGTATGTGATTTAATAATCACGCTATGTATATGTACATGTGTAGCTGGGAACTGTCTTCAGGCTCTATTGGGCTTGTATGGACTTTTGTTCCTCTGTCAACTGCTCCCATCCATTCTTTGACAGCCATTCTTTGGCGCAGAACTAATTTGTATCTAACAGAGAACTGCTTGTTCTTTTGTGCACTGCCGACAGCACATTTACCAAAGCCAAAACTGTTTTTGCCACTTTCCACCATATTAGTTATCATTTCATCCTGCTCAGATATGTTTTTTTTCTTGTTCTGTTTCTCGTTCAGTAAGCTTCACTTTTTTTCTCAGAATTCTTCTTCTTTTGACTGATATTGTCTTGTATTTCTAAAAAGTATTTGGCTGTGAGCTGTTGGACCCATTCTCTATCTCTGTCTCCATCTTGCTGGCTCTCTCCTTAACTTTATCCCTCCCTCTTTATTTCTTTACCCTCCTCGGAGTTTTTCTTTTCATTCTCTGATATTCTAGCTCTCTGTTTCTCTATATAAGCATCAAGCTGTCTGTGCAGAGATAAACACTCTGTAACTTTTTTGCCCATTAGTGGCTTTATTGCCTTCCTTGGCATGAAATGATTAAAAAAATGAAGGAACCCTCTTATTATTTCTCATTTTCTTTTGTCTTGATTTCTTTCTCTCCATTTTCTTGCAAACCATCGTCAATTTTATATCGTTTTTTTTGTTAAATTCTTTAAATGAAAGATTTTCTAAATTTTAACCAGAAACAATACTGGCTGCTTGGTCAATGAATGGCAGAAAGTTACAGAGAAATGGCTAATATTATCTTCCCCATGTCTGTTAAAAGAGGGAAAAGGAAAGAAAAAACACAAAAATAGTGAAGAAGAATATAAAAAGGAAGAGATAGTCATATCACATTATTTAAAACTAGCAGTATAGCCCGGCGTTGCTCAGGTGTAATAAAAACCTTAAAACTAATCCATGGTCTTGGAGCTCAGACTCAGCCTAAAGAATATTTGAAAAAATAAAATAATTGCGACAATTTACCAATCGCACCTAATATATATATATATATATATATATATATATATATATATATATATATTTACTAGCATATAGCCCGGCGTTGCTCGGGTGTAATGAAAGCTTTAAAACTAATCCATGGTCCTGGAGCTCAGACTTTTTGGACGTTGGCATGAAAGACTAAAAAGCAATAGTTGTTTCCAGTCAGAGCGAAACCTAGACTGAAAGAAAAATGAATGGATGTAAGTAAAATTTTCATTTCCTGCTATCGATATCAAATAAGTTTTTTCATTGTAAACTGAATTTTGAAGGCTAAATAAGTCCTCTGAGTAAATTGTATCATGCCTGTGACTAAGAACTACAATTATACCTACTTAGAGCCAAGCCCAAAGCAAAAACTAAAATAAAAGGGCTGAAAAAATACAGACATACAGGCAGATAAACAGACACACACACAAACATCTTGCCTTTTATATATATATATTATCAATTTTTCTGCACTATTGTAAGAACTGCAACCTTGAAACTTCTGAATATTGTTTCTTATGTCTTTGTCTATGAGTGTATCAAATTTGATTAAAATCGGACCACTCCTTCTATAACCAGATTTTTCTGATTATCGATTTTCAACACAAAACCTAGCCAGGAACACTCACAGATGCTTATGGTACAACTGTGTAAATTTTCAAGAAAATCGGTTCAGCTGTTTCAGAGTCTATAGGTAACGGACCAACACACACAGACAAAGTTCCATTTATAAATAAGTTTAGATCTTTTAATCTCACTTTATTCCTTTTTTTAAAATTGTTCTTCACCATTTTCAACTATTTTCCTTCCTTTTTTATCCTTCTTCACCAGTTTCATTTTTTTCTTTTCTTCTTACGTCCTTCGACAACTTTTTACTCATTTTTTTTTTCACTTTTATCTTTCTTCATCATTTTCCTTCCTTTTCATATTTTTCTTCCTCATTTTCTTTTTACCTGCCTTCAACACTTTCGTGTTTTTCCTTCTTCACCATTTTCATCATTTTTCCTCATTTTCTTTTTCCTTCCTTTAGCATCTTCTTTTATTATGTTTTCCTTCCCTGTTATCATTTGCTGTCTTTTCTTTTTCTCGGCTTATTTGTTATATTGTCTATCACCTTTCAATTCATTTACTCTCTTTTCTTATATCCTCAGTCCCCCCCCCATTTCTTTTCCCTTTACTCTCTCTCTCGTCTCGTCTCTCTTGCAACCTCTTTCTATCTCTTTACTCTTTAACTCTTCCATCGCTTTTCAAAAATCTTACTTGTTTTCGTCCCTACATGTATTATAAATTTCTTTATTTCTTAGTTCCGCTAACCCTTTTAATCATCTCACCCCAAGCAAGACATTCCACTGCCACTATTGCGCATGGGGCTACATAGGGGAAGGTAAAGAGAAGGGGTGGTTAAACAGGGAATGTCCAGAGGAAGGTGACAGATGAGTAAGGATAGCGAGGATAAGTGTTGGGTAGATGGGAAGAGTGTTTTTTTTAATCATCTCACCCCAAGCAAGGCATTCCACTGCCACTATTGCGCATGGGGCTACATAGGGGAAGGTAAAGAGAAGGAGTGGTTAGACATAGGGAATGTCAGGAGGAAGGTGACAGATGAGTAAGGATAGTGAGGATGAGGGTCGGGCAGATGGGAAGAGTGTTTGATAGAATGGGAGCAGGTTAGTGTGTTAGGAGGTGTCTATTGACCTTACATTTAAACTCCTGGAGATTGTAGCCGTCGGGGAAGCAATCGTTTGGAAGAGAATTCCACAGTCGGGAAGTGCGAGGAAAGAAACTGTTGGAGTAGAAGTTACGGCTGCATTTTATCGGTTTCACTGTAAAAGGGTGGGATCTAGTTGCTAATCTATTATCTCGTTTAAATTCATATTTAGGGGGCACAAGTGATCTAAGTTCATCGGAGCAGAAGCCGTGAATTAAATGTAGAGAAACTAGCACGGCAACAAAATGAGGAATCAGTTTACATATTGATTATAATAAAGAATTGATCCCCCATTTTATATCCACATTAAAATTTCTTATAAACAGTTGGCATATATATTCTTCTTCTTCTATGTGCCCTGTCCCTTCAGGCCGTAGGCGATCATGGCTTTCTATGTCTCCCTGTCCCTGGTAGCTCTTAGCACGCTTTCTCCTGTTACACCACCCAGACCCCGTTCTGTCATCCACCAGCTCAAGACTATAAATCTAGAATATAAACGTATAGAAACTAGCATGGCCATAAAATGAGGGGTCAGTTTATATATTGATTATAATATAGAATTGATCCCTGATTTTGTATCCACATTATAATTTCTTATAAACAGTTGGTATATATATTCTTCTTCTATGTGCCCTGTCCTTTCAGGACGTAGGCGATCATGGCTTTCCACGTCTCCCTATCCCTGGTGGCTCTTAGCACGTTTTCTCCTGTTTCTGCCAATGTCTTTTGGTTTTACCCCCATTTTTCTTTCGCTTCTCTAATTATTTTTAACAATTATTGTAATTAGAATAGTTGACTGCTTAGATCTTTTTTGTTTTTCTCCTCTTTGTTGTTGTTTTTATTATTATTCCTTCTTGGCATTCTGTATTCTATTGTCGTATTCTTTTGCATGTTCTCTTTATTTCTTCACTTGATTGCTTTTCTTTGCACATGTTAATTTATGGTTATGTTTCTGCCACTCATCGCCTCAGTACATTGAAATGGTTAGCATAATTAGTTAAGTTAAGCAACATAGAATCCGGTCAGGCCTTTGTATACATAGACAAGCATGTAATGAAAAAAAAAAAATAAGAGATGGGCCAATGGCAACCATAGAATTGCACCCACATTCTTCTGCCTATAAACACACCCTGTCCTTCTTTTTCTGTGTGCCCTGTCCTTTCAGGACCTAGGCGATCATGGCTTTCCACATCTCCCTATCACCAGTGGCTCTTAGCACGCTTTCTACTGTTACACCACCCAAACACCGTTCTGTCATCTATTAGCTCAAGACGACAAATCTAGAATATAAATGTATAGAAACTAGCATGGCCACAAAAAATGAGGGATCAGTTTAAATATTGATTATAATAGAGAATTGATCCCCCACTTTATATCCAGATTATAATTTCTGATAAACAGTTGGCATATATATTCTTCTATGTGTCATGTCCTTTCAGGACGTAGGCGATCATGGCTTTCTATGTCTCCCTGTCCCTGGTAGTTCTTAGCACGCTTTCTCCTGTTACACCACCCAGACCCTGTTCTGTCATCCACCAGCTCAAGACTATAAATCTAGAATATAAACGTGTAGAAACTAGCATGGCCATAAAATGAGGGGTCAGTTTATATATTGATTATAATATAGAATTGATCCCCCACTTTATATCCACATTATAATTTCTTATAAACAGTTGACATATATATTCTTCTTCTGTGTGCCCTGTCCCTTCAGGACATAGGCGATCATGGCTTTCCACGTCTCCCTATCCCTGGTGTCTCTTAGCACGTTTTCTCCTGCTACACTACGCAACCCCTGTTCTGACAACCACCTGCTCAGGCCCTTCAAATATGTTACCCGCTGCCTTCCTATTGTGCTGAATAATGTGGCCGCACACTTCCTCTGCGTATTGTATCCACCGAAGAACACATTCTTAGCAATGTTTCTCTTTTTACTATAATTCCTAATCCCTGTATTATTTTTAAACTTGTTTTTTTCCCTTATATTTTTATGGAAAGTTACAAGATACTTTTTTTTTTGCCCTTTCCAAAGATTGAAAGCCACTCAAAGTAGAGCATTATAGAGTAAGAATCACATCTTCTGTGGATATGTGCTGAAGGTAACAGTTAACCGTAGATGAACAGGCTAGAATTGTAGCGATTGGGAAAGAATAGTAGTTCATAGAAAGAAGCTACTCAAGTTGAACCAAAGTAATACAAAGGGAACAAGGGTGATTCCTTGTAACGTGCTTAGCATGGCAAATGTTAGCCATGAGAGTTACGACAATTGAAACTAAGGAGTGTAGTTTATTTGGACATTTTCTATGGAAATTTCAAGAGAGTGGCAAGAGGCTTGCAGGGTGAAAAATAATATTCTCTTTTTATAATAATTTCACTTCAAGCAAGGCAGCAACACTACTTGAACCCACGGGATGTCGAAGAAAAGATAAATGATGGATGGGATTCAAGGAAATATAAGATAGCAATTAACATTGCATTTAAACTTTTAAAGATTGGTAGCTATCAGGGAAGCAAGAAAAAGAACGGAGTTCCACAAATGGAAAGTCAAAGAAATGATAAGAGAAAGATGGAATTCAAGGAGATAGAAGATGGCAATTGACATTTAAACTTTTGGAGATTGTAGCTATCAGGGAAGCAAGTAAAAGGAATGGAGTTCCACAAATGGAAAGTCAAAGAAAGGATAAGAGAAAGATGGAATTCAAGGAGATAGAAGATGGCAATTGACATTTAAACTTTTGGAGATTGTAGCTATCAGGGAAGCAAGAAAAAGGAATGGAGTTCCATAAATGGGAAGTCAAAGAAAGAATAAGAGAAAGATGGAATTCAAGGAGATAGAAGATGGCAATTGACATTTAAACTTTTGGAGATTGTAGCTATCAGGGAAGCAATTAAAAGGAATGGAGTTCCACAAATGGGAAGTCAAAGAAAGGATAAGAGAAAGATGGAATTCAAGGAGATAGAAGATGGCAATTGACATTTAAACTTTTGGAGATTGTAGCTATCAGGGAAGCAAGTAAAATGAATGGAGTTCCACAAATGGGAAGTCAAAGAAAGGATAAGAGAAAGATGGAATTCAAGGAGATAGAAGATGGCAATTGACATTTAAACTTTTGGAGATTGTAGCTATCAGGGAAGCAATTAAAAGGAATGGAGTTCCACAAATGGGAAGTCAAAGAAAGGATAAGAGAAAGATGGAATTCAAGGAGATAGAAGATGGCAATTGACATTTAAACTTTTGGAGATTGTAGCTATCAGGGAGACAAGTAAAATGAATGGAGTTCCACAAATGGAAAGTCAAAGAAAGGATAAGAGAAAGATGGAATTCAAGGAGAGAAGATTGCAATTGACATTTAAACTTTTGGAGATTGTAGCTATCAGGGAAGCAAGTAAAAGGAATGGAGTTCCACAAATGGAAAGTCAAAGAAAGGATAAGAGAAAGATGGAATTCAAGGATATAGAAGATGGCAATTGACATTTAAACTTTTGGAGATTGTAGCTATCAGGGAAGCAATTAAAAGGAATGGAGTTCCACAAATGGAAAGTCAAAGAAAGGATAAGAGAAAGATGGAATTCAAGGAGAGAAGATTGCAATTGACATTTAAACTTTTGGAGATTGTAGCTATCAGGGAAGCAAGTAAAAGGAATGGAGTTCCACAAATGGAAAGTCAAAGAATGGATAAGAGAAAGATGGAATTCAAGGATATAGAAGATGGCAATTGACATTTAAACTTTTGGAGATTGTAGCTATCAGGGAAGCAATTAAAAGGAATGGAGTTCCACAAATGGGAAGTCAAAGAAAGGATAAGAGAAAGATGGAATTCAAGGAGATAGAAGATGGCAATTGACATTTAAACTTTTGGAGATTGTAGCTATCAGGGAAGCAAGTAAAATGAATGGAGTTCCACAAATGGAAAGTCAAAGAAAGGATAAGAGAAAGACGGAATTCAAGGAGATAGAAGATGGCAATTGACATTTAAACTTTTGGAGATTGTAGCTATCAGGGAAGCAAGTAAAAGGAATGGAGTTCCACAAATGGAAAGTCAAAGAAAGGATAAGAGAAAGATGGAATTCAAGGATATAGAAGATGGCAATTGACATTTAAACTTTTGGAGATTGTAGCTATCAGGAAAGCAAGTAAAAGGAATGGAGTCTCACAAATGGAAAGTCAAAGAAAGGATAAGAGAAAGATGGAATTCAAGGAGATAGAAGATGGCAATTGACATTTAAACTTTTGGAGATTGTAGCTATCAGGGAAGCAAGTAAAAGGAATGGAGTTCCACAAATGGAAAGTCAAAGAAAGGATAAGAGAAAGATGGAATTCAAGGAGAGAAGATGGCAGTTAAAATTCCATTTAAATATTTGGGGATTGTAGCTATCAGGGAAGCAAGTAAAGAAACTGTTAAAGCAGAATAGGGGGTCACATTTAACCATTTTGATGACAAAAGGTTTAAACCTTTATGCCAGTGTTGTAGCACACATAAATACATATGATCAGGACATCAGGCAAAGAAGCTTATCAGAGCAGTAGCTATAAAAATACTTGTAGAAAAGACTGAGGGAGGTCACATCACATCAATGAGAAAGTGACTGAAGGCAAGCTGCCAAGTCAAGATCAATTATATTGCAGATGCTTCTTTTGATTTGGACAAGCACAGCATTCAATGCATGGACAAATGGTAGATTTGTAAATTGTCATCCCAAAGTTATTTTATGGGCTTTTGTACTCTACTGAGACGAGAAGGTGAAGACTGGGCAACTCCTGCCTAATAGGCAGCACTGTTCCATCTTCTGTAGGATCTGGCTCTTGTAAAAGTAGGAGACAGGTATTTGTTTAAGCAATACAAGGAATTGACAATTTTTCCAGTATTGTATGTACAAAAATTCACCAGAGGTCTTTAGTCTCTCAAGACATGGGGCCAGTGTGAGGGAAAATCCATTCATCACTATTGATAAAAGTTCTGGGTTAGATTGGTGATGGTGAAAAGACATAAGTTTGTGGATGACCATGGATCTCCACAGCTTCTTATCTTTCACTGCTTTATTCCTATCGTTACTAGTCTCTTTTCTGCTAAATATTTACACAACCTTGTTAGATTATTTGCTGATTTCCCCTACCTTCTTTTGCCTTCAGTATGTGAGTGTTAAATTCTCCAAGCACACTTTTCTCATTATAAGTCTCAGAAATTTTAAATTCCTCTTTGTTTTTCTAAGTAGAAGTGTTCTTTTTATCCCCATTGGCTCCCAATGAGGAATCAGAAAGCCAAGTCTGAATGTTTTGCCAAATTCCTTTCATTCAGTATTTGTCTATATTTCTGAGATGAGGTAGTATTTAAATTATTTGGTCTATTGTCCTCATCTTTGTTACCATTAATAAAGAGTTTGGTTTGAAATTCCTAGCACCTGAAGATGGCCAGAGCATACAATTGCTGAAAGGTCGTAGAAATGGCAACAAAGACGAGGACCATTGTCCGAATAATGTAAATACTGTTCATTTCATTCACTTATCCACAAATACCCTTGGGAAAGGTATTCATGCATTTTTTTTCTCTCCTGCTATGAATTAAATAGCAAGACAGATTGTGTTCTAAAGTTTTGGTTGGCAACCAGTCTACTGCAAAAAAACTTCTGCCTAGTTAGTCATGTCTTGAAAGCATGTATCATGTAGAGCAATTAACTGATTGAGTTTCCTTAAAACTTCCTTACTACTCACATATTCAGTTCATAAGATTCTTAATATTTTTCTGTAGACTCACATCTTCTTTGATTCAGCCTCTTTTTCATCTGTGAAGAGAATTGTCATTATTCACTGCCACGGAAGATGGTAGAAATTACAAAGGAGTTCAAAGCTTTTTATTTCTTCCATTCCTTGTTCATAGTATTCTCAGCATCCTTCTGCAGAGCAAAAAATCTGTTGTCTCAAGTCTACTCTTCATCTGTGAGGAAATTGTAACATTCGTTAATTTAATTTTGTTACCAATTTTGATTAACTCGAGAAGCAATAAGCCACTTCAGCCTTGCGAAATTCCTTTCTTCCAATATCCATTCATATTTTGCATCTTTGGGTAAGATTCATTCTTCATTTATGCTTGAATTACTAAAGCATTCATTCTGGCTTGATCACATATCTTCTTCGTTTAAATGTGTCATAACTTGATTTATCACATGATTGGTCCTATTGTCCTGCACAATAACGACTGCCTGCTTCTTAGTTTTGAAAACGAAAGGATGAGATGATATGCTTCTCAAGCAAGACTTTGGTCATTTATTTATCATCACTCGTATATGAATGAAAATATTCAAGCAGTGGAAAAGTACATTCAACCCTTTGACTCACTGCAATTGTTTTCTCTGCATGTGTGTATGTATATATATATATATATATTCATTATTATACACTGACACATATATATATTTGAAATTATTTGTTTGAACATTATGTTTGATTCATACTTGTATCTAAGTAGATATTCTCTTTATAATCAAACAGTATATATATTTATTTTTACCTGATTATTTATGATAAATTTTTGTGACAAAAATGTGTGTCATTTGGCAGGATTTGAACTATCCATAACTTATCTTTGTTAATTTCCGTAACATGCTTACATTTGTTGATGTTATGATACATTTCAGTGCAGATATGGTTATTTGCGTGAATCAAAATTTGTGTTATACAGACTTGATTTGACTATATATATATATATATATATATATATATAACGTAGAACACTTGGTATATTATCCAGGTAAATTTCGATAGAGATGGACTCAATGTTAAATTTATTTATTTAATTTAACAGAGTAATATAATTTAGAAATTTTTTTAAGTTTATATTTCTAACTTTTAATTATTTTAACTGAATTTTTAAAATAATATTAATAATAGTCATTTTCTTAATTTGTATTAAAATTATGATTTACAATTTATTTTTACCATAAATATATTCCATTATATTTGAAACTAAATTTCAATGTTAAATTTCCACATCTTGTTTATCTAAGTGAACAGACGGTTTGCTATTGACGCTGTGTCGATACTTGATGTTAATATTCATTTTTCTGTATAATGTTTGTTTTCTTTCCTTCTTTCTCTTCTTTCCATTTATCAATTGTCTACTTTTTTCTCTCTTTGGGGTTTTTGGAACAAGCGAGGAATTTTTTTGTAAATTACCGTTACAAATGTCTATTCTAAATATGGACATGTGAGTGTCTGTGTATAATAATATTTTGGGGGAATATTTTTAGAATTAACTGTTGTATCATTTGGGGCTGATGAGCCGCAATGTCATCATTTGGCGGCGAAATATTTATTACCCATGAAATGGTAGTATATCTAAAATTTTATATATATATATATAAATGTTTTAAATGTTTTTCAAACAATGTAAGTTTGTTTACCAATAGAACTTATCTAAATTTTTGGTAGTTTATTTTTCTTGTTAGTATATCAAAGTTAAGGAAACAAATAAGTAAATTTCATAAGTCACTCTTTTGATCCCATTACCGAGAGAGAAATTTGAACAAAAAAATCTATTTGTATCTTAGATGTTAATCTATTATTGACTAATTCTTTTATCCATCTATTTCAGATTTTTTGTGTCGATTTACAAGTGTTTTAATTTTTATAAAAAAACCCCAAAAAACTACTATTCAGTTATCATTCATTTAATCGTAGCCGTCTGTGCCATTGTAATCAGGCCTTTTTCATATCTAGGAATCCTTATATAGGAATATTTATCAGTTCAGTTTGAAACAGATTTCATAATTGCATGCTTAAACTTATCCTGCTCACCTTAAAATTAATTTGTCTGCATAAAAGTAAAACTAAAATCATCAACATGTCCTTCCCCATGTTATTCATTTTTGCGTCTTTTATTTTCTCTGCAGAGTTTGCAGGAATTCATTGTTGGTCTGATTTCCTGAATCTAAATTTATAAGACATTTTTTTCTCCGTTTCTTGTCAAGAAGAAAGAATTTTTATTTGTCCTGTTTACTGTTCAGTGGAAATTAGGTTTTCGAGGTTTTATCTTTTTTGTTGTTAAATTGTCTTCTTATTTTCATTAAATTTGTTTTTAATCTTTTAATTATATTTTTTAAGGAAAAAAACAGATATACTTAAAGTGCCGAACTTATATAACATTCTTGTTTGAAAATAAGATTTAATTGATTTTATATATCACTAATCATCTGTACAAATGAAATTTATCCTAAAACAGGATGCAATTGCCAAGAAACAGAATAGCGATTGTTTTCTGACAAAGAATGTTAGGTGTTGTTATAAAGTACAGGATTACTTCCTGTTGGTTTATGAAGTTGAAATGAAAGGACTGTCTGGTTTTATCATATATATCTACAAACGAAGTTGCTTCTAGAAATAATCATCAATATAAATTTCATTACTTCTAGAACGTCATTCCATCTGTTAACAAGTTTGGATAATCTAAAATGTGCTTTGTGGTCCAATGGATATCAACTTTGAATGAGAGATTGGGGTGCCGAGTTCAAATTCCAGTTGAATTCCTTGCATTCACTTATGCACAAATACCCTTTGGAAAGGTATTAATCCAGCTATTCCCTCCAGTTATGGGTTAAATATTAGGGCACATTGGTTTTTATAGCCTTGGCTGGCAACCAGTCTACCGCAGAAAGTAATGGCAACCAACTGCGGGATAATCTTCTGCCCAGTCAGTCATGTCTCTTTCAAAACATGATCGCCCAATGTGTGTATCACATATGGTACTTAACTGACTCACTAAATATAATAGTTGAAAACATGATTAAGGCTTCTACTGGGCATAAAGTGATGGAGCATTTTTATATTGCTATGAAGTAATAAACTGATCCCCCACACATTACTACATAATAATATAATACATCTCTTTCCCCCTCTAGCTATGAGTCAAATAATAGGAGAAATTGGGCTTTATAGCCTTGGTCAGCAACCAGTCTACTACAGCAACTACTATGGCAACCTATTGTTGTAGAATCTTCTGCCCAGTATTTCGAGACATGATCGTCCAAAGCATATATCACCTCTGGCACTTAACAGACTGACATTTGTAAAACTATTTAGGTTTCAATTTAAGATATGTGACAAACTCATATTGAATCTCTTTTCATGATATCAACCTTGGTTCATCTTAAAGAAATTATACTCATAAGGAGCACAGTTGAAACAATATGAAAGATGAAGTAATCTTTTTTAACTGAAAAGGTTTTCAATCAGTCATGCAATGTAAGGACGGACCATCTTGTGATGGACGATTGCTTAGCTCCTTCGACGACTCACTTTCCAATCTTTTCACTCTTCTTATTTTTTTGTTTTTCAATTGGAGTAGATAGACTAAACTATCGCCTGGTTCACACTCCACCCACGTCTATTGAACAGGTGAAGAGGCTCATTCCTTGTTCCCTGTTTAGGATGTGGTTTCCGGCTTTCTCTTTTCCAGTCTTTTCACTCTTACGTAGCCCTCTGCACATCAGTGGCATTACCACCTTGCTCGGGGTGATATGATTATAAAAAAAAAAAAAAATTATTATAAGCAAAAGAAATAGGCACTTGTTGTGACAAAAGCTGTCACAATGGTATAACCAAAAATAGTGTTCTGTAGCAGTTGAGCATGCTGGTGTGAAACATGAGGAGAATTTAGGTTTCATGAGCATTGTGGTACAGTGGATATCAGCTCGGAACGAGAAACTGGGGAGCCGAGTTTTAATTCCAGTTGAATCCATTGTATTCACTTACGCGCAAATACCCTTGTGAAAGGTATTAATCCGTCTCTTCCTTCCAGTTATGGGTTAAATATCAGGACAGACTGGGTTCTATAGCCTTGGTCGGCAACCAGTCTACTACGGAAAGCAATGGCAACTACTGCGGGATAATCTTCTGCCCAGTCAGTCATGTCACTTTTGAGACATGATCGCCCAAGCGTGTATCACGTATGGCACTTAACTGACTGACTGGTTTTTCAAAAATGGATGAAAGCATCCGTTCTTGTTTTGACCTGAGAAGACACCTCAGTGGCACAATATTCAGTTTGGAGATTGAAGAGGTCAGTCCATGAGACGTCACAAAGAAAATCACAGAGTGATTCCCAATCAGCATGCCGATAATGGAAAAAGGTCTTATGGATAACGGGTTTCTGCTTAATTGATGATTGGAACAAAATATTAACAGCTACCTCAGAGTAGTCAGTGTTGCAAAGACTGGCAAGAGTTAGAAGAACAGGTAAGAATTAAATCTAGTAGAGAAGCCTGTTGCTCAGTTTTGCTAGAGAACTGATGAGAAAATTCATGATTTCAATAAGGAATTGGGCAGTGGAAATGTCTGAATAATAACAACATCAGAACTTTTAGAATGTTTAAGCCACATGTCATGGTTAGCATTAAAGTCACCAAAAACAAAGGCAAAAAATGACTTCTATATGATTCCTCAAATATCTACTATAACTCAGTATGATATTCTTCTAAGGGTTGCTGAGCAGTTCTGTTGCCTCAATTGATCCACTGATGACATTGCTTAAAGATTTAATCCTCATTACCAGTAAGAAGCTTGTCCAAAAGCAAAACTTGAAGTTGTAGTGTAAACAAAAATGGACACATTGTTGGCCATTCTCTGGACCCATTTTTGCTCACCTAAAACTTTTCCAAGTCCATTTTGAGTTCCCTCACTGCAATGGCATGAATTTTTTTTTAATCCTTTCACTCCCTCATCCCAAGTTTAGTCAGGTGAAGAGAAAGATGAAACAGTTACTGGGGGTGTCAGAGAAAGGGCAAAAGAAGGATGAGAACACAGGTGTGAAGACAGTTGCAAAGGTAGAGAGAAAGGAAAAGAACAAGATATATAGGTGGGGGGGGGGTGATGTAAAAAGGACTGGAGTTAAATAGATAAGAGATGGGAATTGACTTTGCATTTAAATAGCTCGTAGGAAGGCAAGTATATGGAAATGGGAAGGGCGAGAAAAGAAGCTGCTAGAGTAGAATTGTCGGCTGCATTTGGTTGATCTAACTGTAAATGGGTGAGACCTTGTTGCCAGTCTGGTTGTTTGAGTAAATTCTAGTGGCGGGGTTTTGTTGGCAAAGCAGCTTCCTAATTCCCTGAACTTCCAAATTTCTCTTTTTCTGGATGATCTTCCATTGGCTTGTCCTCTAAACAAAAATTACCAGTTTTGAAATGGGAAAATCAAATTCTATAACCTCTTTCTTTCAGTACATCAGCCTCATGATTGCACTGAATGAATTTTACAATTTCACTTATGTTGAAACTTAAAGAAACAAAATGTGTTCTTTAGTTGGGACAAACATAAAGGCAGGCTCAAAACGATATTATGAATAAAGTACTCCTATTTTAAAAGAAAAAGATATAAATTACTCATAATGGCATTCTTAAACAACATAAAGCGTCAATACTTGAATAGATTTTATTTCAAACTAATATAAAGCAGCTGAGTTTTGTTTAACGGCATGTCAACCTCTGTGGGTTATTTAATGCCAAAAGGGTAGGGTTTTAAGGTTTTTTTTTAATGTTCGGTTATAGTGAGAAGGTTGATTTAGTCAGATTTTTATGAAAAAAATTATTAT
Source organism: Ascarosepion bandense (assembly GCA_037127315.1). NCBI lineage: Eukaryota > Metazoa > Mollusca > Cephalopoda > Sepiida > Sepiidae > Ascarosepion > Ascarosepion bandense. The sequence goes on from JBBBDQ010001575.1 coordinate 317,971, forward strand.
TATGATTTTATTTTAGAAAACTGAACATGTCTTCCAGTTTTGTATTCAAAAATGTGTTATTGGTAATATTTTTCCGTCAAAAATGTATATTTTTCTCTAAAATTGCATCTTTATACTTTCATGGTGTTTTGACCCCAGTTTGGAGTTTAACTATTTATCCATAGTTGGGACCCTAACAGGTGCGACCATTTTGGTTCAGAGTGGACTTGGGAACAACAGCAATTAAGAGGTGGTTCCATGCTCCTCACAACCTCTCAGTCACAGGCCTTGTTGCCGGATGGAGTTTATTGTCATACCCGGGATCATAAAGCAGATCAGAGTGAAAGAATCTAAAACAATGTTGGGAAGAGAGTAGAATAAAAAAATATGATTCAAGGAGAGAAAATGAAATTAAGAAGAGAGTATAATAAAAGAACATGATTCCAGGAAGGAGAAAATGAATTCCATTGCATTTAACTTTTTGAAGATCAAAGTTGACTGGAAAGCAAGAAACCGAAAGAGAGTTCCACAAGTGAGAGAAGAAACTGTTAGCATAGGACTTATAATAATATATGAAGAAGAAAATATAATTAAGGAGAGAGAACAACAAAAAAAGAAAAATCAAGAAGACAGGAATAACGACTGACACTGCATTTAAATTTTGGAAGATCAAAGTTGACTGGAAAGCAAGAAACCAGAAAAGAGTTTCACAAGTGAGAGAAGAAACTATTACCATAGGACTTATAATAATAATATGAGAAGAAGAAAACATAATTAAGGAGAGAGAACAATAAAAGGACAGGAATCAAGAAGACAGTAAATAACGATTGACATTGCATTTAAATTTTTGAAGATCAAATTTGACTGAAAAGCAAGAAGCCGAAAGAGAGTTCCACAAGTGAGAGAAGAAACTGTTAGCATAGGACTTATAATAATATGAGAAGAAGAAAATATAATTAAGGAGAGAGAACAATAAAAAAAGAAAATCAAGAAGACAGGAATAACGACTGACACTGTATTTAACTTTTTGAAGATCAAAGTTGACTGGAAAGCAAGAAGTCAGAAGAGAGTTCCATGATTGAGAATTATAAGAGAAGAAAATGTTAGCAACAAACACAATTCATAGTTTGGAAGGACATTGCGGTCAGCATTTACCCAATCCACTGCCACTTCAGCACCTATAAATTAAAAATAGAAAAAATATATTAATAATCATTTGTCAATAAGGGAGAATATTTTACTGGTTGTGAGAGAATATCATATTATAACATTGTTATTAAGGAGATAGGACAATAAAAGAACGTTTAAATTTTTTTTAGATCAAATTTGACTGGAAAGCAAGAAGCCAGAAAAGAGTTTCACAAGCGAGAGAAGAAATTGTTAGCATAGGACTTATAATAATATGTGAAGAAGAAAATATAATTAAGGAGAGAGAACAACAAAAAAAGAAAAATCAAGAAAACAGGAATAACGACTGACACTGCATTTAAATTTTGGAAGATAAAAGTTGACTTGAAAGCCAGATGTCAGAAGAGAGTTATGCAAGCAACAAAAGAAACTGTTATAATATGAAAAGAAGTAATATTACTTAGGGAGAGAGAACAAAGGTAACTGGAAATCAAGAAGCCAGAAAACAACTCTACAAGCAAGAGAAGAAGAAAACATAATTAAGGAGAGAGAACAATAAAAAAAGAGGAATCAAGAAGACAGTAAATAACGATTGCCATTGCATTTAACTTTTTGAAGATCAAAGTTGACTGGAAAGCAAGAAGTCAGAAGAGAGTTCCATGATTGAGAATTATAAGAGAAGAAAATGTTAGCATGGAACTTTATACTGTTGCTTATTTTATTTTCCACACACATACAATAAAAATTAATTCACACCATGTGTATCTCAAAAAATACAATTGCGCGGGAAATCACTCCTTACCATACCCTGTGGGGTCAAAAACAAGGACGGCGCACCCAAAAGTTTGGACGTAGTGGAAAGCACACCACGTGGTCAAAAATATGATTTATTGACCAATCAGGGCTCGACATAAGAAACCCATTTCTTAATCTCCCCGGAGCCTCACCATTCAGATATAAGGAAGGTAGAAACTCGTATCAAACCAGAGGAGGACCAGCGACAAGCTGACATCAAAGGGCACACAGACAGCTTCGAGCATACACACAGAGAGAATCCAGCAGTTCACACAACAGGCAGAATCACGTATCAGTGAACATTCTTTCACCTTCTCTTTCTCTCATCTCGCTCGCTACACATCATCCTACCTTTCCCTCTCACATTCCCAGTTTCTTTCTTTCTCTTTTTTTACAGCTGTACGGACAATCTCATATTTTGTACAAAAAAATAATTTGTTTATTTTTTTTACGAAAATAAACAAACGTTTATTTTACTTTATTTGTAGTGCATTTTTCTTTTTATTATTTGTTTGAGGGACTTCTTAGCACCCTCTACAACTTATAGTTATATATAATTATTTCAACTTTAAAATGATGAGACCTAAATACTAATCAAGTAATGCACACTTAAATTTATGAAGTTGAGGTATCAAAGAGGAAAGTAATATTTATTTGTAAAGATAAAAAATTTGGGTCAAGGTCAATAGTAGGTACAGGGAAGGCTGGTCTTCTTCTGTCTTCTAATTAAACTTTATTAGCCACAGTTACTGACCCAAACATTCCAAACTGTTCTTTACACCAAAGCAACACATTCTTCTGACATCCATCATAATACCCCAAATGAAGTCCTGACTCGTCCTTAAAAGTATAATTTTTGTCTGGGGGGCAAGAGTTGATAAAAAAAAAACAATTTTAAAGAGTAAAAATTTTTCTCCCGAAGAGGTGCAGTGTTTAGTCTGATCCATGCCAATTGGGGTTAGGAGCGATTGTCTGTGATGGTTAATAGATAGCAGCTTCATTTTGGAAGCATTAAAATTCTTGAGCCATTTCTTACCCAAGTTAGTTTATTTGTAGGCTTATGAACTGGCAGTAGAATATTCATTCATGTTTACGATGCAGAACTTTTTGTGTTTTGCTGTACTGAAAAACTATGTTAATTTATGCTAACAGCCTATCAAAAAAAAAAAGAGGGTAGTCATGATGTTTCTTAAAATACAATTCTTGCATGATCAGCGTAATGTTTTTTAATGGATTTAAGTGCTGAACTTTGTGAAAAGTTCCATAACATATCTGAGATGGAGCCGAAGTATCAAGATCAGTTCAACACGACTATAAAAGTATATCAAATTATTTGAAATACTTTTATACACATTTTGCTTTTTATATATATATATTTGATTCAAATGTATATATATAAAACAAAAAGCAAAATGTGTATTTTTCTCTGCTTCTGAGATGAGGCAGTATTTACATTGTTCAGACTGTTGTCCTCATCTTTATTGTCATATTCATCTCCATATTTTTAGTATATCGGGCCCGTACCGATCCTTCAATATTTGTCTATACTTCTGAGATTAGGTAGTATTTACATTGTTTACACTGTTCAGATTGATTTCCTCATCTTTATTGTCATATTTACAACATTTTGGCCGTTGTATGCTCCGGCCTTCTTCAGGTGCTAGAAATTTTGAACTGGACCATTTAATTCTCATTCCATGTGCAATGCGTCCTCAAGAACCAATGGCCCATTGGATATAAGCACTGCTTAATTCCAGTGACTTGAGACAAAAAGTTTTGAGTTCAATACCTGGCTACAGCAAAGGTGAACAAATAACTTAGAGAGTTGAGTGAAAGGGAGATAACTTCATTGCATCCAGAAGTGACATCACCCATGGCATGAGAATTATATATATACCAGTGAGCAAAATAAAGTGTTCTACACTTCTCAAATGCTCAAATCTTTCAATGAGAGGCTTTGCTGCTGGGTGTATTTTATCCCACATACCCTGGACTAGCATAATTCTGACACAGCCATATTAATTACCAGATTTCGAATAGCAAGTCGGTTAGACCCATTCCATTTCTGAAACAGTGAGTCCATTTGACATTCATCATTCTAAAGGGGTAACAAGTGTACCAGGAATAACTTATAGGAAGTATAAAGTCTATCTTTCATGTTAGCATTCCAACCATGACACATGGTTTCGAATTTAAATAGTGGTTGGTCTTCAGAGAGTTAACTTTTTGGTAATGTCCATCTGGGATAGGGAGAAATGATTACACTGGAGAACAGCCTTAAAAACATGAAACTGAAATTAGATAAACTAGTGTCACTCAGAATCTAGTAAGATAACTAACAATGGCGCGTGAGACTTCATTTACTGGTACGTGGAGTGCTTCTGGGTGCAAAAGACATAAATGAATAGTACCACATATGTTAGCATAATATTTTCTCATATCATTATTATATAATTAGATGGTAGAAATATGGTTGGTTTGTTTAAATGGCATATCACTCCACCCACATCTATTGAGCAGGTGAAGAGGCTCATCCCTTGTTTCCTGTTTAGGATGCGGTTTCCGATTTTCTCTTTTTCCAATCTCTTCACTCTTATGTAGCCCCCTGCACACCAGTGGTGTTTCCGCCTTGCTCGGGGTGATATGATTAAAAAAAAAAAATATCAACCTCAGCGGGTCATTTATTGCCAACTAAATTTTTATTTATTTATTGCTGGTAATACCTTTTTCTTTCAACAATTTATTGTTTTTGTATAAGTTTTGTGTCTAGTAATACTTTTTTCTTTTCAAGTATCAAGATTCATTGGGATTTGTTTTTAAGGGCAGGGTTCCCAAGTCCTACTCAGTTATTTAACCCATAACTGGAGGGAAGGGATAGATTAATACCTTTCCCAAGGGTACCAGTGCTTAAGTAAATGAGGGAATTCAACTGGAATTCAAACTCGGCTCACTGATTTCTCTTTCCGAGCCAATATCCACTGCACCACAACGCACATCCATCACTACACGCTTACAGCACCTGGTATTCCCAAGCGGTCACCCATCTAAGTACTGACCAGGCTCAACATTGCTTAACTTTGGTGATCGAGCGAGAACCGGAGTATTCAACGTGATAGGCCATAAGCCCTCAATAAGGATGAGGATAACAGTCCCAACAGAGAAAAGTTTATGAGAACAATTACCATGAAAATACTTATAAGGAAAGTGCAAAGGAAAACTATGTTTAGGCAGTAGGAAAATGAGTGGAGCAATGACGCAGTATTTACATTGTTCAGACAGTTGTCCTCATCTTTATTGTCATATTCATCTCCATATTTTTAGTATATCGGGTCCGTACCTGATATACTAAGTTTCACATGTTAAAAATCCGTACCCGATTTAACTAAGTTTCACATGTTAAAAAAATGTCTTGGCAAAAAAATCAATGTACTGACTATATTTTTTTTTTATTTTGCAAATTAAATTTGTTCAAATTCGTATCTCTGGGTCACACTTTCTGTCTTCTGTTATAACATTTCCCAGGTATTGAAATTTTTGTACCTGCTTGATTCTAGTATCACCAAGCTGTATTTGGCATATTGGGCTACCCTTTTTTCTGATGACCATGTATTCGGTTTTCTTGCAGTTTATTTGTAGTACTTTCTTGTCACTCTAGATGGTAGAAATATGGTACCATTCCCTAGCACACTGAGAAGAATTGTTACGTCAATGTTGACTGGCATTAGAATGAAAAAGTATTACATTTATTTATGTGTTTATTGGTTCAAAATTTCTAGCAGCTGAAGAAGGCCGAAGTGAACAATGGCCGAAATGTAGTAAACATGACAATAAAAATGAAGATAACAGTCCAAACAGTGTAAATAGAGAAATGTTTACGAGTACAATTACTGAGAAAATATTTATAAGGAAAGTGCAAAGGAAAGCTATGTTTAGGCGATGGGAAAATGAGTGAAGCAATGATGCCAGGTCAGGACCATAACATTGCAGTTTCTTTAGAGTAGCAGTGTCAGCAATATTAAATTCTCAAACAAATGATCAACCTATAAAAGTGTAAAAATAAATTGATGATAATTGATAAATTGATAATTGATAAATTGAAACTAATTTTTATAAAGAATTTGTGATTGCTGAATGATTTTTAATTCATAGTTTAGTCGTGTTCATTATATTCAATTACATTTTGTCACCTTTGGAAATGGTATGTATCCATTTCGTCCCTCCCAGCTATGGTTAAAATAGCAGAATAGACTGGGTGACAACTAATGTAGGAGAAGGAAACTTAGAATTCATACCGGATTGCTCTAGCCAAATAAATGTGCTGCAAATTTCCCACTCAAGTGCCTATTAAAGATTCGCTCGTCAGAATGATTAGTGCCTCCGTTAGGCTTAGTCAGCTTTGTTTCGGGATGCAGTAGGTTAATTTGACAGATCCAACTCAAGCGACCAGATGAATGCCACCATAAGTAGAGGTAAAGCGTATACGGGTAAATGAATATAACGAGCCCAACAGGAGTTGAAACTCCGCTCTTTGACCAACAATTCAGGGTCGTTAAAAAAAATGAATAGTGCCTCCGTTAGGCGTAGTCAGCTTTGTTTCGGGATGCAGTAGGTTAATTTGACAGATCCAACTCAAGCGACCAGATGAATGCCACCATAAGTAGAGGTAAAGCGTATACGGGTAAATGAATATAACGAGCCCAACAGGAGTTGAAACTCCGCTCTTTGACCAACAATTCAGGGTCGTTAAAAAAAATGAATAGTGCCTCCGTTAGGCGTAGTCAGCTTTGTTTCGGGATGCAGTAGGTTAGTTTGACAGATCCAACTCAAGCGACCAGATGAATGCCACCATAAGTAGAGGTAAAGCGTATACGGGTAAATGAATATAACGAGCCCAACAGGAGTTGAAACTCCGCTCTTTGACCAACAATTCAGGGTCGTTAAAAAAAATGAATAGTGCCTCCGTTAGGCGTAGTCAGCTTTGTTTCGGGATGCAGTAGGTTAGTTTGACAGATCCAACTCAAGCGACCAGATGAATGCCACCATAAGTAGAGGTAAAGCGTATACGGGTAAATGAATATAACGAGCCCAACAGGAGTTGAAACTCCGCTCTTTGACCAACAATTCAGGGTCGTTAAAAAAAATGAATAGTGCCTCCGTTAGGCGTAGTCAGCTTTGTTTCGGGATGCAGTAGGTTAATTTGACAGATCCAACTCAAGCGACCAGATGAATGCCACCATAAGTAGAGGTAAAGCGTATACGGGTAAATGAATATAACGAGCCCAACAGGAGTTGAAACTCCGCTCTTTGACCAACAATTCAGGGTCGTTAAAAAAAATGAATAGTGCCTCCGTTAGGCGTAGTCAGCTTTGTTTCGGGATGCAGTAGGTTAGTTTGACAGATCCAACTCAAGCGACCAGATGAATGCCACCACAAGTAGAGGTAATGCGTATACGGGTAAATGAATATAACGAGCCCAACAGGAGTTGAAACTCCGCTCTTTGACCAACAATTCAGGGTCGTTAAAAAAAATGAATAGCGCCTCCGTTAGGCTTAGTCAGCTTTGTTTCGGGATGCAGTAGGTTAGTTTGACAGATCCAACTCAAGCGACCAGATGAATGCCACCACAAGTAGAGGTAATGCGTATACAGGTAAATGAATATAACGAGCCCAACAGGAGTTGAAACTCTGCTCTTTGACCAACAATTCAGGGTCGTTAAAAAAACAAATGAATAGTGTCTCCGTTAGGCTTAGTCAGCTTTGTTTCGGGATGCAGTAGGTTAGTTTGACAGATCCAACTCAAGCGACCAGATGAATGCCACCACAAGTAGAGGTAATGCGTATACGGGTAAATGAATATAACGAGCCCAACAGGAGTTGAAACTCCGCTCTTTGACCAACAATTCAGGGTCGTTAAAAAAAATGAATAGCGCCTCCGTTAGGCTTAGTCAGCTTTGTTTCGGGATGCAGTAGGTTAGTTTGACAGATCCAACTCAAGCGACCAGATGAATGCCACCATAAGTAGAGGTAATGCGTATACAGGTAAATGAATATAACGAGCCCAACAGAAGTTGAAACTCTGCTCTTTGACCAACAATTCAGGGTTGTTAAAAAAAAAAATGAATAGTGTCTCCGTTAGGCTTAGTCAGCTTTGTTTCAGGATGCAGTAGGTTAGTTTGACAGATCCAACTCAAGCGACCAGATGAATGCCACCACAAGTAGAGGTAATGCGTATACGGGTAAATGAATATAACGAGCCCAACAGGAGTTGAAACTCCGCTCTTTGATCAACAATTCAGGGTCGTTAAAAAAATGAATAGTGCCTCCGTTAGGCTTAGTCAGCTTTGTTTCGGGATGCAGTAGGTTAGTTTGACAGATCCAACTCAAGCGACCAGATGAATGCCACCACAAGTAGAGGTAATGCATATACAGGTAAATGAATATAACGAGCCCAACAGGAGTTGAAACTCCGCTCTTTGATCAACAATTCAGGGTCATTAAAAAAAATGAATAGTGCCTCCGTTAGGCTTAGTCAGCTTTGTTTCGGGATGCAGTAGGTTAATTTGACAGATCCAACTCAAGCGACCAGATGAATGCCACCATAAGTAGAGGTAATGCGTATATGGGTAAATGAATATAACGAGCCCAACAGGAGTTGAAACTCTGCTCTTTGACCAACAATTCAGGGTCGTTAAAAAAAAAAATGAATAGTGTCTCCGTTAGGCTTAGTCAGCTTTGTTTCGGGATGCAGTAGGTTAGTTTGACAGATCCAACTCAAGCAACCAGATGAATGCCACCACAAGTAGAGGTAATGCGTATACGGGTAAATGAATATAACGAGCCCAACAGGAGTTGAAACTCCGCTCTTTGATCAACAATTCAGGGTCGTTAAAAAAATGAATAGTGCCTCCGTTAGGCTTAGTCAGCTTTGTTTCGGGATGCAGTAGGTTAATTTGACAGATCCAACTCAAGCGACCAGATGAATGCCACCACAAGTAGAGGTAATACGTATACGGGTAAATGAATATAACGAGCCCAACAGGAGTTGAAACTCCGCTCTTTGACCATGTGTAAATGGAGAAATAACATTGCAGTTTCTTTAGAGTAGCAGTGTCAGCAATATTAAATTCTCAGACAAATGATCGACCTATAAAGTTGTAAAATAAATTCTGGTGAGAAAATTGTCTAACACGAGACAGTGAACTGATATTCTTAGCCGCAGACCTAGCAATTGATTCAATATAATATTTCCACTTCACGTCAGCTAAAAACATTAGGCCGAGAAGAAATTTGTGTTTTTTTTTGCTCTTTCACCTTCACATTGTAATTTTCTATCTTGATCATGAAAGCTTGTTATCGATTTTAATTATTTTTACTGTTTAACTTAAGTTTCAAATGTTAAAAAAATGTCTTGGCAAACAAATCAATGTACTGACTTTATTTTTTTATTTATTTTGCAAATTAAATTCCTTCAATGAAAAAGCAAAACAAAATAATTCAGTAAACTGTCTATATGAAGACAAGAAAAACATGTCTTCAATTTCTTTTTATCTTTTCCTGTTATATATATATATATATATATATATATATATATATATATCATCACAGTGTCAACATCAGACAAATTAAATCATTGTATGCAAAAAATGTTTTCCTGTCTGAATTTCTGAAATGAGAAGTTATCGTTATTTACATGTGGACTATTATTCTCATCTTTGAAGTTGTTTTTTTCTTTTTTAATCATATCACCCCGAGCAAGGCGGTAATGCCACTGATGTGCAGGGGGCTACGTAAGAGTGAAATAATTGGAAAAGAGAAAGCCAGAAACCACGTCCTAATCAGGGAACAAGGGATGAGCCTCTTCACCTGTTCAAGAGATGTGGGTGGAGTGCAAACCAGTCGATAGTTTAGTCTATCTATTCCAATTGAAAAAAAAAAAAGAAAAGAGTAAAAAGATTGGAAAAGAGAAAGCCAGAAACCACATCCTAAACAGGGAACAAGAGATGAGCCCCTTCACCTGTGCAATAGACGTGGGTGGAGTGTGAACCAGTCGATAGTTCAGTCTATCTACTCCAATTTGTAATCACAATGTTTCACTCATTGTGCCTTCTAGACTATATCAGGTATATTTTAATTTTGGGTAGCCTACAAAGAAATCTGAAATAAATCCTCAATATATTAAATTCTGTATTTGTCTATATTTCTGAGATGAGGTAGTATTTACAGTATTTACATTATTCGGACTATTGTCCTCATCTTTTTTGCCATTTGTACGACGTTTTGGCCTTCTTCAGGTGATAGGAATTTCGAACAAAACTGTTTATTACAATCACTGGGGTATGTCATCCACATTCTTTGTGTAAAGAATCAATTGGAAGTCATGAGTTATCTCCCTCTAACCCTGCCAATTACTTGTTCACCACTGCTGTAGCCTGGTATAGACTCACAACTCTAAGAGTCAAGTCAGGAACTAACCAATGTCTATATCCACTGGGTCATGTGTCCTACCTGAGGATGATATACCCCAGTGATTGTAATAAAGGGTTCAGTTCAAAATTCCTAGCACCTGAAGTAGGCCGGAGCGTACAATGGCCGAAACGTTGTACAAATGTCAACAAAATGAGGACACCAGTTCAAATAATGTAAATACTGTATATTAAATTCTGTTTGAACTTCTAAGATGAGGAGTTATCATTATTCACACTATAAACATGTGGACTATTGTCCCCATCATTGTTGTTGTTATCATGATGTTTCTGTTTTTGTGATCCTGACCTTACAGCCATTGTGTTGAGCTAGATAACCTAAATGTAATTCTTAATTGAACCCTTTATTCAATCTAAGGAGGATCTGCAATATAATCGATCCTGACTTGGCAGCTCGTCTTTAGTCACTTTCTCACTGACCTGATGTGGCTTCCCTCTGTCTTTTCTTTTTTTTTTTTTTAATCGTATCACCCCGAGCAAGGTGGTAATGCCACTGATGTGCAGGGGGCTATGTAATAGTGAGAAGATTGGAAAAGAGAAAGCCGGAAACCACATCCTAAACAGGGAACAAGGGATGAGCCTCTTTACCTGTTCAATAGACATGGGTGGAGTGTGAACCGGTAGTATTTTCATCGTAACTGCTCTGACAAGTGTTTTTCTCTGTGTAACTAGGTTGGCATGAAAATGCAACCCCCTCTTCTATTCTAACAGTTTCTTTTCTCCAACTTCTCTTTTGTGGAACTCACTTGCTTCCCTCATAGCTACAATCTCCAAAAGTTTAAATGCAACAGGAATTGCCATCTTTTATCTACTTGATTCCCATCCATCTCTTATCTTTTCTTCAACATCCCAATAGCTAGAATCTCTAAAAGTTTAAATGTAGCATCAATTGCCATCTTTTATATTTCTGGGTGAGAAACCGCACAAAATAATGAGCAACATAAACAGATATTGAGATAGAAATGTAGGTTATATTGAACATAATATAGAAACGTGAACACAGGTTAGTAAATCCAAGAATACTATTAGTAAGAAATAAATATATACAAGTCTTAAAGGGAAGTCATTGGATATAGTATTTTTGTGTATATTATTCTAGCTGAGTGGCGCTCAGAGCTAGTCTGACTTCTGTAACTTATGCATCAGTTCCAGTACTTGCCGATAACTGTAACAGATCTCTACGAATACTCCTTCTCTATGGCAGGAGTATATATACACTCAGTCGAGTCTATTATCATATACAAAGGAGAGATACCGCAACATTTTATCTACTTGATTCCCATCCATTTTTTATCATTTCTTTGACATCTCCTGTACCATTTTTTTCTCTCGCTCTAACCACCTGTGCACCAGTCGCATTTCTGTGTTGCTTCGTGGGAAATGATTAAAAACATTAAAACAATAATTCTCATTTAAATATTTTATTTTCAAATTGTCATCAGGGAACATTAAAACTATATATCAAACATTTATTAATTAATTAATTTCAATTCAGCTAATAATTCCAGTAAGGTTAAATAATTACAATTAAAAATTTCAATATTATTAATCTTAATTCATAATTAAAAGCAAAATAAAGCTTTATCTTAATTAATCTTAATTAATTTATGAATAATTAATTCAATTTTATCATCTTGTAATTTTATATGAGAATGTCTGTTTTCTCTTTCTCCAAATTAATAAAGTTGATTCTGGATTGATTAATTGATTTGTTTTTTATGGTTTATCAAACTTTTGCAGGTTATTTAAAGCCAGAAAATATTTTTACGTTGTTAAGATTTTTTTTTTAATCATTTCACCCCAAGTAGGGCAAGATATCTACTATTACGCAGGCGGTTACAGTGATAAAAAAAAAACACTAGTATAAAGAATGATGTTATTAAGAATTCATGAGATAGAAGATGAAGAATTTATACTAGACAATTTTGAGATTGTAGCCATTTAGGGAAGCAAGAAGAATTGAGTTCCACAAATGGAGAGTCAAAGAAAGGATAAAGAGAACATGGAAAATCAAGGAGGAAGAGAAAATTGACATTTAAATCTTTGAGATTGTAGCTATCAGGGAAGTGGGAAGGAAATAGAAATGGAGTTCCCACAATGGAAAGTCAAAGAAAGGATAAGGAGAAAGACAATTCAAGGAGATATGATGGTAACTGACATTTAAACTTTTAAGATTGTAGCTATCAGGAAGTGCAAAGGAATGGAGTTCCAAAAGTTTGAAAGTCAGTAAGAAAGGATAAGAGAAAGATGGTATTCAAGGAGATAGAAGACAAATTTATATTTAAAACTTTTGGAGATTGTAGCTATCAGGAAGCAAGTAAAGCAGCCAAGTCTGCAACAAGTTTCAAAGAAAGGATAAGAGAAAGATGGAATTCAAGGAGATAGAAGATGGCAATTGACATTTAAACTTTGGAGATTGTAGCTATCATGGAAGTGTAAGTAAAAGGAATGGAGTTCCACAAATTGGAAGTCAAAGAAAGGATAAGAGAAAGATGGAATTCAAGGAGATAGAAGATGGCAATTGACATTTAAACTTTTGGAGATTGTAGCTATCATGGAAGCAAGTAAAAGGAATGGAGTTCCGCAAATGGAAAGTCAAAGAAAGGATAAGAGAAAGATGGAATTCAAGGAGATAGAAGATAGCAATTGACATTTAAACTTTTGGAGATTGTAGCTATCATGGAAGCAAGTAAAAGGAATGGAGTTCCACAAATGGAAAGTCAAAGAAAGGATAAGAGAAAGATGGAATTCAAGGAGATAGAAGATAGCAATTGACATTTAAACTTTTGGAGATTGTAGCTATCATGGAAGCAAGTAAAAGGAATGGAGTTCCACAAATGGAAAGTCAAAGAAAGGATAAGAGAAAGATGGAATTCAAGGAGATAGAAGATGGCAATTGATGTTGCATTTAAACTTTTGAAGATTGTTGCTATCAGGGAAACAAGTAAACAGAAGGGAATTCCACAGGTGGGAAGTGCAAGAAAAGAAACAGAGTATTTCAATAGGAAATAAGACCTTGATGTCAATCTCGTGTTTTTTTTCTTGCAGGGTGTAAGCAATCATGGACCCTCACTTACTCGTATCTTTTGTCGCTTTTAACATTCTTCCTATTCGTATTTCTCACAAACCCCACCATCTACTTGTTTAAGTTCATCAATTACATTCCACACTGCTTTCCTTCTATCCATCCTGTGAGTATAAGACACTCTAAACCTTCCTTCTTAATGCTAAATATGAGTTTCCTTTTTGTTTGCATAGCGTAGTGAATTTTTAAGGTTTTTCTATTAAAAATCTTGCTGAATTTGGTTCAAGTCTCACTTACGTGCAAATACCCATGGGAAAGGTATTAATCCGTCTCTTCCTTCCAGTTATGGATCAAATAACAGAACAGATTGGGTTCTATAGCCTTGGCTGGCAATCAGTCTACCGCAGAAAGCAATGGCAACCTACTGCGGGATAATCTGCTACCCAGTCAGTCATGCCTCTTTCGAGACATGATTGCCCAAAGCGTGTATCACATATGGCACTTAACTGACTGACTGAATATAATAGTTGGAAACATAATTAAAACTCCTACTGGGCATAAAGTGGGGGATCAGTTTTATATTTTTATGAAGCAATAAACTGATCCCCCATTAATTACTACTTAATAATGTAAGACATTTCTTCCCTTTCCAGTTATGGGTTAATTTACAGGACAGATTGGGTTCTATAGCCTTGGCTGGCAACCAGTCTACTGCATAAAGTAATGGCAACTTACTGCAGGATAATCTTCTGCCCAGTCAGTCATGTCTCTTTCAAGACATGATCGCTCAAGTGTGTTTCATGTATGGCACTTAACTGACTGACTGTATGCCAGTCAATTTCAGAAAGTATTGACCGACATTTATATTGGAGAGTTTGCAGAAACCGGTAGTTAGGTAGAAGCATTTAAGTTTCCTTTTTCTATGTCTAGTTTAATTTATTTTGGTTTCTTTCAAGGACTCTACGTACACCAATTTTTGTTTAAGACCATTTTTTTATTGAGAATGTCATTATAAGAGGTTTTCTATGTATATTAATAAATTTAGTGTACTGAGGCAACAGTTAATTTTCTAAACATATACTGTTAAATATAAGAGACAATGAATGTCTATTATGTTTAATCATGAGCCGTTCTAAACGTCGTATTTTGGCTTTAATTTCAGTTGAAAATAAAGACAAAAATTCTACAGCATTAGACCCATCTTAATAAAAAATTATCCGAATGTTGGAGAATTTTTGTCTTAAATGTTCACCTGAAATTAAAGCCAAAATACGATGTTTAGAATGGCTCATGATTAAACATAATAGACATTCATTGTCTGTCATATTTCACAGCATATTAATAAATATAGATACACATGCATAATATATAAGTATATATATATATATATATATAAATATACAATAAATATAAATATGTTTATATTGATATCCATATACAGGCACATGCATATATATGTATAACAATACACATGATATATAAAAATTTTCTGGAGTTGTAATATATATATGGAAAACAATAAATATAGATATGGATATATTGATAGCCATATATATATGTCTATAAATACACATGCATAGATATAAATATATATATGGATATACACACATATTGAAATATTTTTGTGGTTTTAATATATACATTCATACATATGGATACACATATATATATAGATAGATATACACATATAAATATTTTTGTGGTTTTAATATATACATTCATACATATGGATACACACACATATATATATATATATAGATATATATAGATATACACATTCATACATATGGATACACACACACACACACATATATATATATATATATAGATATACACATTCATACATATGGATACACACACACACATATATATATATATATATATATATATACATATATATACATATATATATAAATGTACACAAATATTTTTGTGGTTTTAATATATACATTCATACATATGGATACACACACACACACACATATATATATATATATATAGATATATATAGATATACACATTCATACATATGGATACACACACACACACACATATATATATATATATATACATATATATATAAATGTACACAAATATTTTTGTGGTTTTAATATATACATTCATACATATGGATACACACACACACACACATATATATATATATAGATATATATAGATATACACATTCATACATATGGATACACACACACACACACATATATATATAGATAGATATACACATTCATACATATGGATAGACACACACACATATATATATATATATATATATATATATGCACATTCATACATATGGATACACACACATATATATATATATATATATATAAATGTACACAAATATTTTTGTGGTTTTAATATATACATTCATACATATGGATACACACACACACACACACATATATATATATATATATATATATATAGATACACACACATAAATATTTTTGTGGTTTTAATATATACATTCATACAGATACACATGCATATATATATATATATATATATATATTGAATTTCTTCAGTAATTTTCTAAGTAGTTGTAAAAATGATAAAATACACAATTAATGACTTTTTGATGCTATCATGAATAAATTCTAATTCTCCATTCTGACCAATAAGAAGAAATTCCTCTGTTGGGAAAATTACTCTCTCAAATAAAATTAAGCTGTCTGCAAAATGTTAAGATTTCAAGTTGTTTATCTATGATTGCATCTCCGTGGAATAGCAACCAAAAATTGTCCTTAATAATTCTTCAGATCTGCCACCTTTGGGAATCCATTTCAAAATATAACAATTGCATTCCAAGACAATTTGGCTTCCATAAAAACTAGGAGAGAATTCTCCATCTTTGATCGTCGTATTTTTTCAATAAATACTTCCCCAATAACACCTGATAATTTTTTTATAGAATCTTTGTTTTTACTATTTTTAATATAATTACTAATTCAATGTCTGTCTGTCCGCCGCTCTCTTTATATATATATATATATATATATATAGAAATATATTCAGTTATGATCTGAGATTAAGAACAGGATGGTTAAATAAAATAAAGACAAGAGGAAAACTATTTAAAATGCCTATGCATTTTGTCCTTGATAAAGTTATCAAGGCAAAAAGACGAAATGAGCTTTATTCTAAATTACGTATCTATAAACGTAATTGGCAACTATAAAAATGCTCACAAATCATTTAAAAAGATTAACAGAATATTTTAGGGTTTTTTTGGGGGGTTTTTATTTTACTTTTCTGTTTGACTGTGTAGATGTATTATTTATGAATTCTACTTAGAGAGTTAATTACAAGTTGGGCAAGACTGGAATTTGAGTTGGTGACTTTGTATTTTTAAAAGAGTTTCAACATGCCATTGCCATTGTTAAAGAAGGTGACGTTGATGGTGGGGAGAGTTGTTTGATGTACAGGATTTCTCTTTTAATGAGATGATTTCAGAATATTTATTTACATAGATTCTTACTGTTTCATTTTTATGGGCCAGCTTAGGCACTGATTCCTCATGTTTTTATATTTATCAGTGCCTATTATTTTAACCTCACCCCACAGGGTGTGACAACCCTTCGTATCTCTCCATATATGGTCAGTGATCTCACATATTTTTTTTTGTGTTATGGCAGTCATATTATGTGGAGGTGGCCTGTTTCTCCTTTATATTTCTTGCCCCAGCTGAACATGATAACATATAGACAGTTCATAATCATGTTTGCCTCTATGGGAGGTCTTACATGGAAGAGATGGGCAAAATGGTGTGAATATGGAAATAAACATGAAGTCAACAGTCTAAATGATATAAATAGTTACAATACCTCATCTCAGAAATATAGACAGATGTTGAAGGAGTGAATATGGCAATAAAGATGAGGACAACAGTCTGAACAATGTAAATAGTTACAATACCCCATCTCAGAAATATAGACAGATGTTGAAGGAGTGAATATGGCAATAAAGATGAGGACAACAGTCCAAACAATGTAAATAGTGTAAATAGTTACAATACCTCATCTCAGAATTATAGACAGAAAAACGAAAATATCATGCTTTGCAACAAACAGAAACCGTTTATTTTAAAAGCATGAATAATTACTGGTGTAAAAAAGTCTCATTTGAAGAAGATAAGGTTGGTAAGTTGCCGACTCTTCATTTTCTACATATGACCAAAACTCATTCTTCCTAAGTAGTTTATCTCAAAATCTCATTTAGGTTCATTGCTGTCCATATGGTTGCCTCTATCTCTTGTTAATCTGTTTTAATTATCTACTTCTCCATTCGGTCACCTACCTTGTAAGCGGACACATGTGGCCTGACACCATGAAAGGACAGTTGCATGCTTTATCATAAAACAGCCTGGGCACAGACGTTGACAACAAATAAAACATTTTGAGTGCTTGTAACATTCTCATGACGCTCCTTGTCTTGTCTGACAATGCTATCTATAGACTTTGTGATTTTTCTTTTACATTAGCTATTTTTTTGTTCATTATTGTTTTTCGCTATTTCGTCTGAAAGATCACAATGTAGATACATTAACATTTAGATAGTTATTGCCTCTTGCACTAAAAGAAATTATCGTCACAGTCTGTTAAATAAAACGGCATAGCATAAACGCATACACTTGTGCAAATTAATTGAAACAACTGCTTTAGTTTCTGGATGTGTATTGTGGTAAAGTGGACATGGACTCAGAACGAGAAATCAGAGAGCTGAGTTCAAATTCCAGTTAAGTTCATTGCTTTCACTTGCATGCGAACACCCTTGAGAAACAGGACAGATTGGGTTCTATAGCCTTGGCTGGCAACCAGTCTACCGCAGAAAGTAATGACAACCTACTGTGGGATAATGTTCTGTCCAATCAGTCACGACGCTTTCGAGACATGATTGCCCATAGTGTGTATCACATATGGCACTCAACTGACTGATTGACAATTGAGAAATCAGAGAGCCGAGTTCAAATTCCAGTTAAATTCATTGCATTCACTTACATGCAGATACCCTTGGGAAATGTATTAATCTGTTTTTTCCCTCCAGTTATGGGTTAAATAACAGAGCTTAGGTTCTATAGCTTTGAATGGCAACCAGTCTACCACAGAAAGTATTGGCAACCTACGATAGAAAAATCTTCTGACCAGTTAGTCATGTCTCTCTGGAGTCACCCAAGTATGTATCACGTATGGCACTTAACTGATTGACTACTTTAGTTTCCTTTCTTTATACGAAAAATAAAGAAGGAAGCTGATGATGGTTTGCTTTGAATAGGCC
This sequence comes from Ascarosepion bandense, assembly GCA_037127315.1. NCBI lineage: Eukaryota > Metazoa > Mollusca > Cephalopoda > Sepiida > Sepiidae > Ascarosepion > Ascarosepion bandense. The sequence continues at coordinate 336,673 of JBBBDQ010001575.1, forward strand.
CATACTTCCAATTTACCATGAAATAACGTGTCTGCCTTAATTTTTCTTATATTTGCTCTATATGTATTTATATACATATATATTTAGAGCTCTCTTAGAGAATTATCCAACCACTGTATGTACAGGATATTCCTTTGGATTCTTCTATAACCACACTGCATGCTGATATATATATATACATATATATATATATATTTTATTAAAATTCGTTAATCCAAATGGAAAAGTAGGAAGGTAAATCCCAAAAACCTGATCCTAATTAATATTAAAATTTTAATATTAAAAAATGATACAGGTGGAGAGCTCAATGTAATTAAAATTACAGAACCAATATGAATTAAAATAAATTTTCAAAATTCAAAAATGTTGAAGGAACATTTCAACATGAAATCCCTAAGAGAGATTTCACATCTCCTCAGCAACGGTACATATTTCAAAATGGAAATTCTCAATTTTACACCTCTTCCTACCCATTTCCTTTGTAAAGCTAGACGAAGCCAAATTTTCTATTTCTTCACTTACAACTCTATCTAAAAGTGAAAATATAGACATGATTTGCTTCCGAAAATTTTTTGTGACGTTAATTTCTCAAATCTTAACTGTCATTTTTTATTCTCATTTTTAAATATATAGCGTTGTTGAGGAGACGTGAAATCTCTCTTAGGCATTTCATGTTGAAATGTTCATTCAACAATTTTGAATATTGAAAATTTATTTTATTTTATATATATATATACACTCTTGTACAAATGAATTGAAATAACTGCATTAGTTTAATTTCTTTCACCATCCGGTCAGTTTTAGACCCACTGGAGTGACAGGGTGTAATTGGTTCTTATTTTTCCTCAAATTAGGTCATTTTCAGTTGTTTGCCATCATATGAATCTATATATTTACGAGAAAGAATATATGTATACACACTTGGGCAAAGTAATTGAAACAATTGCTTTAGTTTCCATACTTTTATCAAATGGTTAGTTTTAGACCCACTGGAGTGACAGGGTGTAATCAATTTATATTTTTTTTCACAGATTAGGTCATTTGGTGTAATGTGCAGAATCTATAACCTTGTGCAAATTATTTGAAACAACTGCTTTAGGTTTTATTTCTTTCCCCATACAGTCAGTTTTAGACCCACTGGAGTGACAGGTTGTAATCGATTTCTATTTTTCTTCAGATTAGATCATTTGCAGTAGTGCGCAGTAGGATGAACTATATATGTTTGATAAAGAATGTATATGTATATATATATATATATATATATATATATAGGATCTCGATATGTAAAGTCACAGATTTGTTTGCCTGAAGAGAGTCAACTTTAGACTCAAAACACATGTAGCAACACAAATACCATCATGAACATTTAATATATCATACAAATAGCAAGTAATATTAATAATAACAACAATAATACATCTCCACTTTAAACAAAACGTTCGGAGCTTCTCGCATTTTTTTTCTTCCATACCAATTTTTCTCCTTGGAACAAGCTCTATTTTTGTTTTTAATATATATATATATATATATACCTGAAATTAAAGCCAAAATACAATGTTTAGAGCAGCTGATGATTAAACATAATAGACATTCACCATCATTATATTTAACAATATATATATATATATATATATATATATATATATAGATTGTTTAATTATTTAGTTTCTGGTCATAAGGTTAGACCAGTGTTCAATACAATTATATTGTAGAACCTCTGAATATTCTTCATTTGTAAACGAGTTATTATGCAACCTAGTTTTCTACCATGAGGTGTGTCTTAAGGCAATTTGTAATAACGCTCACGTGGCAGGGAATTTTTGAATGCGCAATTTTTAAAATTACAAGGAATTATGGTGTTTGCATTCATGGATGAAAAGCAATAATTCCTTGTAATTTTAAAAATTGCGCATTCAAAAATTCCCTGCCACGTGGCGTAATAACTTGTTTACAAATGGAAAATATATATATTCATGAAATTGATTTAATTTAACATATTTTTAATTTATACTCATATTTGAGTAGATGCTCTGTATTTTTTAGCAACAGTGTAATTATTTTCATCTATCGACCTAAAAATTTGACAGATCTTGTTTGAAAAATATGTACTCTCTGGCAGATTTCTCAAATATTCAGGCTGGTAGGTGTAAATAAACTAATATACTGTTTAATACTCAAACACAAATAGCCACTAAAATTAATATTTAAAGTGAACATACATTCCAGTTGAATTCCTGGCATTCACTTACACACACATACCCTTGGGAAAGGTATTAATCCATCTCTTCCCGCCAGTTATGGGTTAAATAATAAGACAGATTGGGTTCTATAACCTTGGCTAGCAACCAGTTTACCACAGAAAGTAATGGCAACCTACTGCAGGATAATCTCCTGCCCAGTCAGTCATGTCTCTTTTGAGACATGATTGTTCAAAGTGTGTATCACGTATGGCACTTAACTGACTGATATATATCAACTTAAGTCCCTGATAAGACATTTTTCTTTCAATGTTGAAACAAAATGTGCAATTTTGTAATAGATTGTGGTTTGTACATAATCTAAAGTATCATATAAATATTTTTTCTTTTTAATCGTATCACTCCGAGCAAGGCGGTAACGCCACTGATGTGCAGGGAGAAAGACGAACCAGTTAAGGATGGGAATACAGGCGTGATGACAGTTGGAAAGGTGGAGAGAAAAGAAAAGGTATACAGGGTGTTGTAGAAAGAACTAGAGTCAAGTGGTTAAGAGATGGGTATTGACATTGCATTTAAATTCCTGGAGGTTGTAGCCGTCAGGAAAGCAAGAATATAGAAGCAAGTTCCACAGGTGGGAAGTGTGACAAAAGAAGCTGTTGGAGTAGAATTGTCATCTCATCCGCATTTGGTTGATCTAACTGTGAATGTGTGAGACCCAGTTGCCAGTCTGGTTTCATGAGTAAACTCCTGAGGCATGAGCATCAGAGAGTTCAGTTCGTTGAAGCAGAAGCTATGAAAGTTGGTACCTATCACATTACTGATTCTCCTTTGGAGCCTGTCAAGAACACTGAGATGAACAGCGGGTGCACCTGATCATATATGACAGCAGTACTCCATGCACGGACGGATGGTTGATTTGTATATATGCAGGATGGATTCAGGCAGAAAAAACATCCTGGCCCGAGACAGTGGCCCAACCTTTTAAAGAAAAGAAAATCAAATGTTCAATTAAGCATGACACACAACTGAAACAAATTTTAAATTAAACAAAAAAAGACTTACTTTTAAGAATATTTTAAAGAAAGCTGAGCTCCCATCCCAATACGTGGTTTCTGCTAGTAAGGTAAAAAATACAATTCTCTTTAACTTTTTGGCGGAACCAAAGTGAGAAGTGGGCAGGGATGGAAGTCAACTAAATAGCCAGTATGTGACCCGTAGGCTGGGAAGGGACAGAAAAGAAAATAGAATCCAACAGCTGAGGAGGAAAAAGAAAGATATATATATATATATATATTTATATTTGTGTGTGAGGAAGAGTATTATTGGTTATAGGGTATTTTTAAAGGGTAAATTAATATTTTGTACCGATGGTACTATTTTTTACGAAAAGGATCAGACTGATAATGAGATAAAAAATCTCATTTTATGACAAGTGATTTTGACACTGAGGTTATTTTCTTTGACTGGCCTCCTACAATGATTTGATATTTTGCTTATTTTTCTTAGAGGAAAAAATTCTTCAGAATTTTTAAGCAAGCTTATGTTGGGATGCACTAAAAATGGAGCCGATATATTTCTGAAGCTTTTAATAGACAATTGAATAAGCTGAGGCTAAAAACAATCATTGACTGTGATAGAATGTCTGTTTTATCCATATGTAAGTCTATCCACTTAAATGTGTTGAGAAAAATGGTCTGGAATTGGTTCCAATCTTGGAACTCTAAAACAAAAAAAAAATGATCTTCTATTTTATTGTTTCTTGGGTTTTTTAATCTTTTATTTTTACCATTTTTTTTTGTTTTTTTTTTCCTGTTTTGGTGGTGTTGGGGTTCACAAATAGCTGGTTTATGTGAGTTATTGAAAAATAGTGCTGGCTTTTGATATAATCACTAAAACCAGAGGACATTTACTAGGGTTAAGAGTTTTATATGAAAACCTCTTGAGACATCTGATAAAAAGAAGAGAGGAGAAATAAATTGGGTTTTGTTTAAAAGGAAAAAAAATAGAAAAGGAAGAAATTCAGATGAAAAAGAAAAAAAAAACAAAATGGAAAAAGAGCTATAAAATAAATAAAATAAAATAAATAAAATAAAATAAATAAAATAAAATAAATAAAATAAAATAAATAAAATAAAATAAATAAAATAAAATAAATAAAATAAAATAAATAAAATAAAATAAAATAAAATAAAATAAATAAATTAAATAAATAAATAAAATAAATAAAATAAATAAATAAAATAAATAAAATAAATAAATAAATAAATAAAAGCAGAAAGATTGAAGGGGGCGACAAAAAAAAATGAAAAAATTTTAATATATAAAAATGGAACTCATAGAAAACAATGAAGGGTTTATAGCGGGTATCTCTTATTTTATTCCGTTTGTAGTAAGGGGTAGTAGTACTCCGTAGCAGGTTAACGGAATTTGGCCTTGTGGGAAGATAGCCCACTATAATTCATAAAATGATTATAAATTCAAGAAAAGCAATTTTGAGTGTAAAATAACACTTATACATACATATATATATATATATATATATATATATATATATATATTTCAATTAATGCTTTACTAAATAAGTAATACTTGAAATACAGGTCCAATGGAGATAAAAGAGTTCATGGCAAAATAATAAGCTGAAAGAGATAAAAGAATGTTCATTTAGAAGTTGCTTTTTCTAAGGTTACTAGGTCAGCATATTGGTATGTGGAATGTCTTTGAAATGGTCGGTTAGTACTTTATGAGAACAGGGAGAAAGTAAAAGGTCAGAATAGTACTTATGAGACAGGGAAGGAAGAAAGAGGCAAGCATAGTAGCCACTGGACTTAGGTCAAGGGGATTAGTTACACTCTTCTCCTCAAGTCCTGACTGTCTGATGGAGCGTTTGTGTCTTCGCTTTTTATATTGGCATTTCGGATCAAACGCAGTTAGTTTCGAATTTCATCCTCGTATTTAGTGTCTGGCTTCCCATTGGCTGGTAAATAAAAATGGTAATTTGATATTTGATTAATTTTTATTTTTCAACCGGAACATCTGCACGAATCCACTTCCACAGAGGTGATTTTTATTCATTCGCTTTCTGGTCGGCATAGAGCCAACATCCGGTTTCCTCGCTTTTGCTCAGTCGGTGGTATCACCACAGGTTTCTTAATAAATATAGTTTGCCCAGTCAAAGATGGGTGTTTTGTTCTCGTTCCATGTGTGATGCCACTTCCTGATATCTTAGTTATCTCCCTTTCATTCAAATCACTGGAAAAGACCAACGCTTTTATACATTGGGCCATGTGCAATTTGATATAGGAACATTTACTTTAGTTTTTTGCCTTCTTCTATATGTTATGTGCTTGTCTGGACACAGGCGATCATGGACCTCCAAATTTCCTTTTTCCTTTGTAGCTCTTAACACCTTTTCTCTTGTTATTTCTCCTAACACCCCTCTGCCAACGACTTGCTCAAGCCTATCAAGTATATCACGAGTTACTTTCCCTCTGTCGTGTGAGTATCAAACTCTCTAAGCCCTCCTTCCTCATGACATGTGCCAGACATTTCAGCTGTCTCTATTACCACATTTAAGAAAATAATTTTGTTAAATCAAAGATACCATCCAAATAGCTGACGTTTTATGTTCTCACACGATGAAGGAATGGTAGACTTTAATAAAACAGTAGCTATTCACACATCATTCATTCAGTAAAGACTTTGAACATTCTCGGCTACTGGCGTGTGTTTGCATTATATATACCACGTTAAAGTTCACCTTCCTCTACCGAGCGCCTATAGCTCAGAGTTAGAATTGCCGACTAATTTCAATTTGGTCAGGATTCAATTCAATGTCTAATCGTACTGATGAGTCATGATACAGTGAAACAGATCTGTCTGTGGATGATGATATATATATATATATATATATATATATATTTTGATGTAAATTGATAAATATACATATGAGGGTGCACATACGTATTGTATTATTATTCAGCTGTGAATAAAACAGTGCTCAATCTATGTACAGAGCTGTATTATATATATATATATATATATATATATACACTAATAAATATACATATTATCCTATGTCTGTTGAAATAGCTGAATGCAACCACCACTTCTACTACAACAGTTTCTTTACTTGCTTCCCTAATAGCTACAATCAATCCCAATGTAGTAACTCAACTTTAGTCATTTTGTCAGCAATGTGATGTGGCTTCCCTCTGTCTTTTCTACAAGTACTTTCATAGCAACTGCTGTGGTGAGCTTTTTTTCAGTGGTTCCACAACCACATGTATTTAAGCATAGTACTCGGAATGAGAGTTCAGCGTACTGAGTTCGAATTCCAGTTGAATTCCTTGCATTCACTTACACAAGAATACCCTTAGGAAAGGTATTAATCTGTCTCTTCTCTCCAGTTATGGATTAAATAATAGGACAGTTTAGGTTCTATAGCCTTGGTTGGCAACCAGTCTACCACAGAAAGCAATGGCAACCTACTGCGAGATAATCTTCTGCCCATTCAGTCATGTCTTTTTCGAGACATGATCGCCCAAAGTGTGTATCATGTATGGCACGTGACTGACTAAATTAGCATTCAGACCCCACACTTTTACCTTTTAGTCTTCTACTCCAACAGTTACTTTTCTCACACTTCCTGTCTGTGGAGCTCCTTTCCATTTGGTTGCTTCTCTGATAGCCAAAAGTTTAAATGCAACATCAGGTGCCATCTTCTATCCACTTGATTCCCATCCGTCTCTTATCCTTTTTTTGACATCTCCTATAATTTTTCATTCTCTCACTGTAGCAACCTTTGCCCCAGTGGCAATCCTAAGCTAACAGCATTGGCATTTAAAACTGACTAGCAGTATAGCCTTGTGTTGCTTGGGTTTAATGAAAGCTTTAAAACTAATCCATGGTCCGAGAACTCAGTACGCTGATCTCTCATTCCGAGTACTATGCTTAAATACATGTGGTTGGGGAATTCTCTTCCACATGATTGCTTCCCAGGCGGCTACAATCTCCAGGAGTTTAAATGTAAGGTCAATAGACACCTCCTAACACACTAACCTGCTCCTATTCTATCAAACACTCTTCCCATCTGCCCAACCCTCATCCTCGCTATCCTTACTCATCTGTCACCTTCCTCCTGACATTCCCTATGTCTAACCACTCCTTCTCTTTACCTTCCCCTATTAGCCCCATGCGCAATAGTGGCAGTTGAATGCCTTACTTGGGGTGAGATGATTTAAAAAAAAAAAAAAAAAAAAAAAAAAAAAAAGAGCTCAGACTCAGCCTAAAGAATATTTGTATGAAGTTTGGTGAGAATCAGATAAAAATTGTGGATTTGTATAAATGACATCCAGACAAATAAACAGACATACACACAAACATCTTGCCTTATATATATATATATATATAAATGTTATGGATTTTCTGCACTATTGTAAGAACTGCAACCTTGAAACTTCTGAATATCGTTTCTTATGTCTTTGTCTATGGGTGTATCGAATTTGATTAAAATTGGACTACTCCTTCTATAACCCAACTTTTTTGATTATCAATATTTATCGGAGGTACCTCGACACAAAACCTAGCTAAGAACACTCGAAGATGCATATAGTACAACTGTGTAAATTTCCAAGAAAATCGGTTCAGCTGTATTGATCCTCTGATTACATCAGCACACCATTTAAATGAACATTCCTGTTCACATTCAGGATTTAGGGAAATATTAATTGACAATACATGCATATCCGACCCTGAAAATAATAAACAAAAACTTCAAATTCTTGAAGCCATCTTTCCCAAAATATTAAAACTAATACTAAACAAAATTAATTATGAGTATTGTAATAATGTTCTAAATTCAATATTTAAGTAGATTTTTATAATACTAAATTGTAATTTAAAAAATGTAGTAGTTTAAAACATGTATAGTGCAATTTTCATCGATACTGAAAAAGTCATCTCCTCTACATCTTATAATTTTCAAATTTTTGCTGCACGTTCTTACGTGTATGCTCAAAATTCATAATCATTAAATCATAAAAGTTTTTTACAATAAACACTCTATATTAATTTTGTTTTAACAATCAACTTCCTGAAGATGGTCTTAGACAAGATTGAAAGTACTTGGGACTGTAAAAATAAAACTAATGAAAATATATATAGCACCTTTCTTGCTATTTTAATCACCATATCAAAAAAGATATTTGTGATGATAAGTGGATCAAAATAAAAATAAATAGACACAATATGTCTAAATTATTTAATCAAACATGCTGCCTAAGCACACACACATATATATATATATATATATATATATGCAGACACTGCTTATAGTCACATCATATTGAAACACCGGTTCGCATATGATCACCCAAGTTTAGCAATATAGAGCCTGGCCAGTAATTTAGATGGGTGACTGCTTGGGAATACCAGGTGCTGTAAAATTGGATGTGTGTGTGTGCTATAATGGATAATGGCTCAGAATTGTTAATCAGAGCTGAGTTCCAATTCCAGTTGGGTTTGTTACACTTATGTGCAAATACCTTTTAGAAAGGTATGAATCTACTTCTCCCCCCATCTATGGGTTAAATAAATGGTTTCCGAAGTTTTTAAGGATGTTGCCTTCTTATGTACCAAATCACAAACTCAACATCCCCAAAAAATATATAGTCAACATTTGATTGAATTTACTTGGTGTAAGTATTGCATGTCAAATGTGTCTCTTAGTGCTTTTTCTTCTCCATAGAGCTCAATCGTAATGAGAGCATAATATATTAGTCATCCACATACAAGCCTGTTTCGTATCACAGCTCAACAGTATGGCTAGAAGTCTACTGTGTCTGGTTGGGATTGAAACTGAACCGATTTGGTGTCAGTCAGAGGGTCTACTCCCTATGCCATAGACACAGAATGAGAGAGGGCAAATTTTAGCTTGTTATATATATATATATATATATATATATATATATATATATATACGAAGACATGTACATGTGTGTTTATGCCTTTATATGTCTACATTTTATGTTTATATGTACAATAAACATTCATATTTAAATACATATATACAAAAAATATATATAAACCAATTCATTAAAGAATTATATAGATGAAACTGTCTAAAAAGTAATGGAACTAATGTCACATACAGTTTATTTCAATTTCCCAAAAATCAAACGACATGTTTTCCTTGTTAAGTCTAATGCACTTGTGGAAGAATACTCCTTGAATGCCCCTCAACTACATTGTTATGGCCTCCCTGCCTTCAAAAAGGGGGTCCCCTTTATAATCCTCTTCATTTTGGTGATAAGGAGAAAGTCACAGAGAGCAAGATCAGGTTAATAAAATTTGTTCTAGTATGGCAATGTTTTTCTTAGCCAGTTTTATGAGGATGCATTTATATAAAAATAATATTAATAATTTTTTAATATTAATAATATTTATATTATTTAATATTATATTTTATTTATTTAATATTATATTTTATTTTTTATTCATTTTATTATTTATTTATTATTATTATTTATTTATATATTTTATTATTTATTTATTTAATATTTTATTATTTAATATTATATTTTATTATAATTTTATATTATTTAATAATATTAATAATGTTTTAAAAAAGTTTTAATTCATGAAGTAGTTGTTAAATAGAGAAATTAGGAATAGAACGTTTTGGAAGATTGTAGAATATTCCAGTAAAATCTAAAGAATTCTAGAAATATGCAAATTAGGTGTTAGTCCCTATAAAAATAGGTTTTGGGAAGAGAGTCAGTCAGTTAAGTGCCATGACTGACTGGGCAGAATATCCCGCAGTAGGTTGCCATTGCTTTATGCGGTAGACTGGTTGCCAATCAAGGCTATAGAACCCAATCTGTCCTGCTATTTAACCCATAACTGGAAGGAAGAGACGGATTAGTACCTTTCCCAAGGGTAGTAGTCAGTTGTTAAAAGGATTTGCTGACATTAACTCTGGCCCGATTCAGGATTTGTATATCCAGCCAAAAAAATCTCTAAGAAAAGTTGCCGACCAACTAAAACCTCATGAAACAAAAAGGGTAAATAGATTTTTTGACTTTTTCATTGACCATACTGGAAATTATTCTTTATATACATATTTGAGGATATACATATTTGAGGATTTCCAAAAAGTATAGCACTTAGATTACTTCGTTATCTTAACTGGGTAAAGAAACTTGACACCTTCCTTCCCCTTCGTAACACTTACCCGTCACTCTGCCAGTAGTAAACTCTGTGTTTTTGTCTATTTGAATGTAAATTGTATGTTTGCAAAATATTTTATTTTGCGTTTTTTGTAAATTAAATATTTGTCTTTGATTTAGCTCTGTAGTTTGGTAAAGCATTTTTTCTTTTGTTACAACTTAACACGCAACACCGGTAACTGCCACATGGTCAGGGTGTTTTGAGCAGTTGGATTGTCCTGGTGAAGCAGTTATGATTTGTCAAGCCACAACTCTCACACGTGAAAAAAAATGTAATACTTGAAGAAAGTTAAAATTACAGCTTTATATATATATTTTTTTAATTGTATCACCCCGAGCAAGGCAGTAACGCCACTGATGTGCAGGGGGCTAAGTAATAGTGAAAAGATCAGAAAAGTGAAAGCCAGAAACCATATCCTAAACAGGGAACAAGGGATGAGCCTCTTAACCTGTTCAATAGACGTGGGTGGAGTGTGAACCGGGCGATAGATAGATCTATCTACTCCAATTGAAAAAGTGAGAAGATTGGAAAAGAGAAAGCCAGAAACCACATCCTAAACAGGGAACAAGGGATGAGCCTCTTAACCTGTTCAATAGACGTGGGTGGAGTGTGAACCGGGCGATAGATAGATCTATCTACTCCAATTGAAAAAGTGAGAAGATTGGAAAAGAGAAAGCCAGAAACCACATCCTAAACAGGGAACAAGGGATGAGCCTCTTAACCTGTTCAATAGACATGGGTGGAGTGTGAACCGGGCGATAGATATATAGATCTATCTACTCCAATTTAAAAAAAAAAACAAAGTGAGAAGATTGGAAAAGAGAAAGCCGGAAACCACATCCTAAACAAGGAACAAGGGATGAGCCTCTTAACCTGTTCAATAGACGTGGGTGGAGTGTGAACCGGGCGATAGATAGATCTATCTACTCCAATTGAAAAAGTGAGAAGATTGGAAAAGAGAAAGCCAGAAACCACATCCTAAACAGGGAACAAGGGACGAGCCTCTTAACCTGTTCAATAGACATGGGTGGAGTGTGAACCGGGCGATAGATAGATCTATCTACTCCAATTGAAAAAGTGAGAAGATTGGAAAAGAGAAAGCCGGAAACCATATCCTAAACAGGGAACAAGGGATGAGCCTCTTAACCTGTTCAATAGACATGGGTGGAGCGTGAACCTGGCGATAGATAGATCTATCTACTCCAATTGAAAAAGTGAGAAGATTGGAAAAGAGAAAGCCAGAAACCACATCCTAAACAGGGAACAAGGGATGAGCCTCTTAACCTGTTCAATAGACGTGGGTGGAGTGTGAACGGAGTGATATGCCGAAGATATCAAGTTAGATGATAACACAAACCACTGATCACTTTTTCACCCAGAACTCGCACAGCACACCAAGTACCTTTACTTCTTAGACAGACCTTTAATATTGCATATACACTAGTGAGAATACACATCTTAAATATGATAATAATATCTACAGAATACTAATAAAAAGAACCGTTATACAATTTAAAAAATTCACTATCTAAGTTACACTTGTGATATGTCATTGACCTAGCATCAGAATATCAATTTCTTGCAAAATGTGTCGTCTCCCACTTTCTCTCTCTTCTATACATATAAAATGTGGAGATACATACATATCTAAGTTTACTGTAAATGTTCTTATTTACATATATACATACATAAAAAATGTATCTCCGAACCAGTTCATTTGTATATCGAAGTTGTCCTTCATTATAATGAATTATATACATCGAATATACACTTGCAGGAATGCACAACCTCAATGCGATCGAAGCATTCTAAATACAAAAGACCAATAAAAAGATACGTTACACACGTTAGAAAAAAATTCAATATCTAAGTTACACCACTATTATTTTAGATGCATAAGAGCGTTTTCCTTTTCCATTCATGAATAAAATATAACTTCATTGTATTCGGGGATTTGCATTTTTTTATGTGATGCAAAAGTATAACAATTGTTTTTTCTTGCAACCCAAAGAATCAACAAAACAGAATTACAGGAAGAAAAAATCTTCGAAAGAATTAAAAAAAAAAAGAAATTCAAATTTCTTGTAATGTTTTATCCTCAGCCTCAATTCCAATACTCCATCCTTTTTAGACTATTGAAACTTTCTCAATTGTATTACAAGAAAACAATGCATAGGAGAATCAAATCCCAAACCAGATTAAAACAGGATATCGGATCTGCCTATCATGAGATCCAATGCTTTCTTTTTACGGTTCTTTATATTTTTGGTCCATTACACATATTGAACAGTCCAGAGAGAAAAAGTGTTCATTGTTTCACTTTGTTTGAACAAACCAAGAGACTGCTATACGCAGAATTCAATATTTATTTTATTGTATATTGAAAATAAGACTCGTTCCTACTGCAAACACTTACTGATTAGGTTTAGCTCCCATGTCAATTTCCTCCAAAATCTGACATTTTTCCCAGACATGGACACTGTCACCCTTTAAAAAAATATAATAATCATTGAAGATGTTTGGTTTGGTCTATGCTTAATGACCCATCAACCATTTTGGTCATTTAAGAGTCAGTCTCTGAATATTGGGATCACATTTTTTTTATATGGTTCAATTGTCTTAAAGAAGTTGTTCATTCATAAACAGTTTTGTTGCTAACATTTTTCATTCAAAAAAGTTTTCTTGGTAAATACTTTCATAGCATTTTAACCCCAGTTTGGGGGTTAACTATTTACCCATAGCTGGGACCCTAACAGGTGCTACCACTCTGGGTCAGGGTGGACCTGCAAACAACAGCAATTAAGAGGTGGTTCCTTGCTCTTCACAACCTCCCAATCAGAGGCCTTGCTGTTGGATGATGTTTAAGGTCATACCCAGGACCTCATTGAAGATGTATTTTGAACTCTTGACCCTTTTTTTTGTATAAGATTTAATTGTTCAATTTGAAGAGATGCGTATGATGAATTTTCCATGGAATGCACAAAGATTCTGTCTCTTTTGATTATCAGACAACTTTATGAAATCAGTTATGTTAACGGTAGGATCCAAATTTCCCGATTCAATGTACAGTTGTCCTGTTCGTTCATTGACAGAATATTAAATTGAATCTGGTTTCTTTCCTCTATGACTACCTGTTGCGTACTGTTGAAACAAATTCTTTAGCCAGGTTCTTCTGCAGCTTACAGTACCTGAATCGTTGATAATCATTTCTGTGGATCAACACTTTATCAACAGCCATTCCCTTTCACTCAATTGTCTCTGGATCTTGTTTGCTATTTACGGACCACAGTGAATGAAACTAAACTGTAGATTCTAAGATCAAATTTCTTCTTTTACTTTTTATTGATTTACTTAAATTAGCAGTTTTAATATAAATAAATAATATAAGAATATTGAGAGGATACATTTATTTTAGTTAACTGCGTACAAAAATAAACCTATGAGCCTTCATACCACGACAAGCCGAAGGGTGAAACCTAGGTAGATTTGTTGGCTCTTACTTAGAGTTTTCTGTATATATATATGTATATATATATTTTTTAAATCCAAAAGGAATGAGCAAATAGGTAAAATCCCCAAAAGCAGATCCTATTAATATTAAAATTGATCAAGGTTCAGGGCTTGATGTGAATAGTATTATCTCTTTACAGAGTCAAATATGTATATTATATTAAATCAAATTCTGAATTCTACAACATATGTAGAATTCGAAATGTTATTTACTATGATATATGTAAGTATTAACTTATATATATTAGTCCCTTTTTCAGGTAAAGCAATGAGTTTGAAAAAATAAGAAAAAAGAATATATATAAACATCTGTATCTATATTTTCTTCTTACTGAATTTTGTGTTGAGCACTTTTTATGTATATAAATGAACATATAAATGTGTGTGTGTATATATATATATATATATATATATATATATATCAACGGATTTTAACGAAACTGGGTTATAAGCAACCGACAATTTGAAATGAATTGTTTGAACATTATTTTTTATCTATATTCGTATTTAAGTAGATCTTCTGTTTTTAATAAAACAGTATTATATATTTATTTCTACTGGCCTGATTATTTACGATAAATTTTTATTACGAAAATGTGTGCCATTCGGCAGGATTCAAGCCTGTAACCCCTATCTATATAGGGGAAACTACCATTTGATCTGGTATCGTCTCAGACCTCTCGACCACGAATAGCCTCCAGTCTAAACGAGGTTTTTATCAAGCCTATATAACACAATTTTTTATCCATTCTAAACAAACATATCTGCTTTGAAATGTATCGTAATGTCAACAAATGTAAACATGCTACGGAAATCAACAAATTTTTAACGAAACTTGGTTATAAGCAACTGACAATTTGAAATGAATTGTTTGAACATTATTTTTTATAAAAACAGAATATCTACTTAAATAAGAGTATCGATAAAAAATAATGTTCAAACAATTCATTTCATATATATATATATATATATATATATATAGATAGATAGATAGATATATGCCTATATATGTACATATAAATATATCAATATACTATATAAAAATTACTGAATGTATATAAGAGACAATGAATGTCTTATGTTTAATCATGACCCATTCTAGACATCATATTTTGGTTTTAATTTCTGGTAAAGACAACATTTGGATATTTTTTATTACACTGCTTCTAAGCTTTCAGCTCACATCAGAGTGGTTGTAAGGACATTAGCATAAAGATATCCACCATCAAAGATGATATTTTCGTGTGCTGACATCAAATATGGCCATGCAGTGATAACAGGCACATGTAAATTAGAAATGCAGTTTTTTGGACGTTATACCATGTGAGATGGAAATGTGATTTAATTGAATGTGGGGTGTCTTGATTTAGATAGCCTCGGATATCTGAAGATTCTTTTTACTGTTTGTATGGGAAAGTTTAGAATCAGCATAATAAAAAAATATCCAAATATTGGACAATTTTTGTCATTATTTTCACCAGAAATTAAACCCTAAGAAGTTTGGGTCACTATGTCGATCCAGGATGTTTTTTCCGCCTGAATCCATCCTGCATATATCCAAGTCAACCATCCATCCATACATGGAGTACTGCTGCCATTCATGGTCAGGTGCCCCTGCCGTTCTCCTCAGTGTTCTTGACAGGTTCCAAAGGAGAGTCTGTAATGTGATAGGTACTGATCTGGCGACTCGACTGCAGCCACTTCCCCACTATCGAAATGTGGCCTCCCTTTGTCTGTTCTTTAAATACTTTCATGGCTTCTGCTCGGACGAGCTTAAGTCACTGATGCCTCCTCAACAGGTGTTCACTCGTGCAACCAGACTGGCAACTGGGTCCCACCCATTCACAGTCAGGTTAGCCAAATGCAGACGACAATTCTACTCCTGCAGCTTCTTCTCTCGCACTTCCTGCCTGTGGAAGTCACTCCCATATTCTTGCTTTCCTGACGGCTACAACCTCCAGAAATTTAATTGCAAAGTCAATACTCATCTCCTAACCACTGGACTCTAGCTCTCTCTCCACCCCCGTATATCCTTCCCTTTCTCTCCACCTATGTATCTGTCGTTGCAACTGCTTTCTCAGCTTTCTATTGCTCCTTTCTAACTAGTTTGTACTCCTCACTCTTTTCTAATTAATCTTTTTACAGTTATGTAAATTTCTCTTTCCAAACCGATATCCACTGCACCACAACGCACATCCGTCACTATATGCTTACAGCACCTGGTATTCCCAAGCGGTCACCCATCTATGTACTGACCAGGCTCAATGTTGCTTAACTTCGGTGAGCGAGCGAGAACCGGTGTATTGAACGTGATAGGCCGTAAGCCTCATACACAAAGACATAAGAAACGATATTCAGAAGTTTCAAGGTTACAGTTTTTACAATAGTGCAGAAAATCGATAATATATATATATATATATAAAAGGCAAGATATTTGTGTGTGTGTGTCTGTTTATCTGTCTGTATGTCATTTTTACAAATTCACAATTTTTATCCGATTCTCACCAAACTTCACACAAATATTCTTTAGGCTGAGTCTGAGCTCCAGGACCATGGATTAGTTTTAAAGCTTTCATTACACCCGAGCAATGCCTGGCTATACTGCTAGTATGTTATATAGGATGGTTTATTCATGTGATTCCGTCTATTGAATGAAGAAATTAATATTTGATAACTACAGTCAATGTCTGCGTCAATTTTTAAATGTAAGGTCAATAGACACCTCCTAACACACTAACCCTCCATTCTCTCCAAACTCTTCCCCTATGTACATCCTAACTCGTCTATCGCTCTGTGTAACCCCCTGTGCTATAGTGGCAGTGGAATGCCTTGCTTGGGGTGACATGATTAAAAAAAAATCATTACATATATATTCAATCGATGGTATTCTCAGCATCCTTCTGTAGAACCACATTTTTGTTGCTTCAATTCTGTTTTTAATTTTACTGCAGTCACTGCCATATGGAAGGACCGACATGACAATAGTTAAATACTCAGTTCTTTGTTTCTTACGAAAATTTCCTGTTTCAAGTACTTTTCTTAGATTTTGTAAGGCATCGTTCGCTCGCCAAATGCATCTTTGGATTTCGGTGTCAAATGTTTCGTTTTCAGTTACAGTACTTCCTACATATTTACATTTTTACACTTGCTTGATTTTGATATTTACAAATAAAACAAGTAAAAAATTCAAATACTTGGAAAGTATTTTGACAGGGGACGGACAGTACGACGTGGAGAACCAAAGACTCATTGTCCTGATGGCCAAAGACGCATTTCAGAAGTTAACCACAATTCTGAAAGACCAGAAAATCTCATTGGAAACAAAGAAAAGAGTGCTGGATTGCTATATGATATCTCTCTTTCTGTACAGAAGTGAAGGCTGGACGATCGCATCAAGGATGAAGGTTGTTAAGGTAGTAAAAATGTGGTTTTACAGAAGGATGCTGAGGATTCCATGGACGGAACGCGTGTGCAACGATGAGATGTTGGAAAGGGTGCAAACGAGAAGAAAACTTATACTAAATATCAAGAAGAGAAAAATGATGTTTCTGGGAAACGTAATGAGGAAGGAGGGCATAGAGAACGTAATACTCACAGGTTGGATAAAGGGAAGGAGAGACAGAGGAAAGCAGTGTCAGGTCATGGACGGAACGCGTGTGCAACGATGAGATGTTGGAAAGGGTGCAAACGAGAAGAAAACTTATACTAAATATCAAGAAGAGAAAAATGATGTTTCTGGGAAACGTAATGAGGAAGGAGGGCATAGAGAACGTAATACTCACAGGTTGGATAAAGGGAAGGAGAGACAGAGGAAAGCAGTGTCAGGTCTGAGCAAATGGATGGCGGAGCGGGGCTTAGAAGAGATATCAAGAGAAAAAATATTGAGAGCGACAAGAGACAGAGTCAAGTGGAAGTTCATGATCACTTACGCCCTGAAAGGACAGCATATGAAGACGAAGAAGAAGAAGTAGTAATTCGTAAGTTAGGCCGTTCTTTTTGTTGATAATCATACATTGTGTTTTCTTACAATTGATATTTAGTTCTTTCGATGATTAGCTTAACTAGCTGAACCCGAGAAAAAATTCGCGGATCAAGTAATATTATTTTTGTGATTTCAAATAAAATTCAATGTATGTCGATTAAGTAAATAATATTGTTTATTTATGAATGTGTATCAATATTTTTTTAATCACTTCTAGTTACTTTTATTATTATTATTATTATTATTGTACAGCTGAAGAGGCTCATCCCTTGTTCCCTGTTCAGGATGTGGTTTCCGGCTTTCTCTTTTCCAATCTTTTCACTTTTCTTTTTTTTTTTTTCTTTTACATTTTTTTTTCTCAATTGGAGCAGATAGACTAAACTATCGCCCGGTTCACACTCCACCCACGTCTATTGTACAGGTGTAGAGGCTCATCCCTTGTTCCCTGTTCAGGATGTGGTTTCCGGCTTTCTTTTTTTTCAATCTTTTCACTCTTACGTAGCCCCCTGCACATCAGTGGCGTTACCGCCTTGCTCGGGGTGATATAATTAAAAAAAAAATTCCTGGGTGCTCAATGGATGTAATCTGTGCTAAGTCTGGCATTGCCAAACTAACATGTGTTATTCGTTATGTTCTATTAGTATGGCTTCTGTAGTACAAAAAAAAAGAAGGAAGAACGTCTCCTGGTGAGCGGAATTGGATGCAGAACAGACAGAAAAACCAAGCCCCAACTAGCACATCATAAAACTTTACCTAATCGCTTCCTTCAGTCTACTGTTTTGCTTTAACTTGAAACAACTATTGCTTTGTAGTCTTTTGTGCCAACGTCCAAAATGTCTGAGCTCCAGGACCATGGATTAGTTTTAAAGCTTTCATTACACCCGAACAACGCCGGGCTATACTGCTAGTATATATATATATTAGGTGCGATTGGTAAATTGTCACAATTATTTTATTATTTCAAATATTCTTTAGGCTGAGTCTGAGCTCCAGGACCATGGATTAGTTTTAAAGCTTTCATTACACCCAAGCAACACTGGGCTATACTGCTAGTTAACATTAATAATTTTCTTATAGCACTTGTTTTTCGTAACGTTATTCTGAAGGAAACTTTCAGTATCTTCACATAAATTCTATACTAAATGAATCGTTTGAATAATACACAATAACGCTCTGGGAGGACTTGTGCCTGAGTGTTTTATATGCTAAATATGAATGGTCATGTGATCCTAGTCACACAATTCATTCAATTGCGATGTTTGTTGCCTGGTGATCCGTGTTTGACCACATCATAGTGACACTTTCTTCCTGCATAACAAATTTGTATTTGAAATCTGCCAAAAATTTGATCATCTTCTCTGATATATCAGTCAATTAAATTCCACTTGTGATACGCTTGGGCGATCATGTCTCGAAAGAGACATGACTGACTGGGAAGAAGATTATCCTGCAGTTGGTTGTCACTGATTTCTGTTGTAGACTGGTTGCCAGCCAAGACTATAGAACCCAATCTATCCTGTTATTTGACTCATTGCTGGAGCGAGAAGAGATAGATTATATTACATTATTATTTAATATAATTAGTGGGGATCAGTTTATTACTTCAGAACAATAGAAAATCGATCCCCCACTTTATGCCCAGTAAAAGTTTTAATTGTTTCCAATTGTTATATTCAGTCAGTCACTTAAGTGCCATACGTGATACATGCTTAGGGTGATCATGTCTTGACTGGGCAGAAGATTATCCTGCAGTAGGTTGCCATTACTTTCTGTTGTAGACTGGTTGCCAGCCAAGATTATAGAACCCAACCTGTTCTGTTATTTAACCCATAGCTGGAGGAAAGAGACAGATTAATGCCTTTCCCAAGAGTATTTGCATGTAAGTGAATGCAAGAAATTTAAGCTTGGCTCCCTGATTTGTCATTCCGAGGCGATATCCACTGCACCACAAGGCAAACTAAAACAAGCAGAAAAAGAAACATATTAAGCATGTTTTCCTTCAGTTGACCCGAGTCATCATCATGGCAAAATTTTTGTTGTTGCTCAGTTTATAGGATTTGCAGCTTTCTTCTCTAAAACAATTTTCTCTAAGATGTTGTTGTTGCTCACATGTTTAGTCTATGGGATTAGCGGCTTTCTTCTCTGAAACCGTATTTCTGTTGCTTCAAATCTCTTCATCTTTGAGATTTCTTAACATTGTCAAAAAAGATGTCATTGAAAATTACAATGTTGACTTTTTTGTAACTGTTAATCACTTCTGGTTTTGGGAATAAGATTAATAACAACTAGCAGTATAGCCCGGCGTTGCTCGGGTGTAATGAAATCTTTAAAACTAATCCATGGTCCTGGAGCTCAGACTCTTTGGACGTTGGTATGAAAGACTAAAAAGCAATAGTTGTTTCCAGTTAAAGCAAGACCGTAGACTGAAAGAAAAATGAATTGATGGAAGTCAAATTTTCATTTCCTGGTATCGATATCAAATAAGATTTTTCCTTGTAAACTGAATTTTGAAGGCTAAATAAGTCCTCTGAGTAAATGGTTTCATGGCTGAGACAAAGAACTACAATTATACCTACTTAGAGCCAAACCTGAAGCAAAAACTAAAATAAAAGGGCTGAAAAAATACAGACATATAGGCAGATAAACAGACACACACATCTTGCCTTTTATATATATAATCGATTTTCTGCACTATTGTAAGAACTGCAACCTTGAAACTTCTGAATATTGTTTCTTATGTCTTTGTCTATGAGTGTATCAAATTTGATGATTAAAATTGGACCACTCCTTCTATAACCCAATTTTTTTGATTATCGATTTTTTATATTTATTTGGGGTACTTCGACACAAAACCTAGCGAAGAACACTCGCAGACGCTTATAGTACAACTGTGTACATTTTCAAGAAAATTGGTTCAGCCGTTTTAGAGTCTATAGGTAACGGACACACACAGACAAAGTTCTGTTTATAAATAAGTTTAGATAATTTGTATTTGAAATCTGACAAAAATTTGATCATCTTGTTTAGTGGATAATTAAGCTAAACGAAACAGAAACAGACACTCGACTTAAGCTTACATATTAACCATGTTTTCCTTCACTTGTCACGAGTATTCATCATGGCAAACTCTTATAAAATGTTTGTAAAATACAACTTCAAATCAATCTTATCTTTCTTTTACAATCACATTAATTAATTTTTATAGTACTTAGATTTACAAACAAATCATTGGATATCTTAGAAGAGGAACTAATAATGGCTCTGGAATCAAATAAATTGCTTTTACAATTATATTTCTTTATCATCACAAGAATTTGCAACTTTCTCTTACGGTTTTATTATCTGAATTCATATAGATACTACATGCCTGTTCAGGCTGCGGGCAACTGGTTGTTGGGTGTAGAGGGATGTCGTATTAGTGCCAGAAAGGCTTCACATGGCTCAAAAATTGACAGCCGTTCTTGTCGTATTTTGAGATAATGAATATGAAAATATGCAGATTGATTATTCAGATTCATGAAATACGAACAAATCAAGCTCAAACACTAATTATTTGCTATGAATATTTCATTTTGCATTGTAAGGTTATAATTATGTTGAAACTAGAGAAACCGTCTTTGTTTTATAATGTTTATCCTCGAAGATTTTAAAGACTGTATTTAGAAACTGCTTTGAGCCATGGGAATATTTTAAGAAAGATTAATGTGAATTGTCATACAGTGGTTATTGGCTCAGAACTAGAGAACTGAGTTTCAGTTCCAGTTGAGGTCGTTGCATTCACTTACGCACAAATACTCTTGGAAAAAGTATTAATTCATTGCTCTCCTCTCCAGTTATGGGTTAAATAACTAAACCAATTGGGTTCTATAGCCTTGGCTAGCAACCAGTCTACTGCAGAAAGCAATGGCAACCTACTGCGGGATAATCTTCTTCCTAGTCAGTCATGTCTCTTTTGAGACATGATCACCCAAAGCATATAGCACTTAACTGACTGACTGAATATAATAGTTGAAAACATAATTAAAACTTCTACTGGGCATAAAGTGAGGGATCGGTTTTCTACTGTCATAAAGTAATAAGCTGATCCCCCATTAATTATATTTAATGTAATATAATTTATCTCTTCTCCTTCAAGTTATGAGTTCAATGGCAGAACAGATTAATTTCTATAGCCTTGGTCAGCAACCAGTCTACCACAGAAAGTAATGGTAACCTACTGTGGGATAATCTTCTGCCCAGTCAGTCATGTCTTTTTCGAGACATGATCACCCAAAGTGTGTATTATGTATGGCTCTTAACTGAATATAATAGTTGGAAACGTAATTAAAACTTCTACTGGGCATAATGTGGGGGATTGGTTTTCTCTTGTCATGAAGTAATAAACTAATCCCTCACTAATTATACTTCATATAATATATCTCTTCATCCTCCAGATATGAGTTAAATGGTAGGACAGATTGGGTTCTATAGCCTTGGTCGGCAAGTAGTCTACAGCAGAATGTAATGGCAACTGACAACAGAAAAATCTTCTCCCAGTCAGTTATAGATTGAAAGAGGCATTAATCAGGCTGGTGCATTGTGGTACAGTGGATATCGGCTCGGAACGAGAAGCTGGGGAGCCGAGTTCGAATTCCAGCTGAATCCATTGTATTCACTTACGCGCAAATATATATATATATATATATATATAGCATAATGATAATCCACGTATACTGTCTTAATATGTATAGGAAATACTACTAAAAAGTTAAAAATGTATTTTTTTGACAGTATTTATTTATTTCTATTATTATATATATATATATATATTTGATATTTCAGACAGACCTCGGCCTTTTGTCAGAAACAAATGATTTCAAAATTTAAACTAGAAGCATCTGGCACGAGATGCATCCGTCGTAACGGACGCTTTTAGTTTAAATTTTAAAATCATTTGATTCTGATGAAAGGCCGAAGTCAGTCTGAAATATCATATATATATATATATATATATATATATATATATATATAATAATAGAAATAAATAAATACTGTCAAAAAAATACATTTTTAACTTACAACTTTTTAGTAGTTTTTCCTATATATATATGCTTGTGTGTATATAATATATATATTTTATGTAAATACATATATATGTGTAGGTATTTTTTTTTTTAATCATATCACCCCGGGCAAGGCGGTAAGGCCACTGGTGTGCAGGGGGCTACGTAAGAGTGAAAAGATTGGAAAAGAGAAAGCCGGAAACCACATCCTAAACCGGGAACAAGTGATGAGCCTCTACACCTGTTCAATAGACGTGGGTGGAGTGTGAACCGGGCGATAGGTCAGTCTATCTACTCCAATTGGAGGTATATTATATATATAAGTGTGTGTGTGTGTGTGTGTGTAATATGATATCGTATATTTGTCTAGATTTTACAAACAGAGAAAAAGGAAATGAAATGACAAGATTTATTGAAAAGCCAAAAGAACTAACTCAGGACAACAAAGATTCTTCTTCTTCTATGTGGGTTGTCCTTTCAGGACATAGGCAATCATGGCTTTTCCACATCTCCCTATCCCTAGTGGCTCTTAGCAGACTTCTCCTGTTTCACCACCCAAACCCAGCTTTGCCATCCACTAGCTCAAGCGCATAAATCTAGAATATAAATGTATAGAAACTAGCATGGCCACAAAATGAGGGATCACTTTATATATTGATTATAATATAGAATTGATCCCCCACTTTATACCCACATTATAATTTCTTATAAACAGTTGCCATATATATGCTTCTTTTATGTGTCCTGTCCTTTCGGGATATAGGGCGATCATGGCTTTCCACGTCTCCCTATTCCTGGTAGCTCTTAGCATGCCTTCTCCTGTTACACCATGCAACCCTCGTTCCATCATCCAACTGCTTATGTCCTTCAAATATGTTATCCGCTCAATATGTCAATGTATAAACACGTGTGTTGTGTGTTTACTTATGTACGAAGAGCCTGAAATGGAAATACCATTTGCCGAGTATAAGCGACAAAATTTAGTTACAAATGGAAACATTGCCTATAATGCTGGCAACCATTTGCTTATTTTTTTCCCGATAAGTTAAGGAAGTAAAAATAGAACAGTAAGGAATTACGGTCAGAATTGACTGGTTGTAGCACTCAAAGAGTCTCTAAGAAGATTAGACTGCAAAGAATGTAACATTGGAATGGTCCATGCAAACATTCATTTACCGTATCCATAGGTTTTACTTCTCTCAAAGTACACTGTTTTGAAAATTGTCTGCTAAGGATTTCTATTGCCCCACAGATAACAAATTCTTTGAGAATGGCTGTAATCATTGACATTTCTTCCCTTGGAAACAGACAGAACCAAAATAATCTTTCTGTTTTTACCTGCTTCTTGTGTCTTATGTTATTTATTTTTGGTAATTCACTTAAAAACAAACCAATTGTAAGAAGGTTTTATAAATATTTAGTTTCCGCTTTTTGTTTATACCATGTCCTTATATATATATTCTTTTTTTTTATAATCGTATCGCCCCAAGCAAGGCATTTTATTGTCACTCTTGTGCAGGGGGTTACATAGGAATGTTATGAGAAAGAGTGACAAGTTATAGAGGGTGTCAGGAAGTGGGGGATCAAGTTATATATTGATTGTAATGTAGAATTGATCCCCCAACTTTATCCACATTATCAGAGTATAGAAATTTTTTTTTTTTAATAATTATATCACCCCAAGCAAGGCATTTTATTGCCACTGTTGTGCAGGGGGGTTACAAAGGAAAGTTATGAGAAAGAATGTCAGGTTATAGAGGGTATCAGGAAGTGGGTAAGAGAAGGATGAGAATACTGATGAGAGTGGAGTGGATGAAGAAAAATGCATTAGAGAGAAGATGTAAGTTTGTGAGACAGGAGATGACTATTGACTTTACATTTAAAATCTTGGAGATTGTAGCTGTCCGGGAAGCAAGTAAGCGAAAGGCAATTCTAGAGGTGGGAAGTGTGAGAAAAGAAGCTAAAGAGTAGAATTTTTTTTTACAATTTATTGGTTTCACAGTAAAAGAGTGTGGGACCTAGTTCCTAATCTTGTGGCCCAAGTAAATTCATATATAGGTGGCACCAGTGAGCTAGGTTCATCGAAGCAGAAGCATACATGCATACATTTATCTCTATATTTCTTTGATGTGTATAAATGTGCTGATTTTAGTAGATATGGATGTCCATCCATGACATAATTTAAAACCGAAGTGTGTAAAATTCAATAAACATTCTGTTAAGTGCTTGGGAGATCATGTCTCTTTCAATCCATGATTGACTAGGTAAAAAGATTCCCATTACTTTCTGCAGTAAAAAAAATTGCCGACCCAGGCTATAGAACCCAATCTGTCCTGCTATTCACCTTATAGATGAAAGGAGAAAAGATGGATCATATTATTATAATAAGTAAATAGTCGGGGATCAGTTTATTACTTCATAACAATAGAAAATCGATACCCCAATTTATTCCCAGAGAAGCTTTAATTATGTTTCCAACAATTATATTCAATCCGTTAGTTAAGTGCCATGCTTGGGTGATCATGTCTTTAAAGAGTCATGACTGAGTGGGCAGAAGATTTTTCCACAGTAGGTTGCCAACCAAGATGATATAACCCAATCTGTCCTGCTATTTAACCCATAGCTGGAAGGAGAATAGACAGATTAATATCAGGAAGGAAATGCAAGAAAAGAAGCTGATTGGTTTCACAGTAAAAGGGTGGGACCTAGTTGCTAATCTTGTGGCTTGAAGAAATTCATATATGGGGGCGGGTACCAGTGAGCTAAGTTCATTGGAGCAGAAGCTGTGAAAGTATTTGTAGAAGAGACACAAGGAAGCCACATTGTGTTGGTAAGAAAGCGGCTGTAGCCTAGCTGCCAAGTCGGGATCGATCACATTACAGATTCTCTGTTGGATTTGGTCGAGGACATCTATGCATGACTGGATGGTAGATTTGTATATGTGCAGGATTGTTTTGGATGGGAAAAACTTCCTGGCCCTACACAGAGAACCGACTTTCTTAGCAGTGGATTTAGCTATGGATTCTATATAGTTATTCCACTTGAGGTCTGATGTGAGAGTTAATCCAAGAAGGTGCAGTGTTTTACTTTCAGGGAGAGAAGCCTAATCCATATTAATGGGCGGGAGGAACAATTGTCTGAAATAAATCTTCTATGTACACATTTTTTCAGGACTTTGGCGATCATGGACTTCCACATCTTCCTATTGCTTGTCACTCTTCATACTTTTTCTAATGTTATCCCACTCAATTGCCTCTCTTCATCTTGTGAGCATCAGGTTCTCCAAGCTCTCCTTCCTCATTACATGTCCCAAAGACTTCAGCATCCTTCTGTAGGATCCCATTTTGGTTGCTTCACTTCTTTCCCTCATCTTTGATGAGATTGTACGGCATATATATATATATTAGCAATTTTGGATATTTTATCATCATATGCTTCAAATATAACAGTTAACAAATTGCTTAGCATTCATTAGAACGTCAAAATCATACAAAATGGAATTTTTTTATATGTTGTAATGTCATAGTCGGGATGTGCGTTGTGGTGCAGTGGATATCGGCTCAGAACGAGAAATCAGGAAGCTGAATTCGAATTCCAGTTAAATTCATTGCATTCACTTACGCGCAAATACCCTTGGGAAAGGTATTACTCCATCTCTTCCTTCCAATTATGGGTTAAATAACAGGACAGATTGGGTTCTATAGCCTTGGCCAGCAACCAGTCTACCGTAAAAAGCAATGGCAACCTACTGCGGGATAATCTTCTGCCCAGTCAGTCATGCCTCTTTAGAGACATGATCGCCCAAGTGTGTTTCACGCATGGCACTTAACTGACTGAATGTCATGGTCATGCAAGTGTTAAAGTATGAAAAAAACTGTTCTTTTTACAAAATTCATAGCTGATTCTATTACTTCTGTTTTGGATAATTTTCACATTCTAATGAATGCTAGCAATTTGTCAACCGTTATATTTGAAGCAGAAAAAATGTACAGTAATTTTTAGCAACACAGTTTTGTGGTTATTTTTTCTCACCATAACTCACACCCTTGAAGATGATCTTGGAAAGAGGTTGAAAGTACTTGGGTACCTTAAGAAATGAATGATAATAACATCTGCTAACATTACAGCTCATTTCTGACATCTTTCAATTGTAATACGTGAAAGATTATTCATGAGTATGAATGGGTTTCATTAAAAATAATCAGACATATATATATATATATATATATATATATATAACATATACATACATATATGTATATGTTATATATATGTATGTATGTATATGTTACATATATGTATAACATACACACATATCATGCATAACATACACACATATCATGCATCTACGCATTGTTTATTCAGTTATGAACTGGAACAATCTCAGCTGCTGGCATATGTTTACATGGTATATAACACACTAAAGTCTGTCTTCCTCTACCGAGCGCCCATAGCTCAGTGGTAGATGCTAATTTGGTTAGATTTCAATCCTGGCTAGAAGCAATTGGATGTCTAACCATAATGATGACCTGAAAAAAATAGCATTTACTACCTGATGAAACATTGTCCTTTCAATGTCAAAACAAAATGTACACTTTGTAGTAGACTGTAATTTGTACATGGTCTAAACTATAATTTATGATAAATATTCATTGCTCTATTTCTATATGGAGCACTGTTTTAAATTAATGTTTTGGATGTTGTTAATATTCTCTTTGTTCCTTATTCACTTGGATATATATTTTTTTTTTATAAGCGTTTCACTCCGAGCAAGGCATTTCACTGCCCTCTACTGCACAGGGGGCTACATAGAGTGGAGGAAGGATGATTGAATATAGGAAATGTCAGAGGGTGGGTGATAGGCGGGTAAGGATACCGAGAATGAGGGTTGGGTAGATGAGAGTGTTCTGAGAATAATTGGAAGTTAGTGTGATAGGAGGTGTCTATTGACCCTACATTTAAACACCTGGAGATTGTAGTTGTTGGGAAAGCAGACATGTGGAAGGGAATTCCACAGGCGGGAAGCACGAGAAAAGAAGCTGTTGGAGTAGAAATTACAGTTACATCTTATCTGTTTAACAGTAAAAGGGTGGGACCTACTTGCTAACCTAGTATCTCATGCAAATTCATGCGTAGGCGGCACCAGTGATCTAAGTTCATCGGAGCAGAAGCCATGAAAGTACTTGTAGAAGAAGCACAGGGAAGCCACATCACGCCGGTGAGAGAGTGGTTGCAGCCGGTCTGCCCAGTCAGTATCAACCACGTTACAGATTCTCCTTTGTATTTTGTCAAGAAGCCCAAGAAGAGTAGCAGAGGCACCCAATCAGATATGGCAGCAGTATTCAATACATGGGCAGATGGTAGATTTGTATATGTGCAGGATAGATTCAGGCAGGAAAAACTTCTGGGCCCTGCACAGAGAGCCGACTTTCATAGTGGCAGATTTGGCAATGGATTCAATATAGTCATTCCATTTGAGGTCTGCCGAAAGTGTAAGGCCAAGGAGGCGTAGTGTTTTACTCTCTGGGAGGCAATCCTGCTCCATGCTAATGGGAGGCAGATGTGATTGTCTATGGTGGCTAGTTGATAACAGCTTCGTTTTAGAAGCATTGAAATTTACTAGCCATTTCCTACCTCAGGCCACTACGGATGGAGGTCCTTTTCAAGCTTGGCAGCGAAGTTCGCTTTGTCGCCCACACCGGATTTTTGATTGAGGTGAGAGTAGATTGTGGTGTCATCGGCATACATGCCTACTTGGGATCTAATGGCATCGGGGAGATCATTAATGTACAGCAGAAAGAGCGTGGTACCTAGGCTAGAACCTTGAGGGACGCCTGTGTTCGTATGGTAGTTTTAGGAGGCATGCCCATTTAATACTACCTTCAATGTGCGGTTAGAGAGGAATGACTGGATGAGGTCAAACAGATGTCCAGTTATGCCGTAGCTCCGAAGTTTGCATAACAGACTAGTGTGCCAGACCCTGTCGAACGCTTTGGAGATATCCAAGGCAACGGTTCGGGCTTCGCCATTCTTTTCAAGAGCCCAGTATATGTACTCGGTAATGGTCATTAGTATATCAGCAGTAGACCTGGTGAAGCGAAACCCGTACTGTTTGTCAGAGAGAAGCCTGTGGGCCGTGAGATGCTGAATCACCTTGGCGTTGATAATGGCTTCAAAAACTTTGCCGAAGATCGGAAGGAGACTAATAGGAGGTAATTGGCGAGGTCTGAGGGTTCGCCAGAATTCTTAAATATAGGAACTACACAGGGATATGTGTACATGTACACATTAATATAACACACTATATATATATATATATATATATATATACAGTACTGTGCAAAAGTCTTAAGACAAGAACTATTTTATCTTTTATTAGGCATATTGACAGAAAATAAACAATTTAATTAAAGTAATTTTATTTGATTTACTCAACAAATGCTTAAACAAGAAAAAAATACTTGTTACAAAATAAATTTAATATTTAGTATAATAGCCTTTTGCTTTGATCACAGCCTTCATTCTGTCAGGCATTGACATCACAAGCTTCTTCAATGTATCTAATGATATCTCCTGCCAAGCAGCTTGTATTTGTTCCCAAAGTGTGTCCTGCGAAGTAACATGAAATTTATCAATTTTCTTTATCCAAAATATCCCATAGATGTTCAATAGGATTGAGATCAGGGTTTTGTGGGGGCCAATTCAAATTCCGAAGCCTTCCTTCTTCCTTTTTTGTTAAATAATTCTTACAAAAGTTTGGCTTTTCACCCTGTATTTGAATTTCAGTGAGTTTTTAGGAAAATCACCCCTGTACTAATACTTTTGCACAGTACTGTTATATATATATATATATATATATATATATATATATAAAACATGAAAAAAAGCTTATAAAATTTTGTATTTGTGGATTTGGATTTTTAAAAGATTCTTAGAAATCGATCATTATCGTACATAATACTAATAGTTCATCATCAATATATTGATTGATTGTTCAAGTAAAATATATCGAAAGAAACTAGTTTCCAGAAATTTTCAGACAAGTTAAAACTCCTCTAGGTGGTTACCCTATTTGTGATCCAGATTTTTGTCTATAAAAATTATTGTCAGAAATGAAACATTTTCTGACACCACTCTAGCATAAATGTTTCCTGTTTTTACAATCCAGGGCAATTTGCTTAAATTTAGTATGAATGTGTGCTTTGTTTTTCAGCCAAGTTTTACCATTTTATATATTCATTTATCAGGATAAATTGTAATTTATAATTGTATTAAATATTTTAAGAGATGCAAGCATTTGTTAACTGGTGTGTTACTTAATCGAGATTTGATATGTAAACAAAGCATTATTTATTTTAGGCTTCTTTCTTTTTTTGAATCTGTCCACCCCAGGTAATGCAACTTTCTTTTTTTGAATCTGTCCACCCCAGGTAATGCAATAAAGTGACTAAGATGTAAGAAAAACATTATTAATAAATAAGAACAAAAACTAAGATGACAGTAAATATCAATTAACTGGAAAGCAAAAAGTCAGTTTCCCAATCGAGTGAAGAAACTGTTAGCATAGGACTTATAATAATTATGTTTTCTTCTCATATTAAGGAGAGAGAACAACAAAAGAAGAGGAATCAAGAAGACAGTTAATAATGATTGACATTGGATTTAAATTTTGGAAGATCAAATTTGACTGGAAAGCAAGAAGCCAGAATTGTGAGGAAAGAAACTTTTAGCCTAGAGCTTATACTTATATCTAGCCATTTGAACTCTAAAATGATGAGCCCTTGCTTCCAATTTAGTCAGTCAGTTAAGTGCCATATGTGATACATGCTTGGGTGATCATGTCTCGAAAGAGACATGACTGACTGGGCAGAAGATTATCCCACAGTAGGTTGCCATTGCTTTCTGCGGTAGACTGGCTGCCGACCAAGGCTATAGAACCCAATCTATCCTGCTATTTAACCTGTAACTGGAAGGAAGAGACGGATTAATACCTTTCCCAAGGGTATTTGTGCGTAAGTGAATACAATGGATTCAACTGGAATCCGAACTCGGCTCACCGGTTTCTCGTTCCGAGTCGATATCCACTGTACCACAACGCACAACTGCACTTATTTTCATGAGGTCTAGGTACCAGAAAGGAAAGTTATATATATTTTTTGCAATACAAAGCCAAAAAAAAAGACAAGTATTGAAAGCTGCTCAATGTGTATTTAAATTTAGCTAGCCATAATCAAAATTCTCAAATTTCCAGCCTATACATTTAATTGGTTTAGTTTTCTACTATAAGCAAGTATTTTTATTACTCAAAAGCTGACACAATTAAAACGTGTGTATGTATATATATATATATATATATATATATACTGTAGTCATCCGCAGACAGATCTGTTTCACTGTATTACAGCTCATCAGTACGGCTTAGACTCCGGTCTCTTCCTAACCCAGGACTGAAACCCGACCGAATTGGCATCAGCCAGCAATTCTACCCCTAGGCCATGAGCGTCCAGTAGAAGAAGGCAGGCTTTTTAGCATGTATAAACACGCCTGATAGCTTTGTGTATTTAGACAGCAAATTTTCTTTTACACATGTCAGATTAAATAAATTGCAAACATTGCGTCTGTTTATTTATAAAATCTGTTCACACTCACAGATAATCTTTCTCGCATTATAATTAAAAGATGTCAGAAATGAGCTGTAACATTGACAGATGTTATCATTGATTTCTCAAGGTACCCAAGTACTTTCAATCTCTTTCCGAGATCATCTTCAAAGTGTGTCATCATTACAGCTCATTTCTGACATGTTTCAATTATGATACGCGAAAGATTATCCGTGAGTATGAACGGATTTTATTATAAATAAGCATACACAATGTTTGCAATTTATTTAATCTGACATATATATATATATATATATATATATATATATACACACACACACACACACACACACTGTGTGATGGGTAAATTGTCACTATTTTAGATTTTTAATTTTATGCATTTTAGGATGTGCGTTGTGGTGCAGTCGATATTGTCTCGGAACAACAAATCAGAAAGCCAAGTTCAAATTCCAGTTGAATTCATTGCATTCACTTACATGCAAATACCCTTGGGAAAGGTATTAATCTGTCTCTTCCCTCCAGTTATGGGTTAAATAACAGGACAGATTAGTTTCTATAGCCTTGGCTGGCGACCAGTTTACCACAGAAAGCAATGGCAACCTATTGTGGGATAATCTTCTACCCAATCAGTAATGTCTTTTTTGAGACATGATTGCCCAAATCATGTATCACGTATGGCACTTAACTGACTGACTGAATTTTGTGTGTGCATTTTTTTTTTTATTTTGTCAACTGCATGCTATAATTGGGTCAGTTTGGCACTGTGAGAAAAAAGCACCATGACACCAGAAATTTTATAGAAAATAACGTCCAATATGTTAAAATATGTAACAAAGAAAATGTGCCTGAGCAGGCATCTGCGATATGGATTGGATAATCAGCCAAGCAGATGTGTAAGCTTGGAAATGGGCAGCCATTATATGTGTATGCGTGGGTTTTCTTTAAACATACGTGCTATTCTCGTAATTAAACTTCGTATGCACATTAATCTATGAGATGGTTTACTAAAATATTAACTTCGACAAAAGTATGTCTTTGTGTTTTATGTACATGTGTGTAATCAATGAGATATTTAGCATTTCTCTTTGTGTAAACACATCATTTTTATCTTATCAGTTCTATATGAATAAGATTGAATTTGTTCTGTTCTTTCTGATAATCATAGAAAGAAAAGATGTTTGAAAAATTACAATTCCCAAAAAGACAAGAATCTGCATGACATGAAATAAGAGTATTATTTTCATTTTGTACATTGGATTTTTTTGTTCATTTGTCTTTCTGTTCAATTATTTTTTGTTGAAATTTCTCTTTCCCTCCTCATTATCATCAATGATATTTGAACGAGAAAGACACTGTTTTTATACTTGCTGTCATTAAAATGCTTTCTGGCTTTCGTAAGCTGAAATTACGACCTGCAATACGTATTCAGGACACACATGTTAGTGAGTGTGTCCTGAATAATTGAAACAACTAGAAATTATCCTGAATCTTCCTGTCTTTTAATTCTTTCTTGTCACTCTCCTTCACCCTGATCTATTATAATATAATTATGTAAAGTTGACAATAATATTTTCTGAAAAAGTTTTTTTTTTGTTACGATACATGAAAGGAATTGTGGCTGACAATTCGCAAAATATTATTGTCCTCGAGAATTCAAACTACTCAACTCCTTATACGTTTTTCGCTTATTATCACAAACAATGGCAACCTACTGCGGGATAATCTGCCCAGTCATCATGTTTCTTTCGAGACATGATCGCTCAAAGCGTGTATCATGTATAGCACTTAACTGACTGACTGAATATAATAGTTGGAAACATAATAAAAACTTCTGGGTATAAAGTGGGGGATCGATTTTCTATTATTATGAAATTATAAACTGATCCCCCACTAATTATACTTAATATAATAATGTAATATAATCTATCTCTTTTCCCTCCAGCTATGAGTTAAATGGCAGCACAGACTGGGTTCTATAGCCTTGGATGGCATCCAGTCTACCATGTGAAAACAATGGCAACCTACTGTGGAATAATTTTCTGCCCAGTCAGTCTTGTCTCAAAAGAGATATGATCGCCCAAAGCGTGTATCACGTGTGGCACTTAACTGACTGATGCTGACTCTTACTTGGATTGAACTCACCATCCTTGGCTAACAAATTTCTGAAGATATTAAACTTCTACTCCTCAGCTTAATAGATGCGTTCCAAGCATTAGCAGTAACTTGTCTTCCTTCCTGCCAAAGTGGATTTGACTTTTACTCATTATTTAAGTTTATTGGAATTTCTCCTTAGGGTGAAATATTCTATCATTTGGTGAAGTTATGTCACTCAGTTTGTTGATCAAGATCTTCGTTGTTTTATGTTTTTTTATATTCTTCAACAAATTTTTTTTTTTTTTTTTTTTTTTTAATCATCTCACCCCAAGCAAGGCATTCCACTGCCACTATTGCGCATGGGGCTACATAGGGGAAGGTAAAGAGAAGGAGTGGTTAGACATAGGGAATGTCAGGAGGAAGGTGACAGATGAGTAAGGATACCGAGGATGAGGGTCGGGCAGATGGGAAGAGTGTTTGATAGAATGGGAGCAGGTTAGTGTGTTAGGAGGTGTCTATTGACCTTACATTTAAACTCCTGGAGATTGTAGCCGTCGGGGAAGCAATCGTTTGGAAGAGAATTCCACAGTCGGGAAGTGCGAGGAAAGAAACTGTTGGAGTAGAAGTTACAGCTGCATTTTATCGGTTTCACTGTAAAAGGGTGGGATCTAGTTGCTAATCTAGTATCTCGTGCAAATTCGTATTTAGGGGGCACCAGTGATCTAAGTTCATCGGAGCAGAAGCCGTGAAAGTATTTATAGAAGAGACACAGGAAAGCCACGTCTCGCCGGTGGGAGAGAGACCGCAGGCGGTCTGCCAAGTCGGTATCTATCACATTACAGACCCTCCTCTGAACCTTATCGAGAAGCCTGAGGAGAACAGCAGGGGCACCCGACCAGATATGGCAGCAGTATTCAATGCACGGGCGGATGGTAGATTTGTAAATGTGCAGGATAGATTTAGACGGAAAAAACTACACAGAGAACCGACTTTCATAGCAGCGGATTTAGCAATGGATTCGATATAGTCATTCCATTTGAGGTCCGCTGATAGTGTGAGACCAAGGAGGCGTAGTGTTTTACTCTCTGGGAGGCAAGCCTGGTCCATGCTAATGGGAGGTAGGTGAGATTGTCGATGATGGTTAATTGACAGTAGCTTCGTTTTAGAAGCATTAAAATTTACTAGCCATTTCTTACCCCCTGCATCGTCTTGCATGAAGCTTCTTGAAGAACAATTATCCGCCTATTATATTGCTAACTCTTAATTATGTTGACTTTTCTGGTCCTACAAAGATACACACATTTATATTTAGACTGTTGTCCTCATAATATTTCAGTCATTGTGTCTTCCGACCTTTCTCTCGTGTGTGTCAATCTGGATAACCTACAGGGAATTCTGAATTGAACTCTTTATTTAATCTACCATTATTTACACTACTTATATTCTTTGCTGTTGATATCACGTTTTGGCCATTGTGCACTGCAGCCTTCCTCAGTTGCATATCGATCTGCATAATGCATCATCAAAAATTGTTGATAAAATATGTATATTTCCCCTGGGGGATTGAATTATCATGAAGTGGAAATATTATATTGGAGCCATTACTAGCTCAGCTGCTAAAAATGTTGGTACACTGTGTAGGGCAAAAAAATGTTCTCTCTTGAATCTGTCTTACATGCCTATAAGTTTACCATTTGTCCATGCTTAGAATTTGTTAGAATGTGGTCAGGTGTTCCTTCTGTGTATGTAGAGATTCATACAAAAAAGAATCTGCAATGTTATTGGTCTTGACCTGGCATTTAGTTTTGAGTCATTTCACCCCAAGCAAGGCAGTACCACCACTGGTGTGCAGGGGGCTTCATAAGAGAGTTGAAGTATTAAGCAGGAGGAGAGTGGAGACAAAGATGGGCAAGAAAAGGATGTGAACACTGTTGCGAGGGTAGAGAAAAGGGAAAAGAACAAGATACAATGGGTGATGGGGAAAGGGCTGGAGTGCATAAGAGATGGAAATTGACATTGCATTTAAATTCTTGAAGGTTATAGCCGTCAGAAAAGCAAGTATATGGAAGGGAGTTCCACAGGCGGGAAGCGAGAGAAAAGAAGCTGCTGGAATAGAATTGTCACCTGCATTTACAGTTAGATCAACCGAAGGTGTGGGACCTTGATGCCAGTCTGGTTGTACGAGTAAATTCTTGTGGAGGAGGCACCAGTGACCTAAGTTCTTCGGAGCAGAAGCCATGAAAATATTTTTAGAATAGACAGAGGGATGCCATAACCCGCTGATGAGAAAGTGGCTGGAGTTGAGCTGCCAGGTTGGGACTAATTACATTACAGATTCTTCTTTGGGGACTGTTGATAACACTGAGACGAACAGCAGGGGTGCCTGACCAGGTAGCTTCTCTGTGCTTTTTCTATAAATACTTTCATGGTAATTGTTCTGATGAACTTTCTTTTATCGTACTTTGACACTATGAATTTAAGTGCAGTAGTAGATTGGCAAATACGTCTCATCATTTTACACTTGAAATGGCTAGATGTAACTATAAGTCCTGTACTAAAAGTTTATTTTCTCACACATGGGATTTTCTTCTTATCTTTGGTAGAATGGTCTCATCTTTTGAAATGCCCAAATGATTCTATGATGTCAAAGATAATAGTTTCTTTTCTTGTAGAACTGTTTTCCAGCTTTTTGATTTTTAGTCACGTTTGATCTTGCTCCTTCTAACCATCCTGCATCTTAGTAGCCTTATTCCCTTACCACAGAAATCCTCATGCATCTTAGTAGCCTTATTCCTTTACCACAGAAATCCTCCTGCATCTTAGTAGCCTTATTCCCTTACCACAGAAATCCTCATTAATAAGAGGGAAAAAATCAGTTTGAACAACAAATAAATCCGACTGTTTTTATTGAATCATCAGAGACATTATTGATGCGAGTATTTTTGCCCATCAGCTGTGATATGATAATTATAAGTTGATATCTAATTTGTCTATAGCCAGAAATAGTTATTTAGTTAAAGAAATAATTAAGCTTGTATAAGATAATGCCTCACGGAACACCTTCTCTTGGCTTAAATGAATGAAAAACTTTTTAAAAATCAGACTAAATAAATTAAGTCAAATAGTTAGGATACTTTGTCTGTGTTTTTACTTATCTTAACATTTAACTGCTTTTACTGACCCTGGGTATGATGATAAACTACGTCTAGCAGCAAGATTACTGACCAGGAGAGTGGAGGTTTTGAAGAGTGTGGAACCACCTTTTAATTGCTGTTGTTCCCAGGTTAACTCTCATCTGGATTGGAAACATCTGTCACGATCTCAGCTTTTGGCAAATCGCAAACACACAAAACAAAAGCAGAACACAATGAAAGTATAAGAATACATTAAAATATAAGAGGGCATTAAATAACCCACAGAGGTGTTGATATGCCACTAAATAAAATCAACCAACCTTACCAATCAAAATATTTAGATTTCGGCATTAAATAACCCATAGTGATTGATATGCTGCTAAACAAAATTTACCAATCATAATATTTATATTTTGTAGTATTAAAATAATTTTCTCATATATATATATATATATATATATATATATATATGTTAAAATCAAATATGGATCAGAATTCAAGATTTTATCTCTCTCTGGACATTGCTATCCTATTTTATAAGACAAAAGCTTGTACTGGTATTTTTTTTATATAGAAAGTGGTAATTTCTTTGTATTTTTGTTGGACATTAACAATATATATATATATATATATATATATATACACACTACCAACCATAATTATTAGGCAACCCCAGTGTTTTAAAAAAAATGATGTATTTCATACTATTTTTTAGTATTTATTGCCAAGTGAAAAATTGTAAATGAAAATAGAATGGGTCTTTTGTTAATATTGCACAATAAAATGTGCATCAAATGAATTTATAAATATTTAATAATTACTTATATTGCAGTTTTATATAAAGAAAGAAAATTTAGGGTGATTTGGACGAGTTCATCCTTGCCTTGTAAAATTTTACAAATTAATAATAACGAAAGAACCATTCTATTTTCATTTAGAATTATCCACTTGGTAATAAATACTAAAAATAGTATGAAATACATCATTTCTTTTTAAAAACTGGGGTGGCCTAATAATTATAGCCGATAGTGTACCTATACACACACACACATGCAAATAGTAAAAATAAACAAAGGCTATATCTTAAAATAAGATTAAAAATATATAATGAACTTGATATTTTATAATAGTATTATTGATACAATAATAATTATCTGGTGGATATAATATTATATCCCTCTGACGATTGTTATTGCATGAAACTGACCCATGGATTTTCATATATATATATATATATATATATATATATATATATATCTAAACTTATTTATAAATGGAACTATGTCTGTGTGTGTGTGTCCGTTACCTATAGACCCCTGAAACGGCTGAACCGATTTTCTTGAAAATTTACACAGTTGTACTATAAGCGTCTGCGAGTGTTCTTAGCTAGGTTTTGTGTCGAGGTACCCCCGATAAATATCAAAAATTGGGTTATAGAAGGAGTGGTCCAATTTTAATCAAATTTGATACACTCATAGACAAAGACATAAGAAACCATATTCAGAAGTTTCAAGGTTGCAGTTCTTAGAATAGTTCAGAAAATCGATAATATATACATATATAAGGCAAGATGTTTGTGTGTGTGTCTGTATGTCCTTTATACAAATCCACAATTTTTATCCGATTCTCACCAAACTTCACACAAATATTCTTTAGGCTGAGTCTGAGCTTCAGGACTATGGATTAGTTTTAAAGCTTTCATTACATTCAAGCAATGCCGGGCTATACTGCTAGTATATAGATAGATAGATATATGAATGAAAATCCAAGACCCAATTTTAAGCAATAACAAACATCAGTGGTTATATGTTGTTAATTTTGAACTAAAAACCATAAAATTTATAACTTATCTCAATAAACGACCCAACACTAGGAACCTTTATCTTCTAAATTTATGATAGTCAATGCCTGGAAATATATAAAAATAGCGGTGATAAAAAAACTTCCGAAACGGAGCACACCATAATTTCTCTTCTCAAAGAGTATTTTTGAGTGAACTGAAATACATAAAACAAACATTAGTCAATATTTTTCCCACCTACATCATTGAAAAACAAATAAAATTATTCTTACAAAAAATTCCACCCAATAAAACATCAACCTATTTTACTGCAACCAGATGCACAATAATGTTGAATTTGCATCTTGTCTGTCCTTTGAACTAAAACCCACATCGCCTGCCGTCACTCTCTCACCAGCCTGACGTGGCTTCCCTGTGCCTCTTCTATGAATACTTTCACAACTTCTGCTCCGATGAACTTAGATCACTGGTGCTCCCTAGATACGAATTTGCACGAGATACTAGATTGGCAACTAGGTCCCACCCTTTTACAGTGAAACTGATAAAATGTAATTGCAATTTCTACTCCAACAGCTTTTCTCGCACTTCCTGCCTGTGGAACTCCCTTCCATACACTTGCTTCCCCGACAGCTACAATTTCTAGGTGTTTAAATGTAAGGTCAATAGACACCTCCTAACACACTAACTGGCATCCATTCTGTCAAACACTCTTCCCTTCTACCCAACCCTCATCCTCGGTATCCTTACCCGTCTATCAACCTCTTTCTGACATTTCCTATATCTAACCACTCTTTCTTATCACTTTCCCCTATGTAACCCACTGCGCAATAGTGGCAGTGGAATGCCTTGCTTGGGGTGAAACAAAAAAAAAAAAAGAGATTGCTGCCCAAATACACAATATATATTTTTATTTGTGGCATTTTACTAAATCTGTTATGAAGTGGATTAAATCTGACATATTTTTAATTTATTTATTTAAATGGGTATTCATATTTGAGATTTGCTGTTTTTTTTCTTTCTTATAAATATACTGTTTAATAATATCTACAGGCCTAAATAATTGTAAAATCTTGTTAGATAATGTGAATCCTCATTTTCCAAACAAGATTTTTGATTATTCTGCCAGTGTATTTAAATAAATTCTAAAGAAAAAAGCAGAACATCTACTCAAATATGTGTATCCATTAATAAAATAATGTTTAAACCAATCAATTAAAAATATGTTGGATTTAATGTTTTCAAAAGTACTATTCTAGCTTTGTCTGATTGAGAGGGCCTACATGGTTAAGCAGTCTAAGACATGTCAGGTCTAATGGCAATTTTCCCTTGGGGGCACAGGTTCAAATCCTGCCGGGGGTAACATATTTTCCTAACAAGTATTCTTGATTATTCAGGCCAGAAGATATAAATAAATACCTTGTTTAATAATGAAAAAACTGGGCATATCTATTAAAAATAATGTTAAAACAAATAAATTAAAATTATACATATATATATATTGTTAAATATAACAGACAATGAATGTCTATTATGTTTAATCATGAGCTGTTCTAACCATTTTATTTTGACTTTAATTTCAGGTAAAAATAAAAACATAAATTGTCCAACATTTAGTTTTGAGTCATTTCACCCCAAGCAAGGCAGTACTACCACTGGTGTGCAAGGGGCTTCATAAGAGAGTTGAAGTATTAAGCAGGAGGAGAGTGGAGACAAAGATGAACCAGAAAGGGCAAGAAAAGGATGTGAACACTGTTGCGAGGGTAGAGAAAAGGGAAAAGAACAAGATACAATGGGTGATGGGGAAAGGGCTGGAGTGCATAAGAGATGGAAATTGACATTGCATTTAAATTCTTGAAGGTTATTTGAACATTTTTTTATTATGCTGGTTCTAAGCATTTGGCTCACATAAGCTATCTTCAGAGAGGTAATCAAAACTTTAGAACCAGCATAATAAAAATATCAAGATGTTGGACAATTTTTGTCTTTACTTTCACCTGAAATTAAAGCCAAAATAGGATATCTCCATATAAGGATTCGCAGTGACAGTGGCTGAGATCTTTTGTTCATTTTCAAAAAGATGAAGTCCAATGATCCCATGTAATGAAACAGCACATCATACTGTCACCTAGCTAGCGTGTAAAGGGTGCTTATGAACTTCATAAGGATTTGTGTCTGCCCAGTAACGGTAGTCCTGTTTATTCACATAACCTGTGAGATGAAAATAGGCCTCATCTGACACCTAAAACTTGCTTAAAAATTCATCTTGATCCATTGTTACTGAAATGGCAGAGTGTTTACTTTGTGAAGCCAGTTGCTCATGTCTACCAATACACACTTCAAAATTCCCATTTTTTTTGGTCACCCTATATATAAACACACATATGTCTGAGCATGGCTTTTGAAACCCTATAACAAAACCAGAAGCCATATAATATATAACTTGCCAGAGAAGCCACTGTCTAAATATCTAAACTTATTTATAAATAGAACTTTGTCTGTGTATCTGTTACCTATAGACTCCGAAACGGCTAAACTGATTTTCTTGAAAATTTACACAGTTGTACTATAAGCGTCTGTGAGTGTTCTTAGCTAGAATTAGCTTGTGTCGAGGTACCCCCGATAAATATCGAAAATCAATAAAATCGGGTTATAGAAGGAGTGGTCCGATTTTAATCAAATTTGATACACTCATAGACAAAGACATAAGAAACAATATTCAAAAGTTTCAAGGTTGCAGTTCTTACAATAGTGCAGAAAATCCATAATATATATATATATATATAAAAGGCAAGATGTTTGTGTGTGTGTGTCTGTTTATCTGCCTGTATGTCTGTATTTTTTTTTCAGCCCTTTTATTTTAGTTTTTGCTTCAGGTTTGACACTAAGTAGGTATAATGGTAGTTCTTGGTCTCAGCCATGATACCATTTATTCAGCGGACTTATTTAGCCTTCAAAGTTCAGTTTACGATGAAAAAAACTTATTTGATATCGATACCAGGAAATCAAAATTTGACTTACATCCATTCATTTTTTTTAATTCTACGGTTTCGCTTTAAATGGAAACAACTATTGCTTTTTAGTCTTTTGTGCCAACATCCAAAGAGTCTGAGCTCCAGGACTATGGATTAGTTTTAAAGCTTTCATTACACCCGAGCAACGCCAGGCTATACTGCTAGTTCCATCATAAGGCAAGGTTAGGGGTACAAAATTTCTTTAGATATTTTTCTTTTAGGAAATTGCATTTATTCACCAGCTTATCCAAGCTCATACCTGTATGGATACTGACCATGCGCACTGTTGCTTAATTTTGGTGATTGGATGCTATGGTCATGTCCCGAAAGGCAGGTGCTTTAAATTTTCTGATGTCGCTTTGAGTGAAAGCTGATTTAAATAATTTCTATTTTTGAAATCCTTCCATCTCTTGTCTATCTTCTACTTGCTATGTCCCTTCAAAACGTAGACGATCATGGCCCTCCACATCTTCCTATCCGTTGTTCTATACATCTTTTGTCCTCATCTTTATGACGTCCAAGCCATTGTACACTCTGGCCTTGATCAAGGGCTAAGAATTTTTGAACCAATAATCTTTATTTTAATCACTGAAGAAGGCCAGTGCATACAACAGCTGAAATGTAAACATTGCTATAAGGATGAGAACAGCAGTCCAAAAAGTGTAAGTAATATAAATACTATCTCATCTCAGCCTTTCTCTTGTTACTCCTCCCAAACCCTGCTCTGACTTTTATTGGCTCAAGACCATCAAGTATGACATGCGTTGCTTTCCTTGTCTCTCTTTCCCTCTATCTAACCTGTGAGTATCAGATTCTCCAAAGCCTCCTTCCTCATTACATGTCCCAGAAACTTCAGCTGTCTTTCCCTGGTGTTATCTGTCAACCATCACAGGCAATCTCTTCTACCACCCATAAGTATGAACCAAGCAAGTCTCTCTGAAAGCAATACACTGTGCCTCCTCGACCTTACCCTATCTTCCGACCTCAAGCAAAATCATTACATTGAATCAATAGCTAAATCCACTGCTAGGTAGGTTGAGTCACAGTGTCGGGCTAGGAAGTTTTTTCCACCTGAATCCATCTTGCACATATACAAATCAGCCATCCGTAGAATACTGCTGTCATATATGGTCAGGCACCCCCTCCCTGCTGTTCTTGGATCACTGGTGCCCCTCCACAAGAATTTAGTCGGGCAACCAGGTCCCACACTTTTACAGTTAAATCAACCAAATGCAGCAGAAAATTCTACTCCAGCAGCTATTTTTCTTGCACTTCCCGCCTGTGGAACTCCCTTCTCTATTCTGGCTTTCCTGATGGCTACAACCTCCAGAAATTTAAATGCAATGTCAATTCCCATCTCTTACCCACTTGACTCCAGTCCTTTTTACATCACCCCGTGTATCTTGTTCTTTTCCCTTCTCTCTACCTTCGCAACTGTCTTCACATCCTTCCTGACTAAACATTTAACTCTCTTATGTAGCCCCCTGCACATCAGTTACGGTACTGCCTTGCTTGTGGGGAAATAATAAAAAAAAATTTTTCTTTTTGTTTCCATTTTATCAAAACCCAACCTCGTCGTTGCTGACAGGTTCAGTCTCTTGTATCCTTGGCAGAACTCCATTTCCGTTGCCTCAAATTACCATTTCCTTCATTTTTTTTGGAATTGTCCTGCATTCACTGCCATCACACAACAATCCAGCACTCTCTTCTTCTTCTATGTGCCATGTCCCTTCAGGACGTGGGCGATCATGGCCCTCCACATCTCCCTATTTCTTGTAGCTCTTAACACCCTTTCTCTTCTTCGTCTTCTATGTGCCATGTCCGTTCTGTACGTAGGCGATCATGGACTTCCACATCTCCCTATCCCTTGTTGCTCTTAACACCCTTTCTCTTCTTCTATGTGCCATGTCACTTCAGGACGTGGGCGATCATGGCCCTCCACATCTCCCTATCCCTTGTAGCTCTTAAAACCCTTTCTCTTGTCTTTCTTCTTCTATGTGTCATGTCCCTTCAGGACATAGGCGATCATGGCCTTCTACATCTCCCTATGCCTTGTAGCTTTTAACACCCTTTCTTGTGTTGTTGTTCTTCTATGTGCCATGTCCTTTCAGGACATAGGGAGATGTGAAAAGACATGATCGCCTATCCCTGGAGGCTCTTAGCACACAACCCTCATTCTGTCATCCACTTCTTTCCCCTGACGTTTTTTCCCTCTATCTGGCCTGTTAGTATCAGGTTCGTAAAGCCCTCCATCCCCATTGCATGTCTCAGGAACTTTAGTTGTCTCTTCCTGATACTCAAAATAAATTTACTTTTCATTTCCATCCTTTCCAAAAAAATCATCATTGTTTACACGGTCGGTCCATGATATATTACTCTTCTCAAATTTGGTATACAGCCTTGGCCATGCCAATACACCGTCAGATCTCAATATCACACTTTCTGTATCTCTGATTTTGGATTCCTTTTTTTTACTGATGACCATTCATTCAGTTTTCTTGTAGTTTATATTTTGTCCTTTCTTTAGCTATCTTCTGTAGGAGGTCTTGTAGTTTCCTAAAGGGACCTCCAATCCGTAGTGACCTGGGGTAGGAAATGGTTGGTAAATTTCAATGCCTCCAAAACAAAGCTGTTATCAACTAATCACCATAGACAATCGCATCTACCTCCCATTAGCATGGGACAGGCTAGTCTCCCAGAGAGTAAAATACTACGCCTCCTTGGCCTTACACTCTTGGCGGACCTCAAATGGAATGACTATATTGAATCCATTGCCAAATCTGCTGCTATGAAAGTGGGCTCCCTGTGCAGGGCCCGGAAATTTTTCCCACCTGAATCTATTCTGCACATATACAAATCTACCATCCGCCCGTGTATTGAATATTGCTGCCATATCTGGTCGGGTGCCCCTGCTGCTCTCCTTGGGCTTCTTGACAAAATACAAAGGAGGATCTGTAACGTGGTTGATACTGACTTGGCAGACCGGCTGCAGCCGCTCTCACACTGGCGTGATGTGGCTTCCCTGTGCCTCTTCTACAAGTACTTTCATGGCTTCTGCTCCGATGAGCTTAGATCACTGGTGCCACCTAAGCACGAATTTACACGAGATACTAGATTAGCAACTAGGT
This sequence comes from Ascarosepion bandense, assembly GCA_037127315.1. NCBI lineage: Eukaryota > Metazoa > Mollusca > Cephalopoda > Sepiida > Sepiidae > Ascarosepion > Ascarosepion bandense. Next base: position 381,423 of record JBBBDQ010001575.1, read on the forward strand.
CCCACCCTTTTACAGTTAAACAAATAAGATGTAACCGTAAATTCTACTCCAACAGCTTCTTTTCTCGCGCTTCCCGCCTGTGGAACTCCCTTCCACAAGTCTGCTTTCCCGACAGTTACAATCTCCAGGTGTTTAAATGTAGGGTCAATAGACACCTCCTATCACACTAACTCCCAACTATTCTCACAACACTCTCATCTACCCAACCCTCATTCTCGGTATCCTTACCTGCCTATCACCCACCCTCTGTCATTTCCTATATTTAATCAGCCTTTCTCCATTCTACGTAGCCCCCTGCACAGTAGTGGCAGTGACATGCCTTGCTCGGGGTGAAACGCTTATAAAAAAAAAAAAAAAAAAAAATGTCTGCTATCACTTCAACAGATTTGACTGAACAAAGAGTTCCCTAACATTTCAATGCTCACTCTCTTTCAGTTCCTTGCATCTCTCCGTTCTTCCAGAAGGTCACATAATCATCTGTAGGGAAAACTCTCAAAGACTAATTAAAGATATTACTGATACATTTGGACAAAAGACTTGTATCCTATTTGAAAAATGTGTAATGATAGAGATTTTGAGTTGTTTTAGAGTGGGGTTTTGTCCTCTGATGGAAAAATGCTAAAACAAGAATTAAATGTTTAAGAATGTTGATGCTTCTTCTTGTTTCTTAATCTTTTTGGGTTCCAAGAATGTTTTTATGTAAGCAGTTCTAAGTGCCTGCAAAATCACTTATGCAATATATCTGACTTGTGTGCGACAAATGAAACTTTTAACTCAAGGTAATTATAAGCTATTATCTCTGTTGAGGAAAATTTGCAAACTACGCTACTTAGGCATCCATTTTATTCCACCTTCTAATTTAATTTCTTTTTTTTTTTAATTTTTATTTGTTTATTATATATTTTCCTTGACCTCTCTTCATGTATTTTAGCTGATTCTTGCTTTCAGAAATTTCTCTTCATCTTTAGATTTTTTTCTCTCTCTTTGCACTAATTATATCTTGTTCTTTTCCTGTACTTCTGTTTGAATTTTTCTGATTATAACCCTTCAATAAACTGTCTTTTCCATATCCCTCTATTTCCTCTTTAATTTTCTTCCTATATTTATTGGAGTAGATAGACTAAACTATCACCTGGTTCACCCCCCCCCCACATCTATTGCACAGGTGTAGAGGCTCATCCCTTGTTCCCTGTTCAGGATGTGGTTTCCAGCTTTCTCTTTTCCAATCTTTTCACTCCTATCCAGCCCCCTGCACATCAGTGGCGTTACCGCCTTGCTCGGGGTGATATGATTAAAAAAATAAATAAATAAATCACACTCATTTTGACTTTCTCTTACAACACTCTTTACCTCATTCTTTTTCATTCGATATAATTTTTTTTCTGCATTCTCTTATCTTCCTTTCTATATCACTATCTTTTCTCCTACCCCTTTTTACATATTAAACACTTTTTCTTTTTCCTCTATATCCCTATCTTTTCCTCTTTCTGCTTCTACCTTTACTTTTATATATCTCTCTTTTTCTTCCCTTATCACTTTTCTCTTTCTTTCTCTTTAATTTTGTACTCTTTTTCTCCTTTGCTCATTCTCATATACCCTTCACCTATTGACTTTCTTCATCCATTTTGATTTTACTATTTTTACTCATTTGTCGTACTTCCCTGCATTTATCTTATAATTCATCTCATTTTTATTTATATTTTTTTTTTAATCATATCACCCCAAGCAAGGCAGTAATGCCACTGATGTGCAGGGGGTTACATAAGAGTGAGAAGATTAGAAAAGAGAAAACCGGAAACTGCATACTAAACAGGAAACAAGGGATGAGCCTCTTCACCTGTTCAATAGACGTGGGTGCAATGTGAACCGGGCAATAGTTTAGTCTATCTACTCCAATTGAAAAAAAAACCAAAAACAAACGGAGAAGATTAGAAAATAGAAAACCAGAAACCGCATCCTAAACAGGAAACAAGGGATGAGTCTCTTCACCTGTTCAATAGATGTGGGTGGAGTGTGAACCGGGCGATAGTTTATCTACTCCAATTCATACTCGCAGTATAGCCCGGCATTGCTCGGGTGCAATGAAAGCTTTAAAACTCATTCATGGTCCTGGAGCTCAGACTTTTTGGACGTTGGCACAAAAGACTAAATAGCAATAGTTGCTTCCGATTAAAGCGAAACCATAGACTAAAAAAAAAAATGAATGGATGTAAGTCAAATTTTGATTTCCTGGTATCGATATCAAATAAGTTTTTTCGTTGTAAACTGAATTTTGAAGCCTAAATAAGTAATAATGAGTAAATGGTATTATGGCTGAGACTAAGAACTACAATTATACCTACTTAGAGCCAAACCCGAAGCAAAAACTAAAATAAAATGGCTGAAAAACTGATTTTGATCAGATCCGGTATCTTGCCTTTTATATATATATATATATATATATATATATATTATCAATTTTCTGCACTATTGTAAGAACTGCAACCTTGAAACTTCTGAATATCGTTTCTTATGTCTATGTCTATGAGTGTATCAAATTTGATTAAAATCGAACCACTTCTTCTATAACCGGATATTATCGATATTTATCGGGAGTCCCTTGAGACAAAACCAAGCTAAGAACACTCACAGACACTTATAGTACAACTGTGTAAATTTTCAAGGAAATCTGTTCAGCTGTTACGGAGTCTATTGGTAACAGATACACACACACACACACAAAGAATAAGTTCAGATTTAGATTTTCTCCTTTTAAATTGACATTATTCATTACTTTTCTCTTTTCTTCATTTTTCTGAACTGTCTTTCATTCAACATTCTTTTTCATTCCAACTGTCCTCCATATTATTTTTCTTATTCTCTTTCTGTTCTTATCTTTCGTCCTCCATGTTATTGCCATTTATTTCAATTAAGCTAAAATTGAAATCAAGAATTGAATATTATCTTTTTCTCAATTTACTACTCAGATACTTCCTTTCTTTTCTTCTTTCTTCATCTCTTCTAGATCCCTTACATTTTTAAAACGTATCTTCTTTTTTTATTTGCCACCCGCTCCTTTCTCTCTATCCTTCTATTTCTTCCTCTTACTATTCCCTCTTTTTAAAGCGAAGTCAGAATTAACTTTGAGTCAAATTCAATCAAGTGAATTACACGTCGTTTTTGACAAATATCTAATGTTTTACTGTCTTATTTAAATGTTTAGCATAATGTTTTCAAAAGCACAACAGGAATCTCTTAAAATGTCTGCACGAAACTGGAATCAATTTGGTACCTTGCAAGAATTCTAATTTTAATTTTCAACTCACTTGATTAGATTTCGTCCTTCTTTTATGATTTCAATTTTCTTTCCTTTTCTATAAGCGTTTTCTTCGTTTTCCTAAACTTACATTTTGATTTTCTTTCTGCTTTTGTTTCGTTTTATTCTTTATCAATATTATCACTCTTTTACTGTCAAAATCAGTTAAGTGCCATACGTGATACACACTTTGGGTGATCATGTCTTGAAAGAGACATGACTGACTGGGTAGAAGATTATCCTGCAATAGGTTGCCATAGAACCCAATCTGTCCTATTAATTAACCCATAACTGGAAAGAGAAGAAATGTATTACATTATTAATTAGTGAGGGATCAGTTTATTACTTCATAACAATATAAAACAGATCCCCCACTTTACGCCCAGTAGATGTTTTAATTATATTTCTAACTATCATATTCAGTCAGTCAGTTAAGTGCCATACATGATACACGCTTGGGCGATCATGTCTCAAATGATACATTACTGACTGGGTAGAAGATTATCCCGCAGTAGGTTGCCATTATTTTCTGCGATAGACTGGTTGCCTACCAAGGTTGTAGAAACCAATCTGCTCTATTATTTAACACATAACTGGAGAAAAGAGATGGATTAATACCTTACCCAAGGGTATTTGTGCATAAGTGAATGCAAGGAATTCAAACTCAGCGACACCGATTTTTTGTTCCGAGTCAATATCCATTGCACCACAACGCACATCACTTCTACTCTAACAGTTTCTTTTATTACACTGCCCCTTCCCTGATAGCTTCTTCTTCTATGTGCCCTGTCCCTTCAGGACGTAGGCGATCATGGCTTTCCACATCTCACTATCCCTGGTGGCTCTTAGCACACTTTCTCCTGTTACACCACCCAAACCCCGCTCTGCCATCAACTAACTCATGACCATAAATCTAGAATATAAATGTATAGAAACTAGCATGGCCACAAAATGAGGGATCAGTTTATAAATTGATTATAATTTCTTATAAACAGTTGGCATATACATTCTTCTTCTATGTGCCCTGTCCTTTCAGGACGTAGGCGATCATGGCTTTCCACATCTCCCTATCCCTGATGGCTCTTAGCTTGCTTTCTCCTGTTACACCACCCAAACCCCGCCCTGCCATTCACTAGCTCAAGCCCATAAATCTAAAATATAAATGTACAGAAAATAGCATGGCCACAAAATGAGGGATCAGTTTATATATTGATTATAATATAGAATTGATCCCCCATTTTATATCCACATTATAATTTCTTATAAACAGTTGTTATATACATTCTTCTTCTATGTGCCCTGTCCTTTCAAAGTGTAGGCAATCATGGCTTTCCTCCTTTTACAACACCCAAACCCCACTCTGTCATCCACCAGCTCAAGATCATAAATCTAAAATATAAATGTATAGAAACTACCATGGCCAAAAAATGAGGGATCAGTTTATATATTGATTATAATATAGAATTGATCCCCCATTTTATATCCACATTATAATTTCTTATAAACAGTTGGCATATACATTCTTCTTATATGTGCCCTGTCCTTTCAGGACGTAGGCGATCATGGCTTTCCACATCTCCCTATCTCTGGTGGCTCTTAGCACGCTTTCTCCTGCTACACCAACACAACCCACATTCTGTCATCCACCGCCTTCTTCTGTCTCTTTTTCCTTCTATCTGGCCTGTCAGTATCAGGTTCTCTAAGCCCTCCTTCCTCATTGCATGTCCCAGGAACTTCAGTTGTCTCTTCCTGATGCTCACTATTATTTTTCTTCTTGTTGACATTCTTTCTAAAACCTCATCATTGCTCGGTCCATGATATCCGCAGCATCCTTCTGTAGAAACACATTTCCGCTGCTTCAAGTTTTTTTCCTCATTTTCAATGATATTGTCCAGCATTCACTGCCATATTGAAGAACTGACATTACATAGCAATCCAGTACTCCCTTCTTTGTTTCTAGTGAAATTGTCCTGTTTCTTAATACTCTTCTCAGCTCCTGGAATGAATCCTTGTGCCTTTGGATCACAGGAATATAAATGTATAGAAACTGCTCTGACCACAAAGTGAGAAGTCAGTTTATATATTGATTGTAATATGGAACTGATCCCCCACTTTATGCCCAGTATGCTTCACATTTTTTTTCCTTCATCTTTGATGATATTGTCCAGCATTCACTGCCATATTGAAGAACTGACATCACATAGCAACTCTCTTTGTCTTCCTGATAGCTAGAATTTCCAAAAGTTTAGGTGTAATTACCATCTTCTTGATTCCCATCTTTCTTAAATATTCCTGGTTACTTGTTCCCTCATGTTTTTCTTTCTGTTTCTCTCACTGTAACCCCCTGTGCACCAGTGGTAGTACTATGTTGCTTGGAGTGAAACAATTGTAAAAGAAAAAAAATCACCCCCCTTCTCATTAATCCCTCTTCATTCATACTGTATATTTTTTCGTTCGTTTTATCATTTTCCACCGTAACTACTTTTTCTCAGTCTCTCTTCCTCCCCTTTCCCCCCCTCCACCAACCCTCCTTGACTTTCATTTTTACTTACTCTTAAGTTTCAATACTAAATAAATTATCCAACTTTAATGGGCTGATTAAGTTTGCTTTTTTTTAGTCTCAAAACATGAAAATCTTTTACTTAATTTTCGTCTAAAACATCCCGCCTCCAGGCAAAAGCAGAAATTTTGCATCCATTTATACCATATTGTGATTTTATTTTATAATTAGAAAAATTTAATTTTTTTGTTCGTCATGAAGATTTGGGCGATTCAAATTTCTTTTATGTTTAACTTTCAACACAAATCCAGTGATAATCTTTCCAAATTTTTAACTGCCAAATTAGTTCTGCACTAAATATATCCTACCTTAACTAGGTCTGTAAAAAGCCACATTTACAGAGCATAGCTTAAAATCATTTGTCCTAACGTTCATTTCATTTGTTGAGGATATCATGGTCATGAAATGTAAGCATCAACGAGATTTTGGAGAGGATGTAAACAAAAAAGAACAATGGCTTGGAGAATTTAATGCTCACAGAACAGTTAAGTGCCATATGTGCTACACGCTTTGGGTGATCATGTCTCGAAAGAGACATGACTAACTAGGCAGGAGGTTGCCATTGCTATCTGTGGTAGACTGGCTGCCAGCCAAAGCTATAGAACCCAATCTATCCTGTTATTTAACCCATAACTGGAGGGAAGAGATGGATTAATACCTTTCCCAAGGGTATTTGTGTGTAAGTGAATGCAAGGAATTCAACTGGAATTTGAGCTCCCCGATTTATCATTCCGAGTCGATATCCACTGCACCTCAACGCAGATCCTCACAGAACAGATAAAGGAAAAGAGTAAAAGAAAAAAGCAACAGGTGACATACTTGATTGGCTTAAGCAAATGGATGACAGAGCAGGGATTTGAAGAGATACCGGGAGAAAAGTTGTTAAGAGCTACAAGGATAACGGGATGAGGAGGGTCACGATTATGTATATTCTGAAAGGACAGTGCACATAGAAGAAGAAGATGACCATACCTTTTGTCTGATGGGGCATCCGCAACAGGGATTGGCTAGAAGTGACCAACCATTAACACTTTAGAAGATAGTCGATCACGGCTCTCCGCTATTGTTTTTACACATAGCTCCATTGTTTTGTCATTCTGCTAGTTTAAATACTTCATACATACGATGGTGAACTGAAGCGACTTCCGTTCGGAAAATTATTAATAGACAATAAGTGTCCATTAAGTGAATTTTGTTCTTTTTTTTTTTAATATTTATTGATACATTATACAGTCATTTAAGATTAAAGGTTTGCGTAGCCAACCTCCTGTCTAGCAAAAGGTGGACAGAAATAATGAACACCTTCACTTCTTAATTTTCTCCAGATGTCAAAATTCATGGAGCAAATAAGTAGGTTTTATGTATATTGCGGAAGAACTTCTATGACAGTAGATAATTACGGTACAAAATAATGAAATAGAAGAAAATACACATTTTTATTGAGTATTATTGACTAATAAGATAGAAATGATACCATTGAACCGATACTCTTTGTATTAAAAATTTTATTTGAAGAAATTGCTTATTAATCAAATATAAAAGTGTCATGTCTGTCTGAGCATATCTATATTACTGACATCAATAGTATATATATATATATATATATACCTATATTGGTCATATTGACAGTGAGTTAAGTGCCATACCTGATACACGCTTGGGCAATCATGTCCCTTTCAAGACACAACTGACTGGGCAGAAAATTTTCCTGCAGTAGGTTGCCATTGCTTTCTGCGGTAGACTGGATGCCATCCAAGGCTATAGAACCTAATCTGTGCTGCCATTTAACTCATAGCTAGAGAGAGAAGAGATAGATTATATTACATTATTATATTAAGGATAATTAGTGGGGGATCAGTTTATTATTTCATAACAATAGAAAACAGATCCCCCACTTTATGCCCAGCAGAAGTTTTAATTATGATTCCAACTATTATATTCAGTCAGTCAGTTAAGTGCCATACGTGATATATGCTTGCGCGATCATGTCTCGAAAGAGACATGACTGACTGGGTGCTGACCAAGACTACAGAACCCAAACTGTCCTATTATTTAATCCATAAATGGAGGGAAGAGATGGATTAATACCTTTCCCAAGGGTATTTGTGCATAAGTGAATGCAAGGAATTCAAACTCGGCTTCCCGATTTCTCATTCCGAGCTGATATCCACTGCACCACGACACACATGTCTATTTATCTATATTACAGGGCAAAGTAATATTTTATAATATTATATTGCCTTTTGCAGAAGTTCACCACACTCCCCGCCCCAATCTCATGATCACAACAAAAACTGCATGTTCCCCCTGGGCCTCTTTGCCCTTTGCTATAGTTCACAAAAATATATATATATTTGAATTTTCTTTTAATCAATTAACCAAGTAAGGGGATAATGCCACTAAGACACAAGGGGCGTCTAGAAATGAAGAATTAAAAAGACTTAAGGAACCGGAAACCCAATCTTAAATGGAAAAACAAGGATAAATCTCTAATCCTGTTCAAAAGTTCGGGGAAGAGTGTGAACTGGACGGTGGGTATAACTATCAACTCCTATTGAGAAAAAAAAATGAATAATAAATAAAAATTTCAAAGTTCGGACATAAACCTTAGAAGTATAGAGTTGAAGCAGACTTTAGAAAGAAATGAAAACCCAACCCTAAACATAAAAAATCCGATGAGCCTCTAATCCTGTTAAAAAGAGCAGAAAGGTGTGTCAACTGGGCGATAGCGGGGAGGGGGGTTTAAATATATATCAATAAACTTCCATTGAGAAAAGAAATAACGAAGCAGAAAATAAATATTTTTAAGGAGAGATGCTGCATAAAAAAGAATGGGGGTTAAAAAATAAAATAAAATAAAATTAAGAATAATGAAAGTGCGGTGAGTTTCCATATATGGGAGTGACATTAAAATGGATGCATTTTGTTATGGAACTCATATATATATATATATATATATATATATATACAAATTGTATAGAACATATCATAATAGATATTGTTATTGAATATAAGAAAAAAATATTCTTTTGTCAGATGATGAGAATCCTGAGGCAAAAGAACAAAAGCACGTCTTTTTAAGGATTGTGGATCCATTATGAAATAATAATAACTTAGTGAAAAAAGAAAACATTTGAGATATTTAGTTTCATATGAAAGAAGACATAAAAACCTTGAGAAAATCTTCTGCCTTTTATTCTATTTGACAATCCTCTCCATTATAATAAAGACCGTTTTGTATAAATATACATTACATACGTTAATTCAGTATTTTACATTTGAGAAATAGCTATTTTCTACTTTATTTAATCTTAGCCAGATGTTAAATGAAGTAATTTTAGTGTGACTCAAAGTAAAGTTTAGTTAAGAAAGGAAGAGGTCAAGAAGGGTATATTTTTTTTTTTTTTTAATCATGTCACCCCAAGCAAGGCATTCCACTGCCACTATAGCGCAGGGGGTTACACAGGGCGAAAGACGAGTTAGGATGTACATAGGGGAAGAGCTGGAGAGAATGGGTGTGAGTTAGTGTGTTAGGAGGTGTCTATTGACCTTACATTTAAACTCCTGGAGGCTATAGCCGTCGGGGAAGCAAGCATGTGAAAGGGAATTCCACAGGCGGGAAGTGCGAGAAAAGAAGCTGTTGGAGTAGAAATTGCGGTTACATTTCATCGGTTTCACTGTAAAAGGGTGGGACCTAGTTGCCAATCTAGTATCTCGTGCAAACTCATACCTAGGGGGCACCAGTGATTTAAGTTCATCAAAGCAGAAGCCATGAAAGTATTTATAGAAGAGGCACAGGGAAGCCACGTCATGCCAGTGAGAGAGTGACTGCAGGCGGTCATCTAAGTCGGTATCAATCACATTACAGATTCTTCGCTGTATTTTGTCAAGAAGAAAATTCCAAATTCTACATATGTTATATAGCTTTTTCAGCGAGAAAAATCTCACTTCTTCAGGAAGGAAGTGAAAAACATATCCATACACAGGAAGTTTACATAAAAAATAAATGAAAAGGGGTGGGGGTTAAAAAAGAAAACTTTTCTGTAAATAGATAAGGTGTATTGTTGGGCAGTGGATATCAACTCGGAACAACAAATTGGGGAGTCGAGTTTGAATCCCAGTTGAATTCTTTGCATTTACTTATGCACAAATACCCTTGGGAAAGGTATTAATCCATCTCTTCCCTCCAGTTATGGGTTAAATAACAGGATAGATTGGGTTCTATAGCCTTGGCTTGCAACCAGTCTACCACAGAAAGCAATGGCAACTTACTGTGGGATAATCTTCTGCCCAGTCAGTCATGTCTCTTTTGAGACATGATCGCCCAAAGTGTCTATCACGTATGGCACTTAACTGATATAAATAGATAATACTATTTACATCGAGTGCTCTACCTGGATCATTTTTAATATTGATAAGAATAGAATCTGGTTTTTGGAATATTACCTTTTTAGATTCAAAATTATGTATAGGATATATATATCCTGTCATGGAAAGAAAGACAATAATGAAGCAGTGTCAATTTCACTCATTCTCTTTACTGCCGGTTATTAAACTTTACTACCTATTACGAAAGCTCTCACCATATGTTTGCTCTTTAACAGTACCTTATTATTTTATCTTTTTGCAATAATTATGTTGTCGAGTAGTTTAGAATCTTCCTTTAATCTCTATTATTTTAAAGACTGTTTGTTGGGCATTTGTGTGTATATATATATATATATATATATAATAAAATAAATTTTGTTGTTCAAAACTGCTGAATGATCATTTCAACATGAAATTCCTAAGAGAGATTCTACATCTCATCGGCAACTACCACATTTCAAAAAGAAATAAAAAAATAAAAAAATTTGAAGTTTAAGAATTCACTGGCAGAAGTTAAAAAATTTACGTCACCCCCACCAAAAAAAAAAATCAATGTCTATTTTTAGACTTTGGACAATTTTTAGATTGTGAAAAATTGAAAAATTTGGCTTTGTCTAGTTTTACAAATGGGGAGGGGGTTAACAGATAGAATAGGAAGTGGTGTCTGATTGAGAATTGGGTTAAACAAAACAGAAAGAGAGGGAGGGAAAAGAAGGAAAAAAAGAAAAATTTTTCATATTTTAGAGATGCTAGATACATGTCAACAAAACTAGCGTTTATAAATGGGTTAAAGTATTAGAAAAAACTTATTTGGGGGAAAAAAGCTAATATATGATTTAATTAAAATTAATTAAGTTAGTCTAATTAATGATAAATGTAGACTTAAAATAAATTTTTTTTTATATATATATATATATATATATATTATGGTCATATCACGTTGAAGACTCCAGTTCCCGCCCGATCACTGAAATTAAGCAACGTTGAGTCTGGTCAGTACTTAGATGGGTGACCGCTTGGGAATACCAGGTGCTGTAAAGGGTTTATTGATGGATGTGCGTTGTGGTGCAGGGGATGTTGGCTTGGAAAGGGAAATCAGTGAGCCAAGTTCCAATTCCAGTCGAACACTCTGCATACACTTACGCACTGGTACCCTTGGGAAAGTTATTAATCCATCCCTTCTCTCCATTTATGGGTTAAATAACTGAGGTCTGCTGTTCATGCGATCTGTGGTGAACTTCTGCACCGATTGTTTGTTATCAGCAGTTCCAAAAAGTGTGGATGGTGCTACACAAGCCTTCACCACACCAAAACAATTCTTTGTGTGACAGTCTGAGTTAGATGCTCATACATCGAAATCGATGGGAGACTCCATAAAACTCTAATGAGCTCTCTTCATATATATGCAGAAATCTACCATCCACCCATGTATTGAATACTGCTGCCTCATCTGATCGGGTGCCCCTGCTATTCACCTCAGGATTCTTGACAGAATCCAGCGTAGAATCTCTAATGTGATAGCAATTGCAGCTGAGTTGCCAAGTTGGTATCTCATGGGGCTTTCCTGTGGTTCTTTTATAAATACTTTCACGGCTTTTGCTCCAATGAACTTAGATCACTGGTGCCTCCTAGGTATGAATTTACATGAGCTACTAGATTAGCAATTTTACAGTGAAACCGATAAAATGTAACCACAATTTCTACTGTAACAGCTTTTTTTCTCGCACCTCCCACCTGTGGAATTCCCTTCCATATACTTGCTTCCCCAACAGCTACAATCTCCAGGAATTTAAATGTAAGGTCAATACACATCTCCTATCACACTAACTCGCATCCATTCTCACAAGCTCTTTTTACATCTACTCCACTCTCATCCTCAGTATCCTCATCTGTCTATCACCCTCCTCCTGACATTTCTCATAACTAACCCCTATTCCCTGTGCAACAGTGGCAGTAGAATGCCTTACTTGGGATGAGATGATTTTAAAAAAAAAAAGTATGCAGTCAGTTTTAGTCAACCCACTAGAGTGGCAGGATGTTGGTTGGTTGTTTTGTATTAATGGCATATCAACACCTCGGCGGGTTATTTATTTATTGCTGGTAATACCTTTTTCTTTCAACATTTTTTTTTCTTTTCGAGTATCAAGACTCATTTTTAAGAGCAGGGTCCCCAAGTCCTACCCTGTTATTTAACCCATAACTGGAAGGAAGGGATGGATTAATACCTTTCCCAAGGGTACCAGTGCTTAAGTGAATGCAGGGTATTCAACTGGAATTTGAACTCAGCTCTTTCCGAGCTGATATCCACTCACCACGATGCACATTCGTCACTAAACGCTTACAGTACCTGGTATTCCCAAATGGTCACCCATCTAAGTAGTGACCAGGCTCAACATTGCTTAACTTCAGTGATCAAGCGAGAACCAGTGTATTCAACATGACATGGCCGTAAGCACGCACGTCCGTTACTAAACGCTTACAGTACCTGGTATTCCCAAGTGGTCACCCATCTAAGTAGTGACCAGGCTCAACGTTGCTTAACTTCAGTGATCAAGCAAGAATGGCAGGATGTAATTGGTATCTGTTTTTCCTCAGATTAGGTCATTTGAAGTTCTATACAGTAATTTGAATCTATTTTCTTTGTGTATGATGAAATTTGTTCAGCCTTGAAAAATATTGCGTCCTCCATCATCAGATTTTTATCAGGCCAGACTCAATTGTCTTGATTGTCGATAAGTCGTTCTATGGCCATTGTCTAAGATAGATGTTACTCCAAGGAAGAGTCCAAAAATTGTACACCTGATGAAGTCCAGAGGGCATATAGGCTGAAACGTAATGATAACAACCAAGATGAGGATATTAGTCTGAATGTAAATAATAAATCCTCATCAGATGATAATAACAAAGATAAGGATATTAGTCAGAATGTGAATAATGATAACCCCTCACCCCCAGAAATTCGGTGAGAAGGCAATTAGGTGATAATAACAACAAAGATGAGGATATTAGTCTGAATGTAAATAATGATAACTCTTCAGCCCAGAAATTCAGTGAGAAGGCAATCAGGTGATAATAACAACAAAGATGAGGATATTAGTCTGAATGTAAATAGTGTAAATGGCAGTATAATGAAAGGTAATGTTGGTCCAAATTGTGGTAATGTTGACAGCGTTCCTGGATATAGAGTAAAGATAAAGAGACAAGAGAGTGTAAGTTTCGATCTAATATGCATGAAATTTTTTACTGTTAAAAGCAGCACTTGTAACAATTAGAATCAAATGTTTAATTGGGAGGGAATGTCTGTAAGAAATCTAATAAATGCTGAAGATCCACGGTTCTCTTAATCCATTTTGTAAATTTTCCATTCCAAAATAACTTCAAAATATCAAAGATGCAATTCTAGGCCAATTCCAGAGATACAGAAATAAGCATAGAAATCAACTACTTGGATATTTCTAGAGAAATGGAAGTTGATGTATCATTCCCAATTAGCACAGAGAATTCAACTTCAAGAATAGGTGGGAAACATAGATGATTGGAAATTTTGAAATCTAAGGCTCAAGTAACCAATTATATCTCTGTCAGGAGGGATGTGCATGCTGTCTGCACTTTGCTATCTGAAGACAAAAAGTTATGTTTCCCAGTTCAAATTTTGGTCAGTGCACAGAGCTGAACTTCTGAAAGAATTCGTCAAAATTTTTTCTTGAGGTTGTTCTTCTTCATGTACTGTGTCCTGAAAGGACACAGGTGATCATTGACTTCCATTGTATAGATTGAATAGATCTGGCGAGAAGACACGTCCTTGTCTTACACCTCATTCTATTTTTGTACATCTGCTGCACTCATTTCCTTTTCATATGCAGTTGGTTATTGGGATGAGCAGTGAACTGTTGAGTCCTTGTAGCTCAGTGGATAGACGGTTGGACTTTTAATCTAAAGGCCTTAGGTTCAAATCTCAGAAGTAATTTTTGCTCTGTTGCATGCATTTAGGTGTCATGGATATTGGATCAGAATGAGAATTCAGAGAGCCCAGTCAGTCATGTCTATTTTGAGCCATGATCACCCAAGTGTGTATCACTTATGGAACTTGATTGTCTGAGAAAAACACATTGCTAACCGTGGTGGACTGAAAGTTGGTTGGTTGTTTTTATGGCATATCAACACCTTGGCGGGTCATTTATTGCCAACTAAATTTTATTTATTTATTGTTGTTAATACCTTTCTCTTTCAACAATTTATTGTTGTTTTTATATAAGTTTTGTGTCTAGTAATAATTTTTTCTTTTTTGAGTATCAAGATTCATTGGGATTTGTTTTTAAGGGCAGGGGTCCCCAAGTCCTATCCTTGTTATTTAACCCATAACTGGAGGGAAGGGACAGATTAATACCTTTCACAAGGGTACCAGTGCTTAAGTGAATGCAGGGTACTTAACTGGAATTCGAACTAGGCTCACTGATTTCTCTTTCCGAGCCGATATCCACTGCATATCCGTCACTAAACACTTACAGCCCCTGGCATTCCCAAGTGGTCAACTATCTAAGTACTGACCAGGCTCAATGTTGCTTAACTTCGGTGATCGAGCGAGAACCAGTGTATTCAATGTGATATGGCCGTAAGCACACACGTCTGTCACTAAACACTTACAGCACCTGGCATTTCCAAGTGGTCACCCATCTAAGTACTGACCAGGCTCAATGTTGCTTAACTTTGGTGATCGAACAAGAACCACTGTATTCAATGTGATATGGCCGTAAGCCTTGGACTGAAAGGTATTGCTATTTATCTTTATATGCTATTCGAGTTCTTCCGCTAATCTCTTAATCAGTAGGTCATTTAATTTTATATTATAAGCTTCAATAAATTGTAAATTTAGCTTATACTAGATCATGTTCTTATTGTATGTGCCATGTCCCTTCAGAACATAGGAATTCATGGCTCTTAATAAACTGCGTATTTTTTATATATCTCCTAAACCTTGTTCCACCATCCATACTTGCTAAGTAAGTTATATATTGTTTTCATAATGTCAGGAAATGTAAACTTTGACCTGGGGTGGTAATACTTGTTAGACTCCCATTTATGGGCAAATAGTTAACCCCCAAAATAGGTTTGGTCCTGGGTAGCATAGAATCACCTCTTAATTGGTGCTCTTTCCATGTCCACCCTGACTTGGGGTGGGACCATCTGCTAGGGTCTCAGCTATGAGCAAGTAGTTCATCTCCAAACTGGGGTCAATATACTATGAAAGCATCGATATTTATGTAAAAAATACCAGCAATACATTTTTGATATTCGATCCTCTTTACAAAAACACAACAAAATAACCTGATTTTTTCTAAAGAATATATATTCTATTCACGTAAGTCAGTTAACTGCCATACGTGATACATGCTTTGTGCGATCATGTCTCTTTTGAGACATGACTAACTGGGCAGAAGATTATCCTGCAGTAGGTTGCCAACCACGGCTATAGAATCCAATCTATCCTGCCATTTAACTCATAGGTGGAGGGATATTATATTACATTATTATATTTATTAAGTATAATTAGTGGGGGATCAGTTTATTACTTCATAACAATATAAAACTGATCCCCCATATATTTTAATTATGTTTCTAACTATTATATTTTTTTATTGCTTTATTGTAGGGCAGTTAGTTAAGTGCCATACATGATACATGCTTGGGCGATCATGTCTAAAAAGGGACATGAATGACTGGGCAGAAGACTATCCCGCAGTAGGTTGCCATTGCTTTCTGCAGTAGACTGGTTGCTGACCAAGGCTATAGAACCCAATCTGTCCTGTTATTTAACTCATAGGTGGAGGGAGAAGAGATAGATTAACATTATTATTTAGTGGGTTATCAGTTTATTACCTAATAATAATAGAAAACCGATCCCCCACTTTATGCCCAGTAGAAGTCTTATGTTTCCAACTATTATATTCAGTCAGTCAGTTAAGTGTCATACTTGATACATGCTTTGGGTGATCATGTCTTTTTCGAGACATGACTAACTGGGCAGAAGATTATCCCACAATAAGTTGCTGACCAAGACTGTAGAATCCAATCTATCCTGCCATTTAACTCATAGGTGTCGGGAGATTATATTACATTATTATATTAAGTATAACTAGTGGGGGATCAGTTTATTAGTGAGGTAGGAGATGACTATTGACTTTACATTTAAATTCTTGGAGATTGTCGCTGTCAGGGAAGCAAGTAAACATAAAAAAAACTTCACAAATGATTTTAAATAAACAGATGTCAATAGTTGTATGTGAAAAAGAAAAGAAGGAATGTAATGAACAAAAGTGAGAAGAAAGGACTAATTATCAACTACAGGAAGACAATGAATGGTTGTTAGCAAAAAGGGACACTCACCACAACATAAGAATTACAAATTAGAGATACCAAAATCAAACATGTACAAAACTTAAAATATCTGGAAAGTGTGACATTGAAATCTAAAGACACTTTCAGATAGCCAGGAAAGCTAAGCAAAGTATTAAGAAACAGGAAAATTTTCTTAGAACCAAAGAAAAGAATAGTGAACTGTTATGTAATATCAGTCCTCCTATATGGCAGTGAATGCTGGATAATCTCCTCACAAATTTGTTTTTTTTTTTTAAACATATCACCCCAAGCAAGGCGGTAATGTCACTGATGTGCATGGGGCTACATAAGAGTGAGAAGATTGGAAAAGAGAAAAACCGGAAACCACATCCTAAACAGGAAACAAGGGATGAGCCTCTTCACCTGTTCAATAGACGTGGGTGGAGTGTGAACCGGGCGATAGAAGAAACTTGAAGCAACAGAAACAAAGAAAAGAGTACTGAACTGTTACGTAATATCAGTCCTCCTATATGACAGTGAATACTGGACAATATCTTCAAAAAGCTAAGTGAGTGGGTGAGTTTTGTTTAATGGCATATCAACCTCTGTGGATTATTTAATGCCAAAAAATGGGATTTTAAAGTATTTTTTTTTATGTTAGTTTTGTATTTAAAAATCTATTACGGCAATATTGTTTTTTTCTTCAACAATTTATATTTTCCTATAAAAGTATTTTGACCCCAGTTTGGGGATTAACTATTTGCCCATAGCTGGGACCCTAACAGGTGCTATCACTCCGGGTTAGGGTGGACCTGGGAATAACAGCAATTAAGAGGTGGTTCCATGCAGTTTTCCATCATGCCCAGGACCATCAAAAAACTAAGCAAAGTATTAAGAAACAGAAAAATTTTATTAGAAACAAAGAAAAGAGTACTGAACTGTTAATATCAGTCCTCCTATATAACAGTGAATACTAGACAATCTTCTCAAAGAGGAAAAAGATACTTGAAGCAACAGAAATGTTGTTCTACAGAAGGGTGCTGAGGATACCATGGACTGAACATCGACAAGGTTTTGGAGACAATGGAAACTAAAATGAAACGTATACCAAATATCAAGAAATTTCTGCGACTCATAATGAGGAAAGACAGCTTTGAAAATTTAATACTCACAGGGCAGGTTATAGGCAAGAGGGACAGGGGTAAACAGTGCATAACTTATTCGAGTAAATAGATAGCAAAACATGGGTTAGGAGGAAAGACAGAAAGATGTGGAGGACCACGATCACTTATTCCTGAGTGGATATGACACATGAAGAAAAAGTTTTCTATTATTTTAAAGTTCCATGCCTGATCACTTAGAGCAGGTAATTCTGATAAAATAACTTCTGGTTGAATACATAATCTGAAATAACGGCCAGATTTTAAGTGATCTTGCCTGATACTGAGGACGTGACATATATTTATTCAACTCTGAATTAGTCGAGCTCTTTGGTGCATCTTGATTTGGTTTTGGTCGTTGTCGTCCAGTCCTCCCAACCTTTTGCAAGTCCTTCTTCCACTGGATTTTTTGTATTTTGGAATTGACTTATTGAAGTTTGCTTCTGAATGTAAAAGTTTGCAGTGAAATAACTTGTGCAATATACTTCCATCTATTTGATTAAAATTGATTTGTACTTGGTTCTATGATTTTCTAGTTTGGGAGCTTAGCCTCCTTTGATTGATTGCCTTTGCTTATGTCTACGGAACAACTTTGCACAAGATTTTCTTTTCCTCTGTCTTCTCTACGTAGATAAGCTTGTTCCAATATATTTCCCAGCTTGTCTGAATGCACATAGTTTTGCAATCACAAAGTTGATCGATTCTGAGATTCCCTTGGATCGTCTATTTTGTTATTCAGTAATCCATACATTCTAATATTACACTCTATTCTGCAGTTCACAATATTTGTCATTTTTTGATTTTTGTGCACTCGCCTTCCAATATATTCCACTATTCTGTTCTATCTATTCAAATATTCTTTTATTTTTGAAAGAAAAACAATAGCTGAATGGGAGAGAAATAAAAATTGATGAGATAGAAGTAGAATACTCGGATTTGAGAACAAAAGATTTTTAGAATACAGGAATATAATTGTTGTGGTCCTGTTTAAGGGATAACAATTATAAGATGGGATGTGCGTTGTGGTGCATTGGATATCAGCTCAGAACGAGAAATCAGAGAGCCGAGTTTGAATTCCAGCTGAATTCATTGCATTCACTTACGCGCAAATACCCTTTTGAAAGGTATTAATCTGTCTCTTCCTTCCAGTTATGGGTTAAAGAACAGGACAGATTGAGTTCTATAGCCTTGGTCGGCAACCAGTCTACCGCAGAAAGCAATGACAACCTACTGCAGGATAAACATCTGCCCAGTCAGTCAGTCAGTCATGTCTCTTTCAAGGCATGATCGCCCAAGCGTGTATCACGTATGGCACTTAACTGACTGAATTATAAAGTGAAAGAGACCTGTGTTCACTGTGAGCAGTTAAATTACAAGTGTACTCCTCGGTATTTACCAACCTTCCCAAGGCAAGGCTAGATATGACACAAGGTCTTTTTATTGTGGGTCTTCCTGGCCAAAAATATCTGTCTATTTTTCTACCCAATCCTGATTCTACCCTTCGGCAGAACCACAACTGGGATAGTGCTCACTGCTGGGAAGCAGAGAGCGCACAGTGTCATAGTAGAGTGCTGGAGCTGGTCACATGATATATTTCTCTACTTAAACCACATTCCATGACCAGTCAGGACAGTCTGAATGAGAGTGATATCTGATAGCATCTCGTCCCAAGCCACGGTCATGTCACGTCGACATATATTCATTCTACCTCTTCTTTCAAATTTTCTTTTCTTTGTTTTTAAATCCATGTTGCCCCAAAACAACAGGACATCTTTCCAGACATGATGGACAGGGCAGAACCCAGTCTGTCCTATTATTTAACCCATAACTGGTGAGAAGAGACAGATTAATACCTTTCCCAAGTGTATTTGTGCGTGAGTGAATGGAAGGAATGTCAACTGGAATTCGAACTCAGCTTCTTGAGTTGTCATTCCTAGTCGATATCCACTGTACCACAACGCACATTCTCATTATGTATCTAAAAAATATGAACTGCCTCATTTTGAGTAAGCATTTTTTAGGGATTGGTAGTTTTTCATATCAGCACATATATAAATGGATAAACAGATTAATAAATGAATGAAATGCTGGCCATTAAGTTGAGAAAGTCTTGAGACGGGATTTTCACATTAGCATGTTAAGATTATCTTAGAGGTGCCTTATGTTATCTCGGAATTTTTTTATTTATCGACTTGAAAAATTGGTCTGTAATTGTATTCTGTCAGTCATCTGGTTTTTTTCTATATTGTTTTGGCAGTACTTTTTGAATTTCGTGTGTGAGAGTGTTCTTTGATTTCGTCTTTAGGCTTTAGGATTGTTTGGTGTTACCATTTGAATTTGGTGTGTATGCGGTTTTTTTTTTAAGTTTTTCATATCTTATTGCATGAAGGCTTGTATTTCTCTTTGTTTTCATTTTCTTTAAATCTTCCTCATGTAGTTCGTCCATGATATTCTCAGCATCCTTCTGCAGAATCCCATTGCTGCAACCCTATACCTACTTATAGAAAAATGACCAGAAATACATATATATTACTGGTCATTTTACTATAAATATTTATCAGTGGGCCCATACCAACAAAAATGACGGCAACATATATATTGATGCGTTTACTACTATCTTACATTAAGACATGAAAAAAATTAAAATACTCCAAATCACAGGAGGGAAATATATATATATTAAACAAAGAAATAGTGCTAGATTGCTATGTGATGTCAGTTCTTCAATACGGCAATGAATGCTGGACAATATCATCAAAAATGAGGAAAAAACTTGAAGCAGCAGAAATATGGTTGTACAGAAGGATGCTGCGTATATCGTGGACCGAGCATTGACGAGATTTTGGAAAGGATGGAGACAAAAACGAAATTAATAGTGAGCATCAGGAAGAGACAACTGAAGTTCCTGGGACATGCAATGAGGAAGGAGGGCTTGGAGAACCTGATACTGACTGGCCAGATAGAAGGAAAAAGAGACAGAGGAAGGCAGCGGATAACATATTTGCAGGGCCTGATCAGGTGGATGACAGGAGTAACAAACATACTAAGAGCCACAAGGGATAGGGAAACGTGGAAAGCCATGATCACCTACGTCCTGAAAGGACAGGGCACATAGATGAAAAATATATATGCCATCAGTTTATAGGAAATTATGATGTGGATATAAAATGGGGGATCAATTCTATATTTTAATCAATATATAAACTGACCCTCATTTTGTGGCCATGCTAGTTTCTATACATTTATATTCTAGATTTATGGGCCTGAGCTAGTGGATGGCAGAGTGGGGTAACAGGAGAAGGCGTGCTAAGAGCTATCAGAAATAGGGAGACGTAGAAAGCCATGATCGCCTACATCCTGAAAGGACAGGGCACATAGATGAAGAATATATATGCCAACTGTTTATAAGAAATTATAATGTGGATATAAAATGGGGGATCAATTCTATATTTTAATCAATATATAAACTGATCCTTCACTTTGTGCCCATGCTAGTTTCTATACATTTATATTCTAGATTTATGGGCTTGAGCTAGTGGATGGCATAGCGGGGTTTGGGTAGTGTAACAGGAGAAAGCATGCTAAGAGCCATCAGGGATAGTGAGATGTGGAAAGCCATGATCGCCTACGTCCTGAAAGGACAGGGCACATAGAAGAAGAATATAATATACTCCTTATTAGTATGATAAGATATAAGTATTCTGGTGACTTGCTGCTCGTATGAGTAAAAGGTTTAAGGAGCTTGAAAGACCTGCAGTACTTTCTTGAGTTAGTCCAAGACTGAAAGGTTTGGAGAAGACTGACAAGACTTATAAAATAAATGGTCTTCCTGTCTGAATCCTGCACATATATACCATCCACCAACGTATTGAATACGACTGCCACATCAGGTCAGCTGCCCCTGCTATTCATCTCGAGGTTCTTAACAAAATCGAACAGAGAATGTGTAATATGATCGATCCCAACTTGGCAGCAGTCGGTCTCTCACCAGCATGACGTGACTTCCCTGTGCCAATTCTACAAATACTTTCAAGCCTTCTGCTCAGATAAACTCACTGCTGACCCCTATATATGAATTAACTCGAGCCATAAGAGTAGCAACTAGGTCCCACCCTTTTACTGTGAAACCAATAAACTGAAAATGCAAATTCTACTCCAGCAGCTTCTTTTCTCACACTTCCCACCTGTGGAATTCCCTTTTGTATACTTGCTTTCCCGACAGCTACAATGTTCTGCTCCAATGAACTTAGCTCACTGTTGCTCCCCTATGTATGAATTTACTCGAACTACTAGGTCCCACCCTTTTACAGTGAAACCGATAAGATGTAACTGCAAATTCTATTCCAGCAAATTGTTTTCTCACACTTCCCGCCTCTGGAATTCCCTTTTGTATATTTCCTTCCTCAACAGCTACAATCTCTAAGAATTTAAATGTAAGGTCAAAAGTCACCTCCTATCTCACTGGCTTGCATCCTTTCCCTATCCACTGTACCCCCATCACAGCGGTGTTCTCATCCTTCTATTACCTTCTTCCTCACACCCTCTATAACCTGTCACTCTTTCTCATCACTTCCCCCCTATGTAACCCCCTGTGCACCAGTGGCAGTAAAATGCCTTGCTTGGGGTGATATGATTATATATATATATTATATATATATATTATTATGTAAATATAAAGTGGGGGACCATTTTTATATTATAATCAATATATAAATTGATCCCTCACTTTATGCGACAGTCATACTTTTCTTACCCACACAGAATATTAGTGTATATTTATTCACTTGTTCTGTTAATCTGGCATTCTTTCAAATTTATATTCTTTCTTTATTAAATGAAGACTTATTACTGCATTTAATTTTACAACTCGGCCATTCATTCATTCCAATTCCACCATTATGTTATCTTGTTTTACAAAACTAATTTATCGGTGCTAATATTTCACGTCCCGTTGTTGCACATTACCTTGGCATTTGTATGCAGTCTGCATATGCAGCCGTTACACTTGTCACTAGCATTGTATACATGAATGCATACATTATATGAATAAAACAAAAGAATTTTTAAAAGTACCAACAAAATATTATTATATTTTTGCCACTGAACAGACCGAACAATAAAAAAAGGAGTAAAAAAAAAAATGAATTTACTCTCTTTTATTCTGTTTTTTGTTTGTCTAGTGGCATTAATGTTAAACATATTCTGCCCAACACAGACTGATGCTATGCACACCTGACCATCCACCAATCGTTTTCTTTTCTGATTTTTATAAATATCATCTCCTTTTGTCTCCCACCTCCACACAACAACTTCAATCGATATCAATATGATTAGCCACAAACAGATATGTCCATCTATCAAACTTTGGTTTTCCATAAGAATATACGCCAATAGACGTAATATACTGCCAATAGCCAAGAATTTTCAATTCTTATAGGCAAGTTAGATTACTTCCTTTATTCTCTCCTCTTTTTGTATATATAGCTTGCCACTCGTATCCAAAGATGCCTATCTACAAGGATGGCTATCTAATCCCCATTGCAGACACTTGCCCAGGTACATTTTGCTTGTTCAACTCACACAGAGCCTACAACTTTTTATGGTAAATTTTCGTTGTAAGTCCTGACACTTTCCCCCTTCAAATTTATCCAAAATAGCATTATCTCTGTGCAAATGTATATGCTGAACTCAAATCCACTGTTAGTTATTGAAGAAACTTACCTTTTTTTTTATCTAAATGTCCATAAAAAAACGAACTATATCTTGCACTTTTTCTCTCCCGTAACTCTCACGAAGTCATGTAATTAACTGCAGAATGACGGACTGCGCATGTGATCGAATTTTGGCAGATTTTTCATTTACTGATACTTCCGGAAATTAAAATAATGCACTATTGTATTTCTATGCTTGTTTCTCTCATAACAGGAAGTACATTGCCGGAAGAAAATCAGCCAAAAATTCTACCTATGTAGAACATTATTTTGTAGTTAATTAGATGATTTCGTGAGAGTTACGGGAGACAAAAAGTACGAGATATAGTTCGGTTTTTTTATGAACCTTCAAGGCAAAAAAGGCAAATTTGATTTGAGTTCAGCATATACATTTGCACAGAAATAATGCTATTTTGGATAAATTTGAAGGGGAAAAGCTGTCGGCACCTAAAACAAACATTTACCCTTTTTATTACAACTATGCTGAATGAACCTTAGTTACAGTTTCTGGGCAAGAACACATAATGTGGTGTAAACAAAGCCAGGATCCCCAAACCCTCGGCCACAATGACTTGCGACTTTGAACTGGCACAATCGACAGCTTCTATAAGAGAGCTGTCTACCCAGCTTCACTTACAAAGCTTGGATGGACCCATGGTATGGTTTTCAGGCATTTCCCAAAAGAACTGTATGCTGGGATCACCTCCTTCAGAACTATATCATTAAAAGTCATCTTCCTGATAAATAGTGATATTCAAACCCAGGCTTCATGGTCCAACCATTTGTAAGGAACAACAAGAATAACACTCTGTATGCAGACTGTTCTTTCATTTTTATTTATTCTATACCTAAATATTTCATCTCATCATTGAGCCATCTTTCAACGATCACGTTCTTTCCTACCAACTTGCTTCCTATGCCAAATATTACCTCCTTTTTTTTAATATTTTCACTCCAAAGCTGCCAAGAGTTAGCGAATGAGAAAGCCTCCGAGAGGGAAAAAAGAAAAACATAAGATGATTAAAGGACTTGAAGATAATGATTGACATTACAATTAAATTTTTGAGGATCAAAATTGAGAAGAGAAGAAGCCGGAAAAGAGTTCCACAAGTGAGAAATACAGTAGAAGAAACACCTAGCATAGAACTTACGGTTATGTCAAGCAATTTCAACAGGAAAATTATGAGACCAACTGGCCAGTTTAGTAGTGAGCTGAAATTTGTGAAGTTAAGGTTCCAAAGGGGAAAATTTATTAGAAGAGAACTAGAAACCCGATCCTAAAAAGGAATAAAGAAATAAACCTCTTGTCTACCGCTTATTTAAAAAACATGTGAGAAAAACAAACCTTGCCTGAAATCTCTATTAGATCTATATATATATATATAGAGAGAGAGAGACAGATAGATATATATACAGTACTGTGCAAAAGTATTAGGACAAAAACTATTTTATCTTTTAAAAGAGGCATCAAAATAAAGTTTAAAATCACCCCTGTCCTAACACTTTTGCACACTACCGGTAGTGTCCAAAAGTATTAGGACATGGTTGATTTTCCTAAAAACCACACTGAAATTCAAATACACAGTGAAAAGCCAAATCTTTGTAAGAATTATTTAACTAAAAAGAGGAAGGAAGGCTTCAGAATTTCAATTGGCCCCCACAAAGCCCTGAACTCAATTCTATTGAATATCTATTTTGGATAAAAAAAATTGATAAATCTAATGTTACTCTGCAAGACACACTTTGGGAACAAATATAAGCTGCTTGGCAGGAGATACCATTAGATACATTGAAGAAGCTTGTGATGTCAATGCCTGACAGAATGAAGGCTGTGTTCAAAGCAAAAGGCTATTATACTGAATATTAAATTTATTTTGTCACAAGTATTTTTTTCTTGGTAAAGCATTTGTTGAGTAAATCAAATAAAATTACTTTAATTAAATCGTTTTTTTTCTGTCAATATGCCTCATAAAAGATAAAATAGTTCTTGTCCTAATACTTTTGCATAGTACTGTATATATATATATATATATATATATATATGAGTTGTGATAATTTTTGGTACCAAGATTGTTGTTTTTTCAGAAGTTTTACTGATAAAAGTTATTTTGGCAAGGAGGTCTTTCATCATAAAGTGTTTGATATAAGGGTAAAGATCGAGTGTTGATAGTTTTAGTGCAAAGAATTTGCAACTTTGAAGTTTGCATGAACCTGCTCAGTTAAAGTTTTATATGTAAAAATACATATTTAGCAAATAAATAATTTTATTGACATTGAGCCCTCTGGCAAAATCAGTTTTAATATTTAATTTTTAAACATTAATAGGATGTTCTTTGGGATTTTATGTACATGTCACTTCCTTTTGGATTTAAATATCTAAACTTATTTTATAAATGGAACTTTGTCTGTGCCCATTACCTATAGACTCCAAAACTGCTGAACTGATTTTTTGAAAATTTACACAGTTGTACTACAAGCTTCTGCTAGTGTTCTTAGCTAGGTTTTGTGTCAAGGTACCCCCAATAAATATCAAAAATCGGGTTATAGAAGGAGTGGTCCGATTTTAATCAAATTTGATACACTCATAGACAAAGATATAAGAAATGATATTTAGAAGTTCCAAGGTTGCAGTTCTTACAATAGTGCAGAAAATTGATAATATATATATATATATATATATAAAAGGCAAGATGTTTGTGTGTGTGTGTGTGTGTATGTCCTTTATACAAATCTACAATTTTTATCCGATTCTCACCAAACTTCAAATTTGACTTACATCCATTCATTTTTCTTTCAGTCTACGGTTTCACTTTAACTGGAAACAACTATTACTTTTTAGTCTTTTGTGTCAACGTCCAAAGAGTCTGAGCTCCAGAACCATGGATTAGTTTTAAAGCTTTCATTACACCCGATCAACGCCGTGCTATACTGCTAGTATATATGTATTTGTCATCCCCATACGAGCCTGTTGTGCTCATCAGTGTGGCTAGACACATCCACTTGCTTCTAGCAGGGATTGAAACTCGACTGATTTGGTGTCAATCAGAGTTGCTAACCCCTAGGCACATGGAATCAGAGAAGGAAAATTTTAGCGTGTTATATATATAAGTGGTGTATACACACACCAGTCACCGAAAGAACTCAATTCATTGCTAAAGAGCAACACAATTGCAGAAATGGTAACTGTTTTTTAAAATTTTCCTCTCTAGAGAGCTCAGTTGTAATGAAAGCATATATATGTATTTGTCATCAGCATTGGTTGGAACCAAACATTTTCCTGATTAGCAAAAAAAAATAAAATATCAGATGTGAAAATTGAGAATGGTTTGAAACTTTTACACTGGAAAGAAGCTAGCTTTTCTAAAAAAGAACAGTGCAAAAGAAAAAAAAATTGAGGTGATACAATTCGAAGCAAGGTGAGCATATGAAAATACCAAGATACTCTTGGAGGTTAAACGACTAAAAAAAAAAAATACACAAAGTCATCCCCCTACCTCAATGTAATTTTCCATTTCACTAAATATTTTCGACTTTCTCTTTCTTAAATGACTATTGATTGTAATTAGTAATATGTTTTTCATTCATTGTTATGAAGAAAAAGAAAATTTTTTTAGTCTGTATTTTTTCTTCCTCCTTTTTCTATCTTTTGAAGAGTTCAGTGCAGGAATTTATCAATGAAAGTGTTTAATTTTTTTTATCATTTCTTTTTCTATTCATAATTCAATAATAATTCTTTCTTAATTGGTTCTCTGATTTCTTATAAGAGGACAAAAAAATGAACATATTTCCTGCTAATGGCACTTCATTGATGTTTGGTAATCAAGTCCAATAGCCTTCATGAGGTACATTTTTATTTAATAAAAGATAGATACCTGTGAAAATAAAATGAAGAAAGTTTATAACATAACACACACAGTCAGTGCCATACGTGATACACGCTTGGGCGATCATGTCTCGAAAGAGACATGACTGACTGGGCAGAAGTTTATCCCACAGTAGGTTGCCATGGCTATAGAACCCAATCTGTCCTGTTATTTAACCCATAACTGAAGAGAAGAGATGGATTAATACCTTTTCCAAGGGTATTTGCGCATAAAGCGAATGCGAGAAATTCAACTGAAATTCAAACTTGGCACACCGATTTCTCATTCCGAGCTGATATCCACTGCACCACAATGCACATCTACATATAACATAAACTTATCCTATAAAAAAAAAGAAAAGAAAATACTTAATTTATTCATATATAAAGTAAATTAATTTTAATTAATTGTTTTAATTAATTTAATAGTTTCCTTTCTTTTACCATACAGCCAATTTTAAACCCACTAAAGTGACAGGCTGCAATCGATTTTTATTTTTTCATCAGATTAGTTCATTTACAGTGGTGTGCAGTAATATGAATATATTTTCTGAGTGTTTTCTTTTAATTATATCACCCCCAGCAAGTTGGTAATGCCACTGATGTCCAGGGGCTACATAAGAGTAAAAGCACTAAATAGAAGAGAGTGAAGAGAAGGACAAACCATTTAGAAAGGAGCAAGAGAAGGAAGGGAATACAGGTATGATGACAGTTGCAGAGGTGGAGAGAAAAGAAAGGATATACAGGGTGGTGAGGAAAGAACTAGGGTCAAGTGTTTAAGAGATGCATTTGAATTCCTGGAGGTTGTAGTCATCAGGAAAGCAAGAATAAGGAAACGAGTTCCACAAGCGGGAAGTGCGAGGAAAGAAGCTGCAGGAGTAGAATTGTTGTCTGCATTTGGTTGATCTCACTGTGAATGGGTGAGACCCGGTTGCCAGAGTGTATGATGAAATTAGTTTGTCCTTGAAAAATATTGTGTCATCCATAATTGCTTTCAATTTTTATCAACCCCAGATACCATAGTCTTGACTGTTGATAAGTTGTTATATGGCCATTGTCTGTCATTGGTGTTACTCCAAGCAAACATTATAGAGAGTTTGGGGATATTGTTGGTGTCAGCCTTGCAAATGTCAGTTGTGTCATCAAGGCAAAAAAACAAATTTGACTGACGGCTACAACATCCAGGAATTCAAATGCAATGTCCATACCCATCTCTTAACCACTGGACCCTAGTTCTTTCCTCACCACCCTGTATATCCTTTCTTTTCTCTCCACCTCTGCAACTGTCATCATACCTGTATTCCCATCCTTCTCTTGCTCCTTTCTAAATGGTTTGTCCTTCTCTTCACTCTCTTCTATCTAGTGCTTTTACTCTTATGTAGCCCCCCTGCATTGACCCTAGTTCTTTCCTCACCACCCTGTATATCCTTTCCTTTCTCTCCACCTTTGCAACTGGCATCATACCTGTATTCCCTCCCTTCTCTTGCTCCTTTCTAAATGGTTTGTCCTTCTCTTCACTCTCTTCTATTTAGTGCTTTTACTCTTATGTAGCCCCCCTGCATTGACCCTAGTTCTTTCCTCACCACCCTGTATATCCTTTCCTTTCTCTCCACCTCTGCAACTGTCATCATACCTGTATTCCCTTCCTTCTCTTGCTCCTTTCTAAATGGTTTGTCCTTCTCTTCACTCTCTTCTATTTAGTGCTTTTACTCTTATGTAGCCCCCCTGCATTGACCCTAGTTCTTTCCTCACCACCCTGTATATCCTTTCCTTTCTCTCCACCTCTGTAACTGTCATCATACCTGTATTCCCTTCCTTCTCTTGCTCCTTTCTAAATGGTTTGTCCTTCTCTTCACTCTCTTCTATTTAGTGCTTTTACTCTTATGTAGCCCCCCCTGCATTGACCCTAGTTCTCTCCTCACCACCCTGTATATCCTTTCCTTTCTCTCCACCTTTGCAACTGTCATCACACCTGTATTCCCTTCCTTCTCTTGCTCCTTTCTAAATGGTTTGTCCTTCTCTTCACTCTCTTCTATTTAGTGCTTTTACTCTTATGTAGCCCCCCCCCTGCATTGACCCTAGTTCTTTCCTCACCACCCTGTATATCCTTTCCTTTCTCTCCACCTTTGCAACTGGCATCATACCTGTATTCCCTCCCTTCTCTTGCTCCTTTCTAAATGGTTTGTCCTTCTCTTCACTCTCTTCTATTTAGTGCTTTTACTCTTATGTAGCCCCCCTGCATTGACCCTAGTTCTTTCCTCACCACCCTGTATATCCTTTCCTTTCTCTCCACCTCTGCAACTGTCATCATACCTGTATTCCCTTCCTTCTCTTGCTCCTTTCTAAATGGTTTGTCCTTCTCTTCACTCTCTTCTATTTAGTGCTTTTACTCTTATGTAGCCCCCCCTGCATTGACCCTAGTTCTTTCCTCACCACCCTGTATATCCTTTCCTTTCTCTCCACCTCTGTAACTGTCATCATACCTGTATTCCCTTCCTTCTCTTGCTCCTTTCTAAATGGTTTGTCCTTCTCTTCACTCTCTTCTATTTAGTGCTTTTACTCTTATGTAGCCCCCCCTGCATTGACCCTAGTTCTCTCCTCACCACCCTGTATATCCTTTCCTTTCTCTCCACCTTTGCAACTGTCATCACACCTGTATTCCCTTCCTTCTCTTGCTCCTTTCTAAATGGTTTGTCCTTCTCTTCACTCTCTTCTATTTAGTGCTTTTACTCTTATGTAGCCCCCCCTGCATTGACCCTAGTTCTTTCCTCACCACCCTGTATATCCTTTCCTTTCTCTCCACCTCTGCAACTGTCATCATACCTGTATTCCCTCCCTTCTCTTGCTCCTTTCTAAATGGTTTGTCCTTCTCCTCTAATCCTTTTACTCTTATGTAGCCCCCTGCACATCAGTGGCATTACCACCTTGCTCAGAGTGATATGATTAAAAAAAAAAATCAGTTCAAAACATAAATGAAAATTCAGTTAGATGAGAAAAACAATGGTAAGAGATGACATGTACACGATCAGGGAACGTGTAAAAGATTCTAGGAAGACATTATTCATTTTGTTTCAATTAATTATCACATAGGGGAATGTAATATCAGATTTTATTTTTAACCAATGGTTGATGTAGAAGATTTTTTAAAAATCCTTTAAAACACTGATGGATGTATATGCTGTATTTAAGTACAGTCTAGTAAAAATATCTCTGTCATTAACAGGCTAGTTGGAGCCGGTATTAAATCTATCTAGCGTTTTTCTTCTTCTTTTTCTATGAAAAGTGTTTTTAGTTCATGGCTGGAATTGGTTATGTATGTAAAAATTTTGTAAGGTTTGATATTGCCAATATTTCAATGTCCTGGCATTGCAGTTGGGAAGTAGTAAAAAAATGAAGACACTTTTCTAAGTAGTAATGTAAACTTGTGGAAATTCTGCAGGTTTTTTTTTTTTGTTTTTTGCACATTGATTTATTCTGCAAATAACTATTTGTAGAGAGTGTAGCTATGGTTAAATTTAAAATAAATGACACAAATGTCTAACAAACAGAATTCACAAAATTTGTGTTAACTAATCACTACAGCAAAAAATATAAAGCAAGCAAACAATACATGCAAAGCAAATTAACAGTAATATTGCAAAAAGTTTACAAACTAAGAATTGGGG
The DNA here is from genome assembly GCA_037127315.1 of Ascarosepion bandense. NCBI lineage: Eukaryota > Metazoa > Mollusca > Cephalopoda > Sepiida > Sepiidae > Ascarosepion > Ascarosepion bandense. The sequence continues at coordinate 412,380 of JBBBDQ010001575.1, forward strand.
TTGACACACAAGAGCAATTTCAGTCAAGAACATGCTTGTGGTGCAGTGGATATCGGCTCAGAACGAGAAATTGGGGAGCCGAGACCGAATTCCAGTTGAATTCTTTGTTTTCACTTACGCACAAATACCCTTAGGAAAGGTATTAATCCATCTCTTCCTTCCAGTTATGGGTTAAATAACAGGACAGATTAGGTTCTATAGCCTTGGCTGGCAACCAGTCTACCGCAGAAAACAATGGCAACCTACTGCGGGATAATCTTCTGCCCAGTTAGTCATGTCTCTTTCGAGACATGACTAACTAAGCGTATTTCACATATGGCATTTAACTGACTGAATATTATAGTTGGAAACATAATTAAAACTTCTGCTGGGCATAAAATGGGAGATCAGTTTTCTATTGTTATAAAGTAATAAAATGATCCCCCACTAATTATACTTAATATAAAAATGTAATATAATCTATCTTTTCTCCATCCAGCTATGAGTTAAATGGCAGGACAGATTGGGTTCTATAGCCTTGGATGGCAACCAGTCTACCGCCCAGTCAGTCATGTCTCTTTCAAGACATGATCGTCAAGCGCGTTTCATGTATGGCACTTAACTGACTGACATGTAACATTCTGCCTTCAAGACAAGAAAAATTAGGATTAAGTTAAATGAACTGGTCTATTTTATTCTGTCCTTTTGCCTATAAATTGGGGGAATGAACTCATGACAACAGAGAACAACACGAGTAGATATAAAGTAAAGTGAGTCCAACAAACATAACTGACAAAATTTGCAAAATAGCAAAAAAGTTCACACACTAAGAATTCAAATTGATATGCAACGTCTATTGAACAGGTTAAGAGGCTCATCCCTTGTTCCCTGTTTAGGATGTGGTTTCCGCCTTTCTCTTTTCCAATCTTTTCATTTTTATTTTTTTTTATTTTTTCAATTGGAGTAGATAGATCTATCAATCGCCCGGTTCACACTCCACCCACGTCTATTGAACATGTGAAGAGGCTCATCCCTTGTTCCCTGTTTAGGATGTGGTTTCCGGCTTTCTCTTTTCCAATCTTTTCACTATTACTTAGCCCCCTGCACATCAGTGGCGTTACCGCCTTGCTCAGGGTGATACAAAAAAAAAATATCTGGACAAGTGTTCTGATTTCAAGACATGACAGACCGGGACTGAGTCATATGAAACTAAGAACTGACCTGTTGTATTGACTTTGTGTCTGTCTGTCTGTCTATAAATAGGGGAGAGGAAAATGTTTTGCAGCCATTCCCTAAAGGATTGTAATCAACAAAACCAATATGTAAGATTTAGTTAGGAATCTAGACAATGAATGCTTCTAAAACCAGGAAGACTAAACAACAGTATATAAATGTGGATCATTTAATAGGGAAAGAATTCAAGAAATTCTCATAATGGTCCTTCTTTGAACCTTGTTTTTGGTTAGTAAAATATACATCCTAACAACAAAGTGGGTCAATAATATATATATATATATATATATATATATATATATAAGGCAAGATGTTTGTGTGTGTGTGTGTGTCTGTATGTCCTTTATACAAATCCACAATTTTTATCCAATTCTCACCAAACTTCACACACATATTCTTTAGACTGAGTCTGAACTCCACCATCATGGATTAGTTTTAAAGCTTTCATTATACCCAAGAAATGCCGGGCTATACTGCTAATATATATATATATATATATATATATATATAATATGTGTGTGTGTTGGATGCGATTGGTAAATTGTCGCAATTATTTTATTATTATTTTAAATATTATTTTAGGCTGAGTCTGAGCTCCAGGACCATGGATTAGTTTTAAAGCTTTCGTTACACCCGAGCAATGCCAGGCTATACTGCTAGTATAAGTATAAAAGTTTGTCATTTTGGTCTGCTAGGTTAAAGTTTCAGCTATGTTTTGTTATCATGTTCTGACTTGTCTGGGCTGATATTCCATTAGGTCCTGGTTTTGCTTTGTTTATATGTAGCATGGTGTGTTTTTTGTTGGGGGGATCATCTTATTTGCAACTGGCTGTTTTTCTTTTTTGTGTACACATGAGTGGGTGTTCACTTAATTGCTTTATATTAAATAAGTGTCTACAATTGTTTTTTTTTTATATATATTTATATGTGTTTGTATGTGAGTGCTTGTCTGTGCGTGAGTATAACTAATAAGGAAATATTTAAAGTTTGTTTTGATTTTTTGGGATGAGTTCCTCTTGGTTGAACTTTGTTTAATTTGTTTACTGGTCATCTCTTTCTGCTAAGAAATAAATGGTGTTACATTTTAGAAATGCCATCATTTATCCGAAAAGAAAATAAAAACAAAATAAACTAATGATTCTCAACAGATATTTCCCAGTCGACAACTAAGTTAAGGCAGAAGTTTTCTGTTATTTAATATTTCTTCATTTGATAAAATATTAAACCTTTTCTCAATCTTCACCTCAGATGTAAGCAATCAGAGAGATGAGTTCAAATTCTAGTTGGGTTTGTTGCATTCACTTGTAAATACTTTTGCAAAGGTATGAATCAATCTCCACCCACAAGTTATGGATTAAATAGTAAGACTTGCGCCTGGAAAAAAATGTTAATGCAATATTCTGTTTTCAAAAAGATCTTACAATCTAAATTGTTTTGGCTTAAATAACCAAAAAAAAGTATCTGTCTATATTTCTGAGATGAGGTATTGTAACTATTTACATTGTTTGGACTGTTGTCCTCATCTTTATTGCCATATTCACTCCTTCAACATCTATCTATATTTCTGAGATGAGGTATTGTAACTATTTACATTGTTCAGACCGTTTTCCCACTCCTAGTGGAAGTCATCATTTTTAACTACCTGATATGACATTGTTCTTTCAATGTCAAAACAAAGTGTACAATTTTGTAGTAGTTTGTAGTTTTTCACATTGCACTTTTATTCATTTGCATGCATATTATATATATATATATA